>VZTR01032786.1:722859-743104 GCA_013400775.1 Chaetops frenatus
TTTTTTTTTTTTTTTGTTGTTGTTGTTGTTGTTTGTTTTTTTTTTAGCTGTCTAAGAAAAAGTAAGAGCAAATTATTATTATTTATTGAAGACCTTACAGATTTGGACATGTAAGGGGGGAGAGAATGGTTTAGTAGCTAGTGACATATAAAGCGAGGGCACAGCACTCTGCACTCACTTTCTGAGTGATCTTTTCCACTAAGTGTAAGGTTTTTTAACATACTTTTTCAGGTCTGAAAGTAAGCTTGTTTGTAGCCACAGTGCCTGAAAGGACTAAGAGAGTTGCACAACAAACTAATAGATTTGCTTTCAAAAGAATTCCAGTGCCAGAAGGGTCTTCAGGAAAAATGTTGCTATCAATGTTATTCCACAGTGCCTGAAAGGACTAAGAGAGTTGCACAACAAACTAATAGATTTGCTTTCAAAAGAATTCCAGTGCCAGAAGGGTCTTCAGGAAAAATGTTGCTATCAATGTTATTCCACAGTGCCTGAAAGGACTAAGAGAGTTGCACAACAAACTAATAGATTTGCTTTCAAAAGAATTCCAGTGCCAGAAGGGTCTTCAGGAAAAATGTTGCTATCAATGTTATTTGATAGGATTATCCAAATATATCTGTTTTACCTGTATGTTTCCAGTTGCTGCAGTCTCATCTCTCTGACTTAGCAATGACAGAGAGACTCAGATACAAAATGGTTTATGGCAGCTCAGAGGTGGGTACTTGGTTGTTTTACCTACTCACATTTACCATGATTACAGTGGTAAAGAACAAGTCCACCAACAAACAAGTGGTTGAAAATCAGCTAAATTGTCCAGCCTTTCTTTGTCTGTTGGCTCTCTGAGGGCAGAAAGTCATCAAAGAGCAAGACAAATCAGACTTGGGTTCAATTCCTTGTTCTGCTAACGAGCCCTACCCCTAGGATATGTCTTCTTTGCATAACTCATTGATGTGAAAAGGTCATTTTCCAGTCCTCAGGAGACATCACTTATGCCTTATGGCAGAGCCTCTCGTGTCCTGAGGCAGCACGCCCATTTGTTCCCTGTGAAGTTTGACTTCCAACTGGTGTGATGTTGATTTTTTTCATTTTTGTAATGCAGAATGATAGTGAACTGTGAAACCATGTTCATCATCACCCTCAGTTAACATGTTCTTCCCACAACAGCGTGCTCCAGGAGCTCCACAGGTGGCCTGCTCGGCAGATAAAAACCCAAGTGCTCCAAGCACACGTTTCTTCCCACCCAGTGGTCTGAGTACCTGTGGGCTTAGTTGGGAGCCAGCTCCTAATGGCTTCAAGGCTTATCTAATGTTTTTGGAGCTTCGCTCGTGGCAGTTGGAAAAACTGTTCAGTGTTCTTGTAGGATGCACGGGTCATTCAGCACCCCAGTCCTGCAGCTCATCCACTGAGCAGAAATAGTGCCCTGTAAGATTATTCTCTCCCCAAAGATTGGGAAGTTCACTGAGTGGAAAAGAGTTTAGGAAGGTCTATTTTATATAACAGCCCTGTAGTCATCAAATTCTTATTGATGCTGAAGACACTTTTCCTCTATGCAATCCAAGAGGAACAAAATAATTTTACATCTGTATGAGACAAGAAATATGATTTAAAAGACTTTTCTGCGTATTACAAGAACTTCTGGAGAAGTTAAAAAAAGACCTAGAGAAATGTGTCTTAAGGGTCCTTCACATAAATATTTTCCCTTAAATTTCAGTCCCAAGATTAATTGTCTGCAGTCTCCAGCCTTACTTCCCGTGCATCAGAGAACAGTCCAGAAGCAAGCTCAGCAGTTTTTCTTGCCTTCTTAGTGGAGCATTAATCTGTAATTTTTGTGATTTAATAACATGCTTAGAGAAGTTTTCTTGGCTAAAATCTGATACATAGTGCTGGCGACCTCCAATGCCCTTCCTTTCTCTGAACCAAAGGCTTTAATTGTTCATCCTCTAATACGGACAGAGAGGCCACTCCAAAGGATGGAATCCAATGTAAATAAATGACATTTGCTGATGAGGTCAACTTTCAATTTAAGATTTATTTTACCCAGATGCCTGAAATGAGTGGCTAGACTACGTTCAAGGGAAAACTCAGTAGGAATTTATCAGGGAATTGGAAGGGTGACATGTTGAAGGCATCTGTGCTAAACTGCATTTTAGGGAGGCTACTCCATCTTCAGCCTCTCCAGGCCTTATGATGCCATCTTTCATGCTGAAAATGTCAAGTCTGGGAAAATGGAGAGCTGGTGGCCAAAAATAAAAGGAGATTATGTTAACAGGATCCAAGCTGTGTGTGTATATTTGACTTCTGCAGGATGGCTACCAGGTCACTTCCCTGCTCCCACTAATGACAAAGGGATGTAGCCTGACAGTTCTGTGGGAATGGACTCAGGTTCCCACTCAATCTACCCTTAAGTGAACCCATTTAACATGAAGATCATGTTCATTGTAAATGCCTTTAAATCCTCCTCCTTCCCACCCTTACACAGCATTCAATTAACAGCATTCAGCTGCCCTGAAGATCTAAACCCAAATGTCAAACCAAGGGACCATCCGGTTGTGTGAGAGTTAAATGCATGTTAAACTGTATTTGTGTAGTGACCAGGGTTCTTCATTTTTGCATTCCTTTCCCTTGCATTTCTGGTAAACATAAAAAAAAATATTTTCCTGTTCATAAACGATATCAGTAATCCTATTATAATCTAATTTACTTCATGCTACTTATGACATGTTTATTCTCTGTAATTCACTTGGCTTCAGTACTCAGGAAAGTACTTTAATAAAGTTCACTGTGTTTTATTTTCAGTTCTTGCTGTAGATCTTTCATTCCAAAACTTCAGTGAAATGTTTATAGAAAATGAAAAAAATCCCACAACTTTGCATTTAAATGTTAAGTATATCATTACATGTGAAATGCCATAGATATTTATAGGTGATATCTCTTAACAAATCTGTCTTTTCTTTGTAGTCCTACACTAAGGCCTGAGAGTATCCATTTCAGGTGTCTGGGATGCCCACAAATAGCTTATTTAAGGCTGAACATCCTCAGGACACTGAGCTCACACGGAGCTGTCCTTCCCCATCAGCATCCTGGCTGGCCTCTCTGACCTCTCCCGAGGCAAATGGAACACTTTTGTTGCCATCTCCATATCCCAGTTTGCTGGAGGAGGAGCTGCCAGTGCTCAGATATCCATCACACATCCAGCCAGTGCCATGTTTGGTACTTATCAAGCAGAACATCTTGACAAATGGATGGGTAAGGGAAACACATTTTAATTGCTAGAGAAGCACTCTAGAGAGTCAAAACATTCCCACAAGAAGACATAATGAGTCACAAGAATTACTGAGAACCCTTGAGGGGTTTTTTTCTGCAATACTGGTGTTCCATTCTTAAAGAATTACTGTCTCTGTAAGGACACATTTACAAGGTGTCTGGTTTTAGAAATCTGTTTGCACAAAACTTACATTTCTGCCATTTTACTCAGAGGACAGGTTGTAAAACTAACTAATAATAATAATAAAGCTGCTGAACTCTATCCTACTTTAACTAACTGGCTTCTGGTATGATATTAATTATTTCAACTGAGCTCAGCTAAATAATGTACACCATCAGAGACCCTATTCACATCAGAAGTCATTGAACCTTTTACTTGAGAGTTCTTTTTTGGGGTTTTTTTGCCCTGTGTTGTTGGACTCTAATAACCAGGGTCTTGATATTTTGGAATAGGTATTTCAGAGCCTACACCCTAAATTATCACCCCTGACGTTCTTAATTCTCCATGTCCAGCTTCTGAGAGCAAATTGAGAATAATGGATCCTGTGAGAGTAAATACATTGAAAAAATGACTAGTGCTATGATATAAATTCTGAGGAAATAAATAGTTCTCTCAACTATGTTTAAATAGCATTAGGGATGGGAGGGACTTTGGAGTCCACAAAGTGATATACTGAACAACCTGCCATTCTGTCAGAGTCCCAGTGATTCAGTGAGGTCTGAGGGGAAACAAAAATACCCCAGGAACAAATAGGTTTGACTACCAAAGGGGGCTGAAATGAAGTTATATGGAGAATCTCCCTTCTGGCATTTCCCATTTTCCAAGTGCTTGAGTTAGGCTGCTATTGTTCTTCCAAATTTGTTTAAAAAAGGAGTGTATCCAGACGTCCTGTGTATAAAATATTACTGCCCACAGAGGGCTGGTTTAGTCAGGCTTTCTCGTGAGAACAACTCCTGTTATGGTTGTGTGGAGATCTGGATGAGAAATCCCAAGACTCTTAAAGTCATTTCAGGTTTGCTACTGATTTCCACAGTGGATCAGAATTTCACCTTTAATATTGCTCAGGGTCAGAACACAACTGGAGGAAATGGAAGCAAACGGTAGTAAAACGTCAGCAGTAAACCTGTCCCACAAATATCTTGTGGCTTTACAAGGATGTAGTTAATACATTAAGTTGTTTTTACCTAATTAGGTGACTTTTATTGTGCCATCAAACGGAAAACTGATACCAAATGGCATGTACATATGAATGAATGAGAGAATGGACAGAGAGTTATCAGAGCAGAAAATGCCTACATCTGAAGAGTGGGAGCAGAGACTTCCTGAAGGACAGTATATTTATATGGAGGAAATAATTAGTGAATGGTAATTATTAAGAATTTATTGGGGTTTTTGCCTTTATAGAAATAAATAAAACTGATCAAAAACTCATACTTGCAACATTAAAAAAGACACCCATCAGTACTCTGGTTTATGTCTCCTCTTTCTCCAAAAGTCAGACCAAAAGCATCATGACACCCTTGGAGGTTTCTGCATCCCTTACTCATTTTCACAGATCATAAACCAAAGTAATTCTGTTGGGGGACAAGGTGTTCTCACATTGTCCCTGTTCTCTTTCCCATTGGAATCACCAGGACTTTACTGGAAAAAGAATTGGACACAGCAGTAAAGAAAAATGTTTACAAGTTCAGTGAAGGCAACAGAATTGGAAAATGAATCCTGAGCAGATCTTTAATGCTACTTTTAACACTCTCTGCTTCATCACTGAAGGTTCTTACCTGCATTGAAAAAAGCACCTTTACAAAACTAAGCATGCACAAGTACAAAATCATTGAATTTTTAAGGCTGGGAAAGACCTCTATGATCATTGACTCCAACCATTTACCCAGCACCCGTGTGCTCAGCACTAACTCTGCCCTGAAGGGACACATCCACATGACCTCTGAACCCTTCCAGGGAAGGCAATTTCACCATTTCCCTGGGCAGCCTGCTCCTGACTTAGTCTATGGCAGCGTGGGAACACATTCGACCCACGGATAAATGCAGCAGCAACAACAGATGCAAGGAGAAGTTCAGAAAAGTCGGGGTGCCAGCAACAATAAACCAAACTGGGTAGTCCTGGAGCCCAACTTTGCTGCCTCCCTCTCTGCTCACAGGAGCTCGGTCTCAGGAAACCGAATGTGCATCCCCAGGCCTGGCGACAGCAACTCTGAGCTCAGGGAGAGCCAGGCTGATGTGACACCTGAAAGACGTGCTGGCCTAACTCTCAGGTGCCTAAATCCCAAGCAGCTGCTCAGCTGAGGCCTGTCCTCCTCCCGCAGTGGCTGTGCCTCTGTCCGAGCTGCCCATTTCGGCTGAGGAAACCCGAGATGGGCTGTGAGCTGCCCTCCATCCCCGCAGGGCCCGAGAGCCTCCCTGCGCTGGTGAGCTGCCACACGGGACACAGCTCGGCTTTGTGCCTCAGAAACTTTAACTCTGCTCCGAGGTGGCTGCAACAAATCATGGAAGGGGATTTGAACGTCATAACAACTCTGGAAGTAGCAGCTCTTTTCTGCTGGCGGCGCGGCTGCACAGGATGGGGTGGGGAAGATCTGTTGAGGCAGGAGAGCCTCCTGAGCCTCTGTTTCCAAGCCTGATGATGGCTTTGGGGAACCTCTCTTTAAGTTCAAATTTTATTTTTTTTTCCCCAACATTGCTCAATTAACATTGCTATTCACAAATGACCTAGAAATACTATGGGGGGCATTGCTCCAGTGATTTATTTGAGCAGACCATTTTTTACAAGACCGTTGTTATTCTCTTTTGAAGCTGAGCATTTTCCACAGTGGGGAAAAATCTCAGTAGTTACCTACTGTCGAGTTTCTACTGTAACAACAGAAAAGAGCAAAAAAATTGCCAATTGCTTTTTCAGCAAAAAATCAGTGGAAAATATCAAAGGAAGATTTCCATATGGAGGTTACTAGAAAGTTGAATCACAAGTCGTCATTCTGCATTGTGGGTTACAAGAATCAGATATAAACTACTCATTCTACAGTGATCTTTCTAGGAGACATTTACAAGGAGGAATAAATCCAAACTCTCAAATGAAAAAAATGTACTTCCAGCAATTTATCAATCTTTAATAGCTGCCCTGCTATTTAATATCATGTTTGAGGAGATTCACCATGGTTTTGTGGATAAACATTTGTTAAATGCAGTTTGCTGCTTCTTTCAAACAATCCGGTTTCAAATGCAGCCAGAGTGTTTAATTTCCCAAGAAGCATTTCCATTTGTTTATACATTGATTCACTCCTCTATTCTATTTCTGTATATTTTTAAAATAAAACACTTTTTTCTTCTTTTTGTTTTCCTAATTATGGGAATGACATTATGTGGAAGGGAACAGTGTTAGGAATTTCTCCCTGACTATGGTACTGTACATGCTTCACCCTTTCATTTCTTAATTTCTAACGACACAAAGCATTATGTCATACGTGTAAATAATATGGTCAGAATAGCCAATTGAATGTTTGTGTGAGAAAATTTTTCATTAATTACTGCTATTTAAAGGCTCTTGTTTTAAATAGAAAATAATACTGGTAAAAAGAAAATAAATACTAGTAGTGTGTTTTAACCATGTTGTTCAGAAAAGTACAAAAAGAACTCGGGGGGGAAAGTGAGTAGTTGTTACTAGATGAATTAAAATACATTTGAAAAAAGGGACAAGGTATTGTTTGGATGAGCCTGATGTTGACCTTGACATACAGAAATATATTATTAGTATACATTAATTTTATTATAAAAATTTTTAACACTGTCTTTAATTAGAGGTAGAAAATTAGAGGTAGAAAAAGACCTTCCTCAGTTAAACTCTAAATGAGATGTTGAATATACAAGTTAGTAGGAAGGAGTGAACAGTTGCATAAATGGAGAAAACTGCTGCTGAAAAAGGGACTAAGTCTCGTGGTAGATGTTTATTTCAGAATTTCCTTGAGCACAGCTGAAACTCCTTCTCAGAGCAAAATAACTTACAATTCCAATTGGACACGGGAGTTCTGTGAGGGGCTACCTAAAGGGCAAGTGCATTAGCTTGTAAATGTCACACCGCTGCAGACTCGGAGAAAGAGCATTAAGCCCTGAGAACAAGGCTTGCCTAATGCCTCACGACACAAAGCTCAGCAGAGAATATCTTGGCAGGTAGGGGGTGGAGGAGGGAGAAACGCCACAGCCTGTCTGTCTCAGCAGGGGCACGCCGGTAATGCGGCCTGGGGCTTTCGGGGTAAAGTACTGCAAGTCTGAGAAACGTGTGCTGCACTAACCATACCCTGCCTAACACAAAATACTGTTTGTGTTCATTCCTCAGCTCCTGTAGCACAGGACCTGGCGGGAGAGATGCCCTGAGAAACTCCTCCGAGCTTGCAGCAGTGTCTGCCACGCAGGAGAGCGAGACTGCCTGAAGGTAACTCAACCCAGCAGCAAATTCTGCTGTCCCTCAGTAAATTCAGGCGGTAATTCTGCATTCATCTAGTGCCAATCTGGCCCAAATTAAGGATTACAGGAGTGGAATTTTGTGGGTGAGAGGAGGGAGAAGGAGCTTTGATTAGCAAAGACATCCCTCAGAGTTGTGTTTAGGGAAAAGAATATGCATTAGCGTGGAAAAAAATATGCATTAGATGCTCCTTCGTATCACTTTTAAAAATCCATTTTTTTCTGTGTGTTTCAATGTAGACTTTGCATCAATGGTTTCTTTACAGAATCTTTTCCTTCTGTCATCTCAGACAGAAAAAGCTGTATTGCTACAGCCAAAGATTATATATACACCCTGTGTTGTGTACTCCGACACAACTCAGACTTTGTGTCCTTTCAAGCTTATTTATATTCCAATAATCAGTTTTAAAATTGTATAAGAGAAGCCACACAACACTTTCACTGGTATGATTGAATCTGTTGAATTTCAACTTTTTTTTCATAAAGAAACCTAAAAAGTTATGACTTTTGGACTGGCTCAAACAGTAAAGGATTTCTTACATTTTTTTCTACATCTGTCAGCATTTTTCTATCACTACTGAAACATACATCTTTGTGTTTTGATGATAAAATGCCATTGGTATGGTTAGAGCATCTTTAAAAACAAAATTAAATATAATTTTTGTGCCTGCATAAGGCTTTTAATGCCAAAACCTCCCGGGCACGAACGTTGTCTTTCCTTCCTCTGGATTCCTGGCTGCACTCCATAAATTTAACCTGGAGCTTTAGTCTCTTTGCTGCAGACAAAGGATGGCCCTCAAATTGGCTTGTGTAAATGTGGAGAGAAAGTTTGGGAAAGCGAGGGAGATGCCACGCAGTTTGTCACGAGCATCAGTGACTAAGAGCTGGAAGTACCACAACAATTCAGAAATTTTCACACTTATCCAGAGAAACCGCTGGAAAAGGTGATAATGAACAGATAACCAGCTGCAGCTCCGTGAAACCTCCCCCTTTCTCGAATGTTCCCTATTTCGCCCCCTTGCAGCACAAGTCTAACTTCACAGTCCATAAAAACACTTGTTTGTTTGAGCAGCCTCCATCAGCCCGCACAGCAAGGGGGTGATAGAAACCCGGGGTTATTATAGAGGTGTTTTGCAGCCTCAGAGGGGCAGTTCACAGCTTTCCAAGCTTCCTGTGCTCCTGCTGTCACTCTGCAGTGACTGGTGGCCAAGAGCACCTCCTGCTAGACAGTCTGTTTAGCTTTGATTCATCCTCCTGTGCAGCCTAAGGCAGTGCAGAGCCCCAGGCCAGGCACCAGGCAATAATCATTCTTTTCCAAAAGTACCACAGAGAAGCCAGCCAGCAGGGTGTCGAGGGGAAATGCATGGCCATAAGCTGGCCTCCTCTGGTTCTTGCACCAAAGAGGAGGCTGACATACAGGAGGCCTTTTCCAGCATTTAATTTCCAATAGGTATATTGCTAGGAAACTGAGAACTTCTTCCATAACAAAACACTGTTTTTAAAGCATCAACTTCATTCCATTTGAGAACTGAAAGATCCAAAAATTTTCTTCTGAAAATGTGAGGATAAAAAAGGCATTTCAACCCTCTCTTGCTCTCTAACTCTCTGCTTCTTCTATTAGTCTGGGAGTACCTATTATAGTTATTTACGGAAAGCTATTTTTTGATGAATGATACAGACAGCATCACCCTTTCGTGCTCATGAAAGAAATTCTTGTTACACTGCTGTAGTTTAATGATTCACTCTGCTGTTACTGCTGTTTTATAGGCAGTGGATCAGGAATAGAATGTAGCCGGAGAGAAGATCAAATTTAGCACGGTTCTCCTGCAGATATACACTGGCAACTTGTCTATCATACTTTGTTCCCGTGGAATTGCCACTATGGGATATGACAGTCTGTCACCATACAAGCTGCCTGAAAACTCTGTATGCCCCACAGCTGTAGTGTCCACTCACACCATCTTTTCTCCCTGAAGCCTGGGTTTGGTGCAGCTATAATAGAATATTGCACAGAATAAATAAAGGAATATGTTGCACAGGTTTAGCACTTTCTAATTTTCTTCGGGCAGCTTGCAGAGCGTGACTTGCCCAAATCCAGGAGCCACAGATAAGTGATTTTAACTGAGGGATTTTAGCAAGGGAGCTCACTTTGAATGGAAAGTAAACTAGGGAAAACATTGTTAATTTTTAAGGTGTTTGGGAATGAACTATTGCCCATTTTTGTGTCTTCACGTGTGCATGCACACACCGATTTAATTTGCTGTGCTTGGATTAGTGGATAATTCCAATTATCTGGTATCCAGGTAGTGACTGATGTTGTGCCCACATTATCAAAAGTCGGGGTTGCAGCTATCTTAAGCAGACATAATTCCTGACAAAGCACTTCCCTTCAGTGAGGTTCCTCGTGTTTGAAGGACTTTTCAGGCGCCGTGAAATCAGGTCTGTTCAATGTCAGTCACTCTGGCCTCAATACCTCCTGGTTATGTTTTGCCAAATTAGTATGTAAAGCTTAGGAATAGGCAAGAATGTTCTAGAGTAACTTTTCTGAACTCCTTCACCATCAATGACAAGTAAGAGGGACTTCAGAAAGTGAGGTAGGTGAGCTTTTGTTGAATGTACTCTAACACCAGTCAAGACAAGGAGCAACTCATAGATCTTCATAATGTCATGCTGCACAACCAGGGTAATAAATACAGCCTAATTTAATGCCATGAATAGCACCACTCTGATTAATCCTAGATGGATTTGTCATATTAAAGCAATAGAAGTCAACTTATTAAAAATATAAGTAGGGGTTTTAAGAGCTCTGTTGAAATTAATTAAGGAAAATCATGTTCTTCAAACATGAAAGTAAATATGGAGTCTTACCCCATCTGGCATAAAATATACTTCTAGGCAGTAGCTTGTAAGGTTTTTTCCCCATTTCTTTCCTAGATTTTATTCAAAAGCAAAGTGATCCAGTGATTAGGAGAGGGCCTTTATAAGAGTTTTCTCTCTCATGCTCTTACAGTGTCTGCCCGAATTGAGCTCCCACATCCTTATTTGTGTTGTCAGTGGCTCAGATTTGTTCCAACCCATCCCATCACTTCATCACTCTCTGCTGTTGTATTTTAAAAAAACCTCTTATTTGTTATTTTAATCTACACGTTCTCAGAACCCATAATAAAGAGGAACATTTGGTAATATTGTGCTTATTCAGAAAATAGATATGATCTAAAAAAACATGACACTGGTTGTAAGGGGAAAACAACCCAACAGTGAACAAAAGCAAACTGTTCCTAAAGGAATGCATGACTGAGAGGACCATTTGATGATCTTGGGCTTACTTAGCAAATAGAGTGTTACAGGCTCTTTTGAACTCAACACCCAAAGGCTACTGCCCCTCTAAAAAAGCAGGGTTATTAGATATTGACAGCAAAACATTGCTGTATATTTATCTTTCTTGCTTTTCACCTTATTTTTAAGGTATCCTTAGATATGTAAGTGTAAGGATGCCTGAAGATAGCAAAGACTTCGAAACAATGAGTACTGAATGCACAAAGCAGCCAGCTGAGATCATCTCAATAACTTCAATGTGATAGCCAAGAAATAATTATTCAAATTTCATTAGTTTTACACAAAACGTTACTCAATAGCAAACACTGAGTATTTCTGAGAATGGAAGTATTTTCCATTAATTAGGAGTTCTCAAAAAGTGTATAAAGAAATACAAACCACATGCCATTAATCTTCACTTGGGGCTAAAGAACAACTGTGATAATATCTGTGCTCATTAAATTTTTCATTCCAAACACTGTTTATCATACAAATCTCCTGCATTGTGAGATTGCTTGTTTCAGATGAGCAGACAGAAAGCTTCCTTCTCCAAGGAAAAACTCTCCAACTATTACTCTTTTTTCATGCAGCAGAGAGATGAAATGGAAAGACAAGATTCCACAGGCTTGAAGGAAGTTTCTAGCATGTCAGGATGCCAGAGGAAAATGTACCTCTTCGAGTAAATAATATGAAATAGCACAATTGTCTACAGAGGACAAAGTGAGAAAACCAGCTATTTTATCTCGTAGCTCGGTAAGAGGTTCTATCCTCAGCCTGTTTTTTACATTGTGTACTACTCTAAAGCTCTAAACAAAGGAACACTGCTCATACCATTAATGAAATGCAGTATTTCTTTACAATAAACCCTTTCTGTGTTTGCCTCTGTTTTCTCTCAGAAGTGAGTTGCAGTGAGCAGATGTCGAGTGAGTTCACGATAAGGCTTTCATGACTATTGCAGAAGTATTTAATCCCTTAAAACAAATAAGTTCCAGTGTAAATCTTCAAGGCAATGCATAAATACACATACACACACAAATTTATCTATGAACAAACACATATAAACACTTTTATAAATATATATCAAATCAAATATCCATTATCAAGAAGGTTCTGTAGAATGTAATGGAGAGAAAGTCTGTAGAGTTTCATAGATATCCTTGTGAAATGTGCAAATAGTAATAATGGTGAATATTTTTTTCTGTGATTTTTTAAAAATAATTCTTCAGAATCTTACCACAGATCTTCAGCAGCTTATTACACTCTATATGAAGGTCAACAAAAGAAGGTAAAAGAAGTAATTTGTTGTTCTCCTATTTTTTAAAATATATGTTATATTTCTTTTTAAATTTTAAAAATACTGTAAGAAATTATGTAGGACTTCCTTACAAATATATAGCTGCTTTTTAATTCTTCACTGCTATGATCTAATGGCATTTTTTGCCAGAATATATAGAATTGGTATTATAATGAATATTTAAATTTAATCTGTAGCACTATTAAAGTCATAAATCTTAAGCAACACAAGAGGTTGGAACTGTCAGTACTGTAGCTGAGCAAATAATTGTCCATATTAATCACAAATTATTGTTTCAATAGATCTTTGGGTGAGTCATTATGACAGCCCTACTTGTAATAATCCATGCTAATTCAATTTGTTTACACTGGAAAGTGACTGTTTTTAAGGCAAATCATTCATGTATATGGATCACCCCAGCTTCAACTGAATTCATACTGCAGTTCAGGTATTTTTGTAATTCCTTTTGGAATGCTGGTTCTCTGCTTTCAAGGCTTCAGAAACCACGACTGCACTATTGCCAGCCATTAATTAACTGAGTGCATCTTCATTTGCTGGGAGGTAATTTAGATACTGCCCAAGTGAAGAGGAGAGCTGTACCAATTTCTGCAAGCACAAGCTAGCCTTGGCTTCACATTTCAACATCACTTTCCTGATGCCAAAAGGACTGCTTCTCCTCAACACAAGTTTTAAAACATCTGGTGTAAACTTCATCACCATGATACTTACCTGCTTTTTAAAGAATACCCTTTAAAATACAGAAAAATCATGGATTCATAGGATCACAGGATGGTTTGGGTTGGAGGGAGCCCTAAAAACCATTTTGTTCCAACCTCCCTGCCATGGACAGGGACACCTCCCACTAGACCAGGTTGCTCAGAGCCTCAGCCAACCCAGCCTTGAACACTTCCAGGGATGGGGCATCTTTTCTTGTGTTTTGTTTCTGCATGGAAACCTGCAAAGGATGTTCTTCAGGCTGCAGTTTTGTGAAACACAGGTGTTGCATTACAAACAGAAGCAGGGATAAGTTTCTAAGCATCTTATCTTAGAAACAATTCTACCACCTTCTGTGTTAAACTCGTCACAAAAAGTGTTTGGGTAAACATGTTCTGCCTGGAAATAGGTGTTGGTTTTAAACTAAAAATACTTTATTTCTGTTTTTCTAAGAGCAATTATTAATAAAGCAGCTTCCTATCCCCTTAAACAGCAGTGAAAAGAGAAAGCAGGGGTAAAGAACTATGAAAAAGCAACATTTACACTTTTTGGTCTTGGAAAAGTAAAAGGATCCCTCTTTTACTGACTGGTCTGTATTACCATTATGTTCATGACTGATATGTTAAACCTGTTCACAAGCATTGTAGACTTAGACAAAATCATTATTTTATGCTTTATTGAAGATTATTTAGTTCAAAATTGTCTTATAAAACCCTTTTATGGACTCATAAAATAGCAGTAAAAATATTCCTCTCAGTATAACCTGCTAAACTGCAAAAAGTTTTAGAGTGATAATAGTTTTTAAGGTTTGAGTTGGGTGTCTTAGTGAAAAAAAACCACAAAACCAAGAAAATTTTAGGTATAGGACTATGCTAGAACATTCTATGTTTCCAGGATGTAAGACACACAAAAGCTAAGCAACAGTGCAGAAGTATTGTTCCTAACAATTTCAGGGAGATAATTCAAGACCTAATAACATAATTTAATATTCTCAAAGACAGTCTTAATCCCTTTCCCCCTAGCTTATTACTTATTAGCGTTTCACAAAATAAATTATACGTCATTTTTGCCCAGATTTGGGGTTGTTGTTTGACAGTGTAATCCCACCATTCTCCTTTTATTTCCATTTCTTAAGGAAAGGAAAGGACATTTGCTGCCAAGGGATTTTCTTAATTTCTCCCTTTAACACATAAATCCTTTCCTTACATGTTTGGGAATTACTATCTGTACAGGTTTACTTCTGAATAGGGACCTTGATGATGATAGTAATAGCAATAATAATGAGTACAAGGCTAATGAGAGAAAGAATCACTACTGAGAGAGGATTTCACAGTTTGAAAATATTGTTCAGGTGGTGAACTAGTTTCATCTTTTGAATAAATCTTTCTTTTTTTCACTTATTACATCAGGGAGCTTTATCCCTGAAGAGATATTTTTATGTCTTAGTTAATACAGGTTCATGGCTCTCCTTTCAGGTATCTACAATAAATTTTCCTTCCCACAGACATCAATCATCTCCAACTTTATCTCCACTTTTATTTACATTGGCGGGAACACTCATTTTGTAATTTTGCAGTGTCACTTCCAATGCTGTATTGTGGCTATAAAGGTGCAGGAAGGAATGAAACCTTCAATTTCTGAGCATTAGATATTGAAGTTGTTCCTATAAAGAACTGGTTTTTTTTTCTTGGTTCTCACATGTCACTTGTATGTTAACAACAGTGGATGAGGAGGCAACAGGGGACAGAAAAGGAGGTATTTTAGAGATCTTGTGTAACTGAAGACCTTCAGAATGGTGGAGCAACCACAGCCTCCAAAAGGACAGAAATGATGAAGGGGCAGGAACATCTTTCCCATGAGAGGCTGAGAGAGTTGGAACTGGTCAGCCTGGAGGAGAGAAGACTCAAGGGATCCTATCAATAACTAATGGAGCAAAGAATTCTTCTTGCTGGTGCCCAGTGACAGGCCGAGGCAGCGGGCACAAACTGAAACACAGAAGGCTCCTTCTGAACAAAAAAACCCTATTCTGCTGGTGACACACTGACACAGATTTCCTAGCAAGTTTGTAGGGTCTCCATCCTTGGAGATATTCAAAACCTAAATGGACCAGATCCTCAGCAATCTGCCCTAGCTGACTCCGCTTGAGTAAGAGGCTGGACTAGACAGCCTCAGCTGTTCTGTGATTCTGACATTCCATGGAAGAAAACACAACCCAGGCCACAAATATTTCGCAGAGATGTCTCCATGGACCTTTTATCTTTACCAGTTCTTCTGTGTGCTGATGGGATGGGAGCAGATGTGGAAGTCTCTTTTCTTCCCTGATCACAGTTTCTGGGCTGCTTCCCCCCAGAGATAAGCAACTGAATCTCCATCCTGGAAGTTCTTATGCCTATGATAAACTACCAGAGGAGATATTCCATTAATGCCAGCAATGCCACTGATGTGGTTGGAAACCAAACATACACAAAACATGTCCGGAAAGATAAGATCTCTAAACGGCCTTTCCTTTGAGTCTTCTTGGTGTTTATGGTGGTAGAAGCTCTCAACCACTGGAATGCAGAAATTATCATCTCATTTCACTGCTCAGCAGCCATCAGATCACGATAGCACCACCACTCTGGGGAATCCAGCATCACTGCAAGCTTCTGTAACCTCAGCTCTTTGGAAGCTTTGAGTTCCAGGCCAGCTATAAATCTCCAGTCAAACAATCCCCATCAGGTGCTGAAGAAACAGGAGAAGGTTTCAAAGGCCCTCTGGTGCCAGGGCATCCGGCACACTGAAAGGAAAGCAGAATGTAGAAAAGCCCTGGACTTCCTGCCATTATTTAAAAGAGCTGTTCAACTGTCAAGCACGAGAGAAGTAAGGCATTGTAACAGCCAGCACTCTCACCTCCCAGGGGAAGGAATACTGCAGTGCTTCATTACATCTCCAGATATACCATTAGCTGAGCTCCCACTAAAATACCTGCCATTCCTAATTTAGTCCTTCAAGAAATCAAGACTGAAAATGATGCAAAAGATTGTTTTTGAAAAAAAAGAAAAAAAGAGACTCCCTTCATCTATAAAATCATTGATTGTTTCTTTCTAGTTATTAAATGAAGAGCGATATAAAGCGTTGCAGTTGTATGTTAAGTATTTTTGGGGATTCATTATAAATGAACTTCCATGAGAGCATTGGCTCATTTCATGATCACCAGATGCCTAGGAAGAGGCTGGAAGCAGTTACCACATCCTACCTATTGCAGCATTTCAGCACCTTCTTGTTCTTTAAATAAGATGTGGATCTGATCTTTCAAATACCTGAGATATTCATATCTCAGTTACTGACCTATATGGTAAAAGAAGCAAAATATAACCTAAGGAAATTCTGCAGAATGTCAATATGGGAACAAGGAAGGCTTCTCCAGCCACAGTCATTTGAATTGTAGTAACTCCTATTAAATATTATGCATAGGTTTAGTTTCATTTTGGGTGTCAGGGAAAGCTGGGTTGCAGGCTTTTTGGATACACCATAAAAACTGTGTGTTAAAAAAAATAGATTTGGGGATGTCAGCCAAGATCAGATAATAAATTAGGGACAAAACTAAATATAATTCCCAGATGTAATCCATTTTAGTTACTGGCTCACAAAGGAAGGCTGGCTGGGGGCATGCAGAACTCCCCTTATCAGATCATTGCATCATTCTTGGTCTTGTGTGTCACCTCTGGGGAAGATTTAGACAGAATAAAGACAGTGAAGTTAGTGTTTAACCCATTTAGCATTTTATTCAGATGGATACAAATATCTCATTATTATGCCACTTCTCTTAATTTCAGGTGTCATCATATCTGGTGACTTCACAATGTGTGGAAGCTAAACTAAAAAGATGAAAGCACTTTTAATTAGCTTTGCTTATCCTAAAAATTTATTCCTTACAGAAAGGGAATAACATATAAGAAGAGTCATGCCAATTACCAACACACACATGGCTTATTTTTCCTATGCAGTTGCAAGCTCCGACAGAATTTCTTGCATGAAAAAAATGTCAGTTTAAGTTCCAGGACAAGAAAAAAATTACTGATTCTGTCCATCTCCTTCAGAGATCACTGCTCTCCTGTTGTAAGGGATTTTCAGAAACAAAAATGAATGTGAGGCTGTAATTAAGTCAGTAAACTCTCCCTGAATAGGAAGAAGTCATCAGCTGCTATTTGAGAATTCAAACAACCTATCAGCTAAGTTGTTTTATTTGCAGATTTTCAGATTTCCTTCAGCCACGTGCTGCTAACAATCCTGTAAATGCTTGGCATATGTTTGACATGGATTTTTTTAATTATTTTTTTAAGAATCCCCTCCACTGAAATATTGCTGTTTGGTGGCTTATGAATTATTCATTTGTTAAATTGTGGCACCTGTATTTAACTGCAATTCCTGAATTAATTGGAAAAACTCCATAACGATGCTTGTTTTTCTGCTGTGCTTCATAAACTAAACCAAAAGCTCCTTTAAAAGGATCAAGATCTGCTTCCAATATAAAAAAGAGAAGTAAAAGGAAGGCAGCCTGATAGCTGTATGACACTAAGAGTTAAGCCACTGTTAAACAGAATTAAAATCATGGACTCCAGTTCTCCAGGCAATCACACACGTGTTTTACTTTAAACATGCCAGTAGGTCTCTTGACTTGCATTACTTAGAAGTACTGAAATATTGTACTTGTGCTTGAGAGAAATTCTTACTGAGCTTTTTGCTCAAGAATGTGTCCACCCATTTCTACCCTCACTCATGGATCAAAATCTGGGCAATTCAGGATGGGAGGCATTGCTAAAAATCCCCACTGCCAGCTGAAAGCAGTGAACACCCACTGCAAAACTTCAGTTCTGTTATAGTAGACAGGAGCATCTGCTTTTAAAATGAGCTTTTCTGCCCAGAAGGCTACAGAGATGAGTAAGGAATACCCCAGACTTTTCATTCCACATGCACTTTCTATTATTTATGACCCTAATTAATTGTGATGTTTCA
The DNA here is from genome assembly GCA_013400775.1 of Chaetops frenatus. Taxonomy (NCBI): domain Eukaryota; kingdom Metazoa; phylum Chordata; class Aves; order Passeriformes; family Picathartidae; genus Chaetops; species Chaetops frenatus. The sequence continues at coordinate 740,907 of VZTR01032786.1, forward strand.
TGTTAATGCAAGCACATTACTTTCTCTGTGTATAATAGAATCATAAACATTTGCTTATAAATTTATATATATTAGACATCCTGTAGGTAGAAACTTAGGTTTTCTTAGGTCAAAATGGCACACACATGTCCTTCTCTGTTTTTTTTTTTCCAAGATAATGTGAGATATTGGGCAATGTAACTGACTGAAACAATCTCAGTCATGTCTGAATGAATGGCTGCCCACCTCTTCATGTGGAAATAAAAGCTTTTGTTAAAGTACAAATGAATTACTTCACTTAAACCCTAGGAAAAAAAAAAAAAAGGATATTTTGGCTGTGCATTTGTTCATTAGAACCAGATGTACATTATTAACTGTCCATAGTTGGCTTTACTAATAAATCATGCCTGAAGGATTTTGTTTTGCAAGATGGTGAGAGAAGAGTGCTCTTGTTCGTTTCGTTGTTGTTGTTGTAGTAGTTGTTGTTGCTGATTTTTATCACAGTTGATTTATTTGCTTTATTTTGTTTTGTTTTGCACTTGGGACCTCCTGGCCCCAATGGCACAATAGTCCAGCAGCTTTCAGGAGAGAAGTGTGAGTTGTGCCCAGAGCCACAGCTGAAACGTCGGCAGCCCACAGAACAGAATGTGCAGACCTTGTGTGAGGGAGAGCTAAGAATAGACAAGGACCCGTTCCATACATGGCTCAGCTGTTTTGTTAACACCTACCTAGTAACTGAGACAAAAATGTACTTATGTGTGCTCTTCACTGCACATGCAAAAGCAGCAATAAGAATTCCAGCCTGCCTGCAGCTGCATTTAGTACAAAACCCAAACGTCATCAACAGCTCACTCTTATCTCCCTTGCATCTCCCTATGCAGGATGAGCCCTTCATCAAATTTTTGCATTTTTCCTAGCTTTCCTATAAAGGGAACTCATCTATCCTGCTGTCCCACAAAAACCCCAAACACCATTAGCTATGTTGTCTGAGCAATTTGTCTGTGGAAATACACACTCATTTCTCATTTCTAAAAATATTAAGGATGTAAGAAACACTTATCTCCTGCAAAGTGCTTAAGTGACTGTCTCAGGGAGTTTGCAGTCCTTGTGAAAGCAAGAGACAATGTTCTGTGACATCTTGCAGAACTTGACTTTATGTCATTCTATTGTAACCCATCTTGTCTTTTCAATGATAAACTTTCTCAGAGGATGCAGTGGGTTTCTCACAGAGAAACACACACAAAGCCCCTTATGTTTACAGCATTATTTTATATAAATAGTAACATTCCACAAATATCATGTGGTTATATAGCATATTTCTTACCCCTGTTTATTAAATAAAACCTGACATTTGAGATGCTTAGAAGGTATTATTCCTATTTTGAAATAGACAAGAGTGATTTTTCCTAATATACACAATTTTTATGACAACCACTTGTGCTCTAACTGAATTATTTTCCAGAGCTAAAGTCATAATTTTATTGAAACCTCCTCCCCTAGAAACATACCTTTTCTGAACATTTTGGAATGTATTTACAGCTTTGGAGGTATTTATTTTCCTTCTCTTTGGCTGTCCTTTCAGACAGTCAGTTTTTCACTCTCTTGCCTCTGTTACACTGACACTAGAAATTAATAGGCCACTTAATGAACATGATATATATGGAAGACAGTGACTATGACAACAGTTTCTACTGGCCCACCTTTCTCAGCTCCCAAGGTCCTCCCCTCACACATGCTGTTTAAAGACCCTGGGAATATGGAAGCAAAATCAAAGCAAAGGTGCTTTATTTCCCATTTTCCTTTGTGGAAGGCCTTTATGTTTGGACACAAGTAACTCCATAGCATTAAATTGATTTTTGTCAGCAGGACCTGATTGAATTTCTTGCCATGACATAATGTGAAGCTCTGCTTCCAAAGCTGAAATGAGTCCTCATAATCATGAATAAAATCTAATGCTGAAGATCTGAATGCTCTGTGTAGATCCTGGATGTCCTTGCTTGAATCATCCATGCCATGCTCACACTGGAAAAAGCCAAAATCTGCCATGACATGGAGTGTTTCATGTACAGAACAGCTGAGGTTTCCCTGTTGGTGAGAAAGACAAGTTTTCAATAACAGTGGTTCGTGTTTCATCATTTTTAATGAGAAACATTAAAACTAAAGAAAACCTAAGAGGATAGAGCTGCTTTAGCCATAATTTAGGAGCTTTGGTATGGCAT
>VZTR01032786.1:750613-860324 GCA_013400775.1 Chaetops frenatus
AATCAAATTTCAGCTACAGTACTACTTAATGCAAACTGAAATATGTGTTATTTTCAGCCCTTGTTCAAATAGTTTAATTAGGAAGGAAATCAGCAAAATAAGAAAACCAAATTATAATAAGATAGTCAATCTTCACAGTACAGATTGCCCCTCAGTCTGGTTTTCCTCCTTATTTTTTTCCCAGAAACTTCTGTAGTGCTTCTGGTGTTCGTTTTTGGGTTTGGTGTGGGGTTTTTTGGGTTTTGGGGGGCTTTTTGGGGGGGTTTTGTTTGTTTGTTTTGTTTGGTTGGTTTGGGGTTTTTGTTTGTTTTGTTTTGGTTAGTTGGTTTGGGGTTGTTTTATTTGGTTTTTTGGGGGTGTTCTTGTTTTTATTTTTGGGGGTTTTTTTGGTGGTGGTGGTGGTGGGTTTGGGGGTTTTTTTTCTTGTTTTTTTGGGGGTTTTTTGGTTGGTTGGGGTTTTTTTTTGTTTTTGTTTTCTTGGGTTTTTTTGTTTGTTTGGGGGTTTTTTGCTGTCGTTCCCAATTACTAAACAACACAACATCAGTTACGTTGGGGGTGTCTCCCCAACAAAAAATTACAAATTAGTACTTCCCCTATCCCTCCTGCCCCGTGCTTGGGATGACACTGATTTACTTAAGGAAAATTGTATCTGAGGAAAACCATCTCAGATCTGAGCATCGCCTCAAGGAAAGAGAATAAAATGTTGGGTCTTTGCCAGCTCTACTGTCTTGGAGCAACCCTCCCTATGAGAGCTCACACCACTATTATTGCTGCAAAAAAAAAAAAAAAAGTTTCTCTTCTTAGTATTGTCAAGACCTTTTCTCAAATCTCACCCATTTCAGGCCAACTGCCTTTTCTCTACCAACAGAGGGTTTTAAATCTCTGCAGGTCTGACCACCTGCAGAAGCCACTAGCTGTTGGAGTTGGGAAAAACAACAACAAGAAGGAGACTACATTTCCCATGATTTAATTCCAGGAATCTTGCACATGTGCTTAATTTAAAGTGCGTGTGTACTCTCGGTGGAATCGAGGGGAATATGCAGAAGACTAAAGGTAAGCAGATGTGTGGCTTGGGGGATCCGGGTCTGAAATTAAGGCAAGCTTCAAGAAGTGAAAGCTGCAACAGAAGGGGAAATCAAAGATGACAGGAGCAATAAACAGCAGTAATGTGGTGGAGTCAGCCTCAGACACGTGTGAGTCACGACCATCATTACATTGTATTTCAAATTTTAAAAAAGAAAAGTAACAATGAATTCCAAATCAAAAATCATTTTCTCTTCTTAGAGGGGGATACCTAGAGGCACAGGGGCTAAGTCATAAGGATAGAGTCAAATGAGGAGAAAGCAAGTTTTTAGAAAGATGACCCTTCAAATATCATGCTCTATAAAATATAGAAAAAACACCTCAAAATATTAGAGACCTACAGCTCCATAGCAAAAGTGTTATGAAAGTAAAGAGCAGTTGTGTGAGAGATGACCAAATAATCAAGAAGAGGTGAATTTGAATCTGTGTTTTGAAACTGAGGACCAGCAGCAAACTCCCCAAGTGATGCAAATGGTGAGCCAGAGTGAGGATTCAGTGGAGAGGTGACTTTAACCATGGTGGTGAGGAAGAAAGATCACCTATGGCAGCTCTATCTGAATGAGCTTTGGAGAAGGCAGAGAAAAGGAGGTGACCACTGTCAAAGCCAGAGCCAATAAGGGCATAGGTGAACATCTCAGCTCTCTCAGCACAGAATTCTCCCACTCAAGAGTACTTAGAAACAAATACAGCAGCTCATGACTGAGGATGAATATAACAAGAAATCACCAAAGTATTTTTTTTCACTCTGATTGATTGGAAAATTATTCCTTGCCACTCACTCATCTACTTTGCAGTTTCAACCAATATATATTATCTGAAGGGAAGATTTTAAAAAAGAAAAACAAGAAGAACTGAAAATGTCCCTTCAATATACCCTGATTCTCAGCTTCATTTTGGATTATGACACCGGCCTGAGTGTTTTATATAAACATTCCTGGTACCATGCTGGTGTTTCAGGGCTGATGCTGTACCTCCTGTTGATTTCTTTACTGCAAGAACTCCTCCTCTCAAATGTCCAATCTCCATACCTCTCTGGAGTCATCCCTTTGTTATCACACACATATCCAGCATCCAAGCACTTGCCAGGAAGTAAACACTTAGTTGTCAATATTCATTCTAACAATATTCTAATGATATGAATTGTGGTTTTGACATTAAGCACCTGTTTAAAGTTATTTTTCTGATTGGGCACCTATGCTCTCAGGATTAAGACAGTGGGAATGACAGATGACCTCTAAAGACCATGGGGTGTCTGATCTGTGGGTGGTATCTGCGGGTGGTCTGGAAGGGGAAGGAGATAGGAGCTCAGTAAGATTTTCAAAGGAAAAACACTTAAAAGAGAATTTCTCAGCTCAAATTTATGATGTACATTACCTGTGTCTTGAAAGTTTTATGCTGACAGAGTCAGGGTGATTTCTCATGTCTGGCACTCAGTGGGAGCTCTCAGTACAACTTAGAATGGGGCTTTTGCTTAAATATTCATTTTGACATTCACTCCAGCACAGAGACGGAGCTGAGTCACAGCTTTTGGAGTCATAGCCACATCAGAAAATCCCTACACTTTGAGGGCACTTGGACTGATAGTTTTGGCTCAAATCATTGCTGATCTTCTTGTAAACAACTTGGCATCCTTCCTATTTGTACATACTCAGTGAATGATGTGAACTAGGAAAGAAAATAAGTAGGCTAAAATAATCCTTTCCCCCCTGTTGTGCATATGAATGAATCTGAGTCAGCCAGAGAGGCAGATATCTGCCAGTGCCAGCAGGGAGGTTATTATCTTTGCATATGTTGTTTCCTAAGAATATCCCTGCTAAGGACCATGTGATGATAGGCAGAATTGTGTCAGAATGCATTTGCCCTATACCCATTGGCATCCATCTGACTTTTTAATTTCCTGGGTCTCTAAACCCTTCCAAAGGGAGCAGTGTGACACCCCTAAAGAGATTACCTTGAACTGCATTTCATTTTGTCAGTACAGGGCAATATTCATCCCAGAACAATGCTGCCAAGCTGTTCCCAGATCGATGCATCCATGAGCAGGACCCACATGATGAGGTTGCTGCTGACAGCAAAGTTAACCAAAGCTGGAGGACTCAGGACTGTGCTTTCCATCTGCCTGTTTTATGTCCCCTGCCTTCCCTTTGTGCAGACCTCTACCTGAAAAAAAGGGCAAGAAAAACAGATAGGAGTCATGATCCTCATGTTTCCCAAACTGCCTTATGTCTTACATGTACCAGGGGATAGCAAATGGCCAACAGGTGAGAGAGGGGGAGGGAGAGAGTTGGCATCATCTATTTGTTCCTGTGCCTGTTTGGTCACATCTGTTCCCAAACTCCTGCACCAACCACAAGCAGCTGCTGAAAGCTAGAGCAGGGGCAGCACAAAATTAGGGCACATGAAATCAAGATCAGTCCTTAATATGGGACAAAGCAAAAGAATACACCAAAACACAAGAAACAGCATGAAAAAAGGATAACAAAAAAAAAAAAAAAAGAGTCAATAATGGCAGGGTTTTGTTTTTTTTTTTTGGTTTTTTTTTTCNGGTCACTAATGCAGTGCTTAAGCTGTCATCTGCTGAATCTGGCAGTCTGCATGTCATTGAACAGATAAATGCCTTTACCAGAACCCTCCGGACAAGGAGAACGCACAGCGCACACATTTAAACCAGACTGCTGGGGCTGGGGGGAGCTCTGTTGGTGGCCACAGACACCGAGGAATCAGGTATAGGAAACTCTGAGTAAAGCAGATGAATGCTCAGAGGAAAAAATAACGAGAAGCAAACCTTTCCCCCCACCCCTTCTTATCCCAGGTTTCAGTAATGCAGACTAATTGCAGGGTAATGCAGCCGCTCATAAATCTAAGAATACGCACGGATTACGTCTGTGCGGCTGAACTGGAAGTGCTCTTTCCTCTCAGGTAGCCACAGAGCCACACAATCTGCTTTGGGAAAGCAGGACAGATTTTATCTTCTCTCATCCCAGTTGCTCTAAGGAACCGCATACTGCCTACTCTGCAACCTATTAAACGTGCCACAGCAAAGTGTTTTCCACTCCCTGCCATGTGAGAGTCTCAGCAAAGAAAAAAAAAAAAGTGGGATCTTTTTGCAGATTATTACATGGGCTCAGAAATCCCGAGCCTGTGCAAACATTAAAGAATACTCATAATATTTGAACTGGAAAACATGTTCATTTGCTGTAAGGCCTGTGGATTTCTTAAGAAAATAGAGGATCTTCTTTTCCAGTCATCCTCTCAAATGTGAAGTGGGGTAATGAAGAATTCTAACCAATTTTGTTATAGTATGTTTTCATAGGCTATTTACAGCTGTTTCAGTTTATTCATTTATGTAGATTTTGTCTCAGTTTTCAAATGAAACCAAAGCTTTCTTGGGGGGTAGCTTCATCCAAGTTTTGTCTTCTGCTGCATTGTTCTTCACCATACTCCATGGAAACGGGCATATTGCTGGAACCTCCTCCAGTCACATCAGCACTGGCACGAAGTTTTGAGGGCAGCAATTACGCCTGGGGCTTTTAAAGGGTATTTTCTGGGGCACTGCAGCCCCTGGCTCTCCAGCAGGAATGCCAAGTTTTGGAACAAACCCACCATGTGTGCTATTTTCTGTGTGAGGAAGTACAGCTTGAGCACCCTCTCTCTGGAGCGTCTGCTGCCATGGCTGTGCCAATGCTCTTTGAACATGTGATGCAGATTTATTACTTAAGTCTGGCTCCTTTTTTTTCCCCCTCTCACCAGCCTACAACTGAGATTAGCATTTTCTGTGCTATCTGCTGAGTACACATTTAAGGGGACCAGAGAACAAACCTTTTTATAGCAAAAGGCAGAGGAGCCTCTGCAGACTCTTCACTTTTCACAAGGTATTTTCCACCACACAATGTGGAAGCACAGTTATTAAAATGTTACCTCTACAGAATTTTCCAGTTCCTTTTGTTTATTCCTAATCTACATCATCCGGGCCTCCTGCGCTTTTGGGTGAGCAGTTGGTTTGTAGTCCAACACATGAATTATCTTCACATGCCAAAGAAAGCTTAGGAGCTGCCCAGTAAATTTCAAAACCTTGAAAAAGTAGGAGGTTGTATCTGGCAGCAGCAATAAGCATTAAACATTCTCAAAGAAAGCTTTGTTATTAAAGAGAGGTAACCCGTTTGGATCAAGAAAGACCAACATAAATCTTCATTCGGGGCTTTAAGCATACCAAGAACTATCCTGAAATTAAATAAGCTTTTTTTCTTTCTTCTTTTTCTTTCCCTCCTAAATGTTTTGTTTGGAGGGGTTTTTTTCTGTATTTCCTAGGTCTCTGCACTGTTAAATTTTAACCTCTTAGGAAATAAAAGACGTCTCTGATTGCCATTTGTATTGTATGTATTGAGTAAAGTGTAATCAAAAAAACCCCCCCATTTTAGTTATGCATGATATTGTTCCTGAGAGCACTGCATACTTCAAGGGTTATTTCAGACTGGCTTTCCTGAAACAGATAACCTTTATGCTGCTGCAGCAAAGGTAGTAGGACAATTCCTCTTCTCATGGAGTATCCTGAGTTGAAAGAGACCCATCAGGATCGTGGAGCCCAGCTCCTGGCCCTGCACAGGACATTCCCAAGACTCCCACCATGTGCCTGAGAGCACTGTCCAAACACTTCTTGAACTCTGCCAGGCTTGGTGCTGTGACCACTGCCCTGGGGAGCCTGTTCCAGTGCCCAGCCATCCCCTGAGTGAAAATTTTTTCATGATATCCAGCCTAACCTTCCCCTGACACAGCTTCATGCTGTTTCCTTGTGTCCTGTCACTACACTTACCTTCAGAACTCGAGGCCATCAGCATCTCTCAGGCTGCCTGCTCACAGAACTGAGCCCTCAGACCCCTTCCCTCTGCCAAAAGGCACAGACAGGGCTACAAACCATGGCAGTGAGTCAGACCAAACCTGACTGCACCTTCTTTGAGACATGAAATGACTCCATGCAATCATTCCCCTCGCTGTTCCTCTCCTTCTGTTTCTCCCCACTCCTTTCTCTCCTGTCTGTACCAGAGGTTTGGATGCTGAGCTGGAAAGCTGAGCCCTACAGGCCATAGAAAGTGAGAGAATAAGAAATTCTCCTGCCCAAAGGGTTGATCCTGAAAATATTTTGGGTAGCAATCTGCTCCTTCGTTGGCCTCATGAAGAGGAGTGATGAGATAGGGAAGAGAAGCATGAATTTGGAGATGGTGCCTCACATCTGCCTAAGAATTCAAAATCTATGGAATATTTTGAACCTCTGTGGTTGCAAGGCTCTGGAATGTGGTTAAAATAATATGCAAATTGAAAAATAAAAATCCTGCTGAAACATTTGATTGAATGTACCTTCACTGAGCTGAGGCCAGCTGGGAATTTGCTTAAGGCCCAGAATGAAGCGAGGTTTCTGATGCAGATAGCCCACAGTGGAGCAACAACGTTCCATAGATTTTATGAGTTTCAATAACTCTGCTTTAATCAGAAAATTAGAAGTAACCAAGAAACCCCCCTAAGGCCCGATTTGCAACTCCATTAAACCAGTATAGCAACAGAGTAATATCATGGTTTTCAACTGAGTTACACTGGCACAAATTTGATGTCAGGGGTGGGTGAATCCAGCCCCAAGACAGCTGTGAATTACTTTCCTCCTATCTGACGTTTCAATGCTCAAGTGAATAAAATATGATGGAGTTGGGAATGAACCCCAAATGCTCTCAACTTGAAAGGTTTGATAGAGAGAGGTGGGATTTTAGTGCCAGTTTAATCACTCAAATACATAGAATATGCCTTAACAAAACCATCAGCTAAACAACCATGCTGCCACTGTTCTAATTAAATTAACAACCTGCATTTATGCACTGACATTAGTAAAACTTTGTAGGGTATTACAATGGACAAATCCAAATATTTGTATAAGATCTACTGATTATTACTATTTCATTTCTCTGAACACAAATTTAAAATATTTACCCTATGGCTTTAGGAATAATCTTGTAAACTGTAATGGAAACGAAGAACTTAGCAGTGCTTTTTCTGTGCAATTTATCTGCAAGGAAATACATAATTGCATTAAATTGAAGGACATTATGCTAATTAAAAACAATGAGAAGGAATGCACTTTACAGTGCAGTAAGATTTTAACTTCAGTGAGCAATTTTAGTTTTGTCCCACTTGTAAAATCACAGTATTGTTAATGTTTAGTAAATATTTGCAAAATTACACAGAAACACTTAAAAATGGAAATCTGCTAAATAAGCAAAAAAGAAAACATCTGTAAGCAATCTAACATCTGAACATAAAAATATTAATCAGGAGACAAATGCTGCCAAATATACATATAATTGTTTTAGTTCATTAGACCCAAGTCTGATGAATCTCAATGAAACTCACAAATAAATTTGAGATTCAATCCATCCTTGCACCACTTTTACATCAACAGAATCCCATTAATTAGAGGTTGGTGAAGACCTTCTGGTGGCATATGAAAAAGAGGAAATCAGGCACTTGGCTTACAATTTTCCAGGAGAGACATCACCACTTATAATTTCAGTTTCTTAAGTAGAATTAATACAAAAAAAAACAACCCCCAAAATGGAATTTTTACCCCCAGGAATTGTAATACTCAAGCATGCAAAATGAAGCAATAGAGCACTTTAGTGCCAAAGTAAGTTCACTTAAAAATTCTGAAAAACTGCAGTTTGCCAACTCGATGTCTGCTGCATACAACCAGGCAGTAATGAGGGATAAACATAGGAAGCTAAATGGCCAGCTTCCTGTACAAATAATTGACTTCATCTTAAATATTAAGCTGAAATCCCCCTACAGCCTTCATTCAGAACTGAATCTGTCACTTTTATGCCCGATGCTTACACGGGGTTTTAGCATTTTTGCAGCAGTTGGCATCGCAAAAGGAGCTGAAGCCAGAACTGATCCTCTGTGAGCAGAAACACACCTTGGGCAGGTCCAAAGTGGTGGGACTTACAGGTTGTCTCTTCTCAGTGCCACTGTCAGAACAGCTCAAGTTCTTCTACCCTAATTTAGGTCTGGGTACTTACTTAGAGTCACACACATCTGCCAGTGCAAACTTTGCACATTTTTCCTACAGTTGTCTAAAATCCGCCTGAGGTCCCAATTGCCTTGTGCGTGACACACAACGTTCTGTTTCTTGTCCCATTTACTGACACACACAGGTGAGTGCACTGCTGGGGAACTTCGGTGCTTTGTTCCCAGCTCAGTTTCACACATTCATTAGCCAGATAAGCTGCAGTCTTTTCAAAATTTGAAGGGAGTAGTCGCTTAAAGGGAAAGAAGAAAGGTCCAAGCATCAAACTCGCTTCATATCTGCATTCCTAACCACTCTCTTCAGAGCTAGGCAATGAACTTCCACGAAGAAATGAAGCAATGCAGGATAAGAATTGACAGGAACAGAATCATGATCCCACTGGGCAGATTATGCTCTAGCACACAACCTTGGATGTTTTTTCTAATCATGCATTTATGTGCAAGAAATAGTCCAAAATAACTGGGAGGGCAGCATTTGAAAGAGAGGGAAGAAAAAAGGGGAAGACTAAAAATTCTACATTGCCTAATAATGACATTAAACCATTGATTCATGTGGAGATATATCTGGCAAAATTTCAGTTATGGATTTGTCCATGTTATTGCAGCAGAGAAACAACACTATTATATCAACAGAAAAGATGTTAAAAAATTTTATCATCTGTTTCAGAAACCACTGAGGTTGCCTTGTTCTGATGGTTATTTAGACTATCTAGTAGAACTTTAGATTTACTCAAAAAAGTCTTGTTCAATTAAGACCTTTTCACTAAAAACAAATGATGACACTGTACATTGTTTATCTGACTTTGATCAGCACAGACTGTTTCATTCTTAAAAGCAATGTTTACAACCTACTGTACCATCTCCTGGAGTGCAATCCCAGTGTGTCTTGCAGAATTAGGCTTTTACTACAATTTTCAATGCCACAGGAAGCAATGTCTCAATCTAATTATCACTGAGCAGATCATTTTCAAAATGTCCATGTATATTTCTTTGTTAGTCATTGACACTGATAGTTAAATTTATTACTTCTCCAGCTAAAACTTGGATGTATAATTATAAAAATTAGATTTTCATGATATTATGAAAATTATCCTAGTCTTTTTAAGAACGCTCTTTATGTCCTTTGTTCAGATGAAATTTTTCAAAGAGAGCAGGGGGATCAAAGGTATTTGAATTTTCTTTTCCTTAACCACCTACCAAATTCCACAGCTTTCCCAACCTGTATAGCCAGAACGATGCTGCCAAGTCTTGCAGTACCCAACTCACCATCACTATTACTTGAACACAGGAAGCTCATGGCTGGTGAGAGGAAACCACAGTGTTCCTGCTTTTTGTGCTTCAGCATCCAAAAGGAAAGAAATGTTCCTTTTACAGCCTTATGAGCTACTAAACACATAAGCCTTGATTAATGTACGTATGCTCAGCGGTTCGTGTTTTTGGACTGGATTGAGAAGACCGACTGATCCCTTCAAGCCAGATACCTAAACTAGAAACAAAATATCCTTTAACAATTTCAGTCCACAGGTTTCATTACAAAAAGATTTTTCAAGTTGTCTGGAAAACTTGTGTTCTGTTCTCTGGAAACCATTTCCCATGCTTCAGGATTGTTTATAGTAAATAAATCATGTGCTGGATTAAAAGAAAACCCAAGTCAGGTTTTAGCTTGAGTCTTTAAGCTTGAGAGTTTACAAAGATATTCAGGAAACTTTTTTTGTTGTTGTTGTTGGTTTTTTTTTCTCCTTCATTGCTACCCAAGACCAACTGAAAGAAATCAAGTCTCCAGCAAAGACATGATGGGTACTTTAATTTTACCACATGGTGAATACTCCCTAAAAGATGACTTAGCCAATTACACTAGAGGCACAAAACCTCTGTGTTTTCTTACTTCAGCTTTAATTCAGCAAGGGATGTTTCTTATCATCCTAATTTCAATATCCTTGAACACGATTTTCTGTACATCCATAGTATTCCTTCAGTAATATATTGACAGAAAGTCTTTTCTCACAGCACTGTATGCTGCATACACATGATGCTGGAAGAAATGTTTTCCTCTGTATCAGCAGCCATTCCTCCCCAGGAGCTTTGATACCTTGTCCAATAACAACATGAAGACCACTCATGAAGAATAGTTTCACGAGTCTCCAGGGCCCAGAGTTTATTGAGCGTAGTTGAGCCGACCTGGCAGTAAGTACTCACGAAAACAATATCTTTATGGCACATATAATTGTGATAACAATTACACCCCATTTCCAATTTCTTTCAATTTAGAAGGATCAGTTGCTTTTGGAATCTGGCAGCTCCTCATATTGTTGAGTTTTTTTAGTTATTGAAGTCGCACAAGTTTGCCATAGATTCATCACAAAAACCATAAGGAAATACACTGGAAATAATACATAATATGTGCTAATAAAAAAAAAATCTAACTACACATTAACTTTATCTGGATCTATTTTAACTTTCAATTTTCAGCCATTTAAAAATTTCATATGTTGAGGTATTGAAATTATTAGCATCAGCCAGACTACCAAATCAAACTTCCATTCCACTCAATAAAATTGAAGCACCACTTCTTAAAATTCCAAAATAAAGTCTAATGTACATTACCATTTCTCATTCTATTTCCTGAAAAAAAAAAATACTCTTTCTTTTCTTTTTCTTTTTAGTGGAGAAAAAGCAAGACATATTCATCCCAGTGAAACTACAGGACTGTAATTCCCTAGTAAAAATAAGGGTTTTCCCACACTGCAATGTGCACATAACACAAAGCTTTAGGAAAGACAGAACTCTTCTACCATTTCCTTTCTGTTCCCAAGAGTGAAACCAGGCAATTCTTCCCCCAGAATCCTGGATAAAGAGTCTTGCACTGGAGTGCACAAGTAACTTTATTAATTGTGTCTGAAAGCTGTGATACCTAACAGAGGGTGGCCATTTTCAAAAAAGAGTACCTAAAATTTTAGCTCTGTGGTATAATTCTGATGGCTAACGCTAAGAATTTTAAATCTCTGACTTGTTATTACTGTTTCTAAATCAGTAAAAGGATGAGAAAAACTAAAATGTAGCCTGACTTTACTAATTGGGGCACAATAAGAGTAAGTTATGGCACACGTTTTTTTTTCCCTGCTGTAGAAATTTCAATGTTGCCCTGACATGCAGAGCAATACCAAAGAGGTCAGCACAAATCCATGCCTCTTCTGGGGTGTTGGGTGTGTCTCTCCTTGTGTCTGAATATCCATACAAATAATTTCCCCACACTTTGTGTTCATTTAGACTGGAGAGAGTGTTCATTGCAGTAGAGGGCAGTAGTATTCATTCACAAGGCAGACAGAGCCGTGTACAGTATGTATAAATACCAGTGCCATTGTCAGACAATTTAGGCAAAGGGAGTGTGTTGAAGGAATAACCATTCTTCTCTGGAAATGAACTGCATTTTTAATACCTTGATCAGAGAACATAATGAACTCATGCCACACTCTTTACAGATAAAAGCAGGTAATCAGATTTCGTAATCCCAATATTAAAATCATCCTTCACATGTTAAAATTAGTAACCTCTTAGGAAATCAGTCCAACTTTATGAGTGAACAGAGACTGCAATCACTTGTGCTTCATGCAAAAATACGTGCAATTTAAAAATCTGCAATATTGAACTTGGGGCCATCCCTACCCCATTAAAAAAGAAAAGTCTCCTCCAAGCCAGTGGAAACTGGCAATCTTTGCTGAGTAGCAACAGCTTACAGAAATATATCTCCATTTGTAATCATTTTAGTGTATGGATGATGACATTTGCAAACATCTGGATCTGATGATGTCCACAGGAGATTCCAAAATGGTAGTGTCTAAATGTGATGATACAATAAATACAAGATGTTTTATTTTAGATTGAAATAGCAGAATAAAGACAAGGGCAGATTTAGATAAAGCATTGAAGCATGGGACTTCAGGTGGCAGCGTGCAGGCCTCCCGACTCTGAGGAACACCTCCAGCTACAGCCACCTCCTGACAACTCAGAGCAGCCCTGCAGCTGCTCTCCAGCCAAAATTCTTAACAGCTCTGTGCTCACCAAACTATGAGCCTGTAATTTAAACCATTCACTGCTCAACATAATTAAGAACCAATCTCTGAGTCCAGAACAATAGTCTGCTCAAGCACTAGCACATGGGAGCAAAATGAGGCTTTATGTCTTGGCTCATGTTTGCTTTTATCGTTTGTTTTTTTTTTTCTTTTTTTGTTATCTTCCAAACCTTAGCTTTTCCCCACTCCTCCCTTCAGCACACCCGTGGGCAGTTTTCAGGTTACTGTAGCCTCCTCCAGGCTTTCTTCAACACTGAAACAGGGCTGCAAAATTGCCTCAAGTGTTACATAGAAGTGCTAAAGCAATAAATTTTGGGTCTCTGACTTAGCAGAGGTTGCTTGGAGATCTAATGGAGACACAAGTAAAACCAACCTGGCACTGTTATTTCTGGTCCACTCCACTTTCAGTGTGGAACGGAGGGGAAATGGTGGGCTTTACACAAACTTTGCTCTGTCTCAAACCCCACATGACTCAAGAACCACTTCATGCCTCAGCTTGACCAAGGGCAGCCGCAGGGACATCTCTGGCAGCCAAGAACAGCTTTTACAGAGCAGCCCTAGGAGATTTCTGGTTTCCCGCTGCATTCCCTGCTCTGCCACGCAAGGGCTGACAAGGCCGAGAGAAATAAAATTGGTTTTATGACACCATTTTCCTCTGTCAGGAAAATTTTCTACGGGACAGGGTGGGCACTGCTCGGCTCTGTGGCCAGGAGGTTTCCAGTGAGCAGAAGAAGGCGTGGGAGCAGATCTTGCTCACCCCTGAGGAGTGTGACACCACCCACCACCTGTGCACAAAGCCTTCTGTCATGGGCTGCACAAGGCCACTGTTAGAGAGATGCAACTTCAACACAGGTTAAAGGCTTAAACAAAGAAATAGGGCAATAGAGGAAAACAAACAACAAAAGTGTGAGGTTTTCTGGGCCACAAGCAGAGAGTAGAGATGCCCTGTCATGGAAAACAACCAGAAACGAGCTGTTCTTCCTAGGAGTGCTGAGCTTTTTGAAAAGGACTTTCCTCACTTCAAGCTACTGACAAAGGAGTAAACTCAGGAAATATTTTATGTTTTGCATAACCAAGTCTTGCAAAGGAGGCCAGGGAAGGAATGCAAAATATATTTTGAAGATCTGAAATCAAAGCCACGTGGAGACTCATGAAAACATACTGCAGGCAGGAGTTAACAAAGATCAAATCTACACAAGGTTTGTGTCATACCTTTTCATTATGCATTCCTCACAAATGAACCAGTTTTCTTCCCCACAGAAAGGCCACCACCCATCTTCCTAGGTCTAGGGACCAAAAAAATTGTATTTGTAGTTCAAACCCCTCTACCCTCACCATGGAGCACTGCTCATTAAACCATCTCTCTAACTCCAGCTGACTAAATTTGCATTATTGAAACTAGGAATAATAGGTAGATCAGGTTGCAGCAGGGCCCCTCTGTCCCCTAATTAACCTTTGTTATCCTTAAATTAGACACTTTTGAGATTGTCTTAGTAAGACATACCCACTGAAGCTGAGCAGTAACTGTGCCTGTTTACTTTGCTAATCAAAAACAAGGTATGTGCACAGTTGGTGTCATCTTTCCATGGAAATATGGAAGGAATTGCAAGCCAGGAAGAATTGAAGCCATCCACTTTCCCAGCCCATGGCTCATTTCCATTAGGGAAGCAAAACTTTGTGTTTTTAGGAGCTTAAACACTATTGTCATTTCACTATAATTGTTCCTAGGCTTCCCAGATTCTGTGTGGTGCATAATGGGGTGTGTGTGCTGCTCACTCATGGCCTGGTGCTTTTGCACAGGGCTTCACATATGAAAGGAAGGAGAAAACCACCACTGTTAATGTCAGTCTCTATTGCTACTGGCACCAGAACGACTTCTCTTTAAAGTTAACTTTTGGCACCAGAAGTACTTCTCCTCAAAGTTAACATTTGTCTGCTGAAGGCATCTACGCTACTTGTGCCCACAATAAAGCACAAAATTTCAAACTCCAGAGCCATCAGGGCAGTCTGTTTCAGACACTGAATTCAATTGCCTGATGCTTCTGCACCTCTGAGCCAGGGAAACTGCTTCAAATAATTATTGGCTCTGAGAGCACAGAGCTCTTTGCTCACAGGTTCCCTTCTCTCTTTGGAATACATGTAACACCAATTTATCATTCTCCCTGCTTCTTGCCTTCAGAATCTTAAACATCATGTGTTTGCCCCAAATCCCACACCATTATGCATGTTTTTGCACACACAGTCTCTGAGCATATCACAAACAGAGCTAGCATATCATGTCAGAGTTTATCCTACAACACCACATCAGAATTTATGCTACAACAATTCATCATCAACCATGTGAATAAACAATGGATGAAAGAGAGGCTTTCTTTCCAGTCCTCTTATCTATGGATTGGTGTAACTATTATCAGGAAAATGGTGACCCCTCCTTCCTTCAGCTTCCCAAGATAAATTTGTTGGGATTTGTTTAAACAAACTTATGTCCCAGGCCTCTGATACACTAAAATGTTTGTTGTAGAATCACTGCAGCTGTTGGTAAATCACGTATTTCACAAGAGGACCACTATCAAATGTTTTGGATTTGGCTCCGTGTCCTTGTCAGATTGAACAATGATCACCTTGCCGTGGTAATGAAGGTGGCTAAACTTCGAAGTAGGAAAAAGCCTCTTGTGTGTGGGTTTGCAACAGGAGGGAAAAGAAAGAGAGGTCCAGTGCAATCCCAACAGGCTGGTTTTTAAAAGGTGAACGTCACCAATCCTGCCACTCCTTTCCCTTTTCCTCCCCAGACTCTGGAGGCTGTTTTTGCCTTGCTGCTCTTATCAGTTCCCAGGCTCCACCCTGCTGAGATGGAGGCACATTTTCTTAGAGAGAGAGCATTTTCAACATGAAAATCTTGCAGCTCCCCATGACTCACAGGCTGTGCCTCCTCAGGCCTGGGGTTTCCATGAAAGAGAAGGAAATATTCTTTTACAGAACACAGCTTCTTTTAGAGCCCTGCTTAAATTGCTGGTGTGATGTTTCCTGGGAGAAAGCAGCCATGCTTCTCTCTCCTGTGATTTGCTAAACAGTGTGAACTATGTAAAAACTCAAATCCCTGCCAATACCTGAAAAGCCCTTGTTGGGGCATTCTTGACCAATTATTTCATTGGAAGGGGCTCATGTTAATGAAGCAATTAATGGAAACTTAAATAAAACAAGAAATTTGGAAAAAGCAAACATTGAATAGCTGGCAGTCAAGTGAATGTCGATTCTTTTCTACTCACAGGCAATTTTAATTCCAATTTTGTGCACTTAGTCAAACACTAAATCTAGGTACCCTGCCAATCTACTTTTTAAAATTGTGGCTAATTTACAGTTTCTCGCTGAAAAATTTATGAATAATATATGCTGACCTGTTTTTATAAAGCTGTTGAAAGCTGATGCCTGCCCCTCTTTTGGTACTCAGTGTGGAAACTGAGAGGAGGAAAGAGCAGTGAAATGAGTCCAGAAAATAAAAATTCACTAGGGTAACACCCTTCCTCTCAAGACAACAAAGTGGGAGTGGAGAGCCCTTTTCACTATCCTAACTCTGGAGCTAGGAAGCATTCAGAGAGCCATAACCTTTAGCAGAAATTGTGCTCAGACCTCTCCCAGGGTGAGGAGAGCTGGAATCACAGCCTCAGCCTCTTGGGAAATGCTAAGCCTGTATCTGCTTCTTGTGCAGAGATTTATTTCTCTGTGGGACTTGGCTGGATGGTGCTGGAGATGAGCCTGTTGGGTTGACTCCCACTGCCCTTTCAACCTGTGCAGCGGTGCAGCACCTCCCTCCAAGGCAATTGGAGAAGAGATAATCTGTGCTTATCAGCTAAACCTGGTCACTTCTTCCTCTGGAAGTGAATGGGATATCTTGCCCAATGCTGTTTTAAAACACACCCTCCCTGCCAGCACTGAAAGCTATGAAAAATGGACAATGCCTGAAAGCTGTGGGGCTTTGGTTTTTCTTTTATTGATTGTGTCTGCTGCACACCTGTGACCTAATGTGAAATTCTACTGGAGGTGGAATGCGTCCCTGTGCATTCCCACAGGCAGAGTAGCATATAAAAAAACAAGACTCTCCTGGGCTTTTGCCAAAATAATTGGGAATCTCCACTTATAAGAGTTTTAAAACCCGGTACCAGCTGGCAGCTACTGTTTGTAGGAGATTCATTTTGGATATGGTAACAAATAATTACTTTCTTTTGAGATAATAACAAACTCTAGTTTCAAGCTGAAATCCAATCAGGTAAAACAACCTTGCAGCAAAATATCTGCTACTAAAGTAGTAGTAGTAACTATTCCTAAGTGATTGTTCTTAGGCCAACACCATAGAAGAGACTAGCATGCCTGGAATTTGCAACTTTTACAGTTTAAATGTCATTAGGTAAAACCATCTTATAAACACAGCAGAGAATTGAGCGTGCTCTGCCAGAGCTTTATACTTAAAATGAAACATTAACTCTTGTCCATCAATGCCAATGGCAGAGATTAATATTCTGCACAGAAGGAAATTTGCATAAAGAAAATATTGTCCCAAGATCACTGGATACACCAGAAATAAAAGAGTGTGAAAGCATGAAATCAAGAACTAAAAGTATGGGATGAAGCTGAAAATGCCACATCAGCAGAGAAAGCCCCTCACCCTTTCCCAAGCTGAACTCCTCTCTCTGCTGTGTGAGTCATTTGGTCCTGTTCCCCCTGGCTCCAGCACTAAGGATGTAAGTGAGGAACTGTGGTATCAAGTGAAACCACTGCCAGGATGGCCAGCAGTAGAACCCTCAGCAGGCTTATGTCACCATCAAACCTCCTTGAGTCACTAAAAAAATCTTTTCCTTGTGGCTTTGGATCACTTGTATAAAATGACCTGGTAGATGTCTGAAACGATACCACGTTTTCCCCAGAAGTCAGTGATTCTGAGGAAAAACAAGCTGTATGAATCACTGTATGAATTCTTTTCACTCCTCTCTGGACCTCAGGAGGAGTCAGGAACCTGAATAAGGTAAAATACTGGCATGCAGATCACCTTGCCTTTTTTATCAGGGATTGGATGGAGAAGAGCCTGATGAGAAAACAAGGGGATCTGTTCCAATGTGCTGAGCATGGGCAGCTGCAAAACAGGTCATTCCAAGAACTGGGGAGACAATACAACTGACAACAGTTACAGCAGCTGAAATAGCATGGAGCAATAGAAATAAAACACTGCAGCTACCTGGGCCTGAAACTCAGACTAAGAGATGGGAAGAGGAAGAGGAGAAGGTCAGGGAAAGCACAGCTGCCACAGTGCCACTGGGTCAGGGGAGCTGGGAACTGTGAAGGCTCTCTGTGAGGAACATCAGGAGCACGGGACTGGTGGGTGCCCTCACCACTTGCTGCTCATCCAGCACACCATCACTCAGTTCATGTGCTTGAGAAACAAGAGTGTATAAGCTTCTGCTGTTTTAAAAGAGGAGTTTAACATCAGAAAATGGTTTTGGGATCCAGTTTAGGGAACCTAAGTTCCAGAGTGCAATCCTATTGAGTACCACAATCCTAATATTCTTAATATTGTCTTCATCTGTAGGCAGTCTCTTGTTGACCATTAAAGGGGTTTTGTGAACTCAGTTTAAATTAACTCCTATGGTGGCTTTTATGTACTACTTTAGAACCATAATTTATCATTTTCTTGGACCAAATTCTTGATGCTTCACTAAATGTATGCCCTGGGACTTGGAAACAATATCACTAAACTTTGGGTACCAAGATAAATATTTCATCAACTACATCAAAGATTAGAGACCTTTTCAGAGTATTTGCCTGTCTCTCTAATAAATCAAAATGGACACAGCACAGGCATCTGTATCTCTGGATCAAACAAGAGGTTTAAAAGTTAATAAACAAATACTCCCATGGTTGAAACTTCAAGGGACCCCACAGTCACCAAAGAAAGCCTTTACTTCACCTCTTTGTGGTGGAGTAGATGTTTTCCACATGAAACAGGGTCATGAGCCACCATAATGCTAAATAAAGCTGTGGATGTGGTAGGAAATCTGGGCAGCAGATTGCAAGGGAAACTTTCTCAGACTTTCACAGAATAAGAGTGCTCAGCTGAATGCTGTCTCCCCGAGATTCTGGAGTCACAACAGGAAACCTTTCACCTTTTGTTGCAGTAAATGGGTTACACCTGCCAGGCAGAGTGGGTTCTGACAAGGGGAAGAGATGATTTGAGGAAATGCACTATTTGTTGTCACTGATGTTTTAATAAATCCAGTTTTTTTCACTTTACAAAAAACATGTGTTGAAATATAGACCATACATCATGATAAGACCCTGAAAGCTATTGTTTATTATCTCTTCATACTAAAACATAGTTTTCAATGCTCCTAAAGCTGTTTCTGTCTTTTCCTTGTTTGGCTTTGTTTTTTGAGTCTGAGACTTGCCTTTTAACTTTCCTCAGGAAATCTTTTGGGGTAGAGCTTTCACAAAACCCTTGCAACTGTGAACCTGAAATCTTAAACGAAATTTTAAACTGAAAACATGACAAGAAGCTAATGCTCCCATAACACCTTGTGAATCACAAGAACCCTATAACCAAACATGCCTGGCAGCACCAAGGGCATCAGCAAACCTGGAAGAATTGGCAGCTCTCTGGTGTTAACACTGGGCAGAGCTGTATGTCCAAGAGGAGACAAAGAAATGGAGTAATGGGAGAAGAAGGAGCCTCTCTGAGTGAAGCAGCAATGAAGATTCTTGGTTCTTTTTCTCTCTATTTGCATTTAGGCCAGGCTTATGTCATCATGGACATACAATCCCATGTTTTTAAAAGAAAAGGACTGTTCTATGACCTCATGTTGATTCCTCATCCTGGGGGTAAATGCTCCTTACTTGGTGATTTGGAGACTCTTCACAAGAAGAGGCAGCATACACACCAGAATCACTGGGATAACTCACTTGTTACTCAGAGCCACATCTCACAGTGTCCTGGGTCAGTACTGGTAAATGTGCATGACTGTGGCAGAAATTTCTGACAGGGCTTTTGACTCAGATTTGGAGAAAAAAAAAAAAAAAAGATTTTGTAGCATCCCAGGGATGCAACCAAAAAAATTATGTTTTTTCTTTTATTTCTGTGTTATTGTTTTAGATAGAAAACCACAAAAATTATTGCAATGAACTGAACATCTGAAAGAGAAAGGTAAAATTAAACCTGAATGTCCTTGATAGGAGTACTTTGATGTACTGTTTAGTTTAGCTGAGAGATAGAAGTGTAGAAAAGAGGGGTAGGATGGCTTATGTTTGTCAAGTCTCCTACCATAGCTGGAAAGACTGATCTGAACAGTCTGTTGTTAAAATGTCTGAGGCAGATGTTACTTTTACCACCACAGTCAAAGCAAGGGTCTTCAGTGTTTGACTTTCGAAATCCCCTCTAAGTTCCTTACAGAGACATAAAATGGTTTGTTTATTAAATCTGTAATTTTACGAAACTTGTGAGGTCCAGAATTAAATGCCTGATCTTCTGCAATCTCTGGTGACACATATATATCTGTAATCTCTTAAAGAACATACCTCCTTCAGCTCACACTAAGTGCCACATTTTCAATCTGAGAAGACCCTAAATATTCTTTTTTCTTTCATTATTATTTCTGCTACATTCATCTTTAATACTTATCAATTCAGCCATTTTATTCTTGTGAACACATGGTGGAACTTCACTTTATGTCAGTTTCAAGTGCCTGAATATACTCATGCTTACTTGCTGCTTTTTTCTCTCAAAAGATTTCGAAGGTGTTTTCAAACCTCAAATACGAAAGATTCATTTTAACAGCCACAAAAGATTGATCATTGCTCAGCAGTAGAGTGCAGTAAAGCTAAACTTTGAGGAAGGGCTCATGTCAAGAAATAAAAGTAGAAGTTTTACTGAAATCTATGTTCAATCAGGATAGTTTTGTTTCCTCAGCAGTCGGATTGGGCAGTCGCCTCTTTGGGTACCAGAAATCAAAAATGGAATAACAGCTCAGTGACAACACTGGGAAACAGGGCGGATAGATGGGTCTACTGTTTGTATTTAAATTTCCCAATAGTTAGACAATAGTGATTAATTCACATCAAACTCTGAGCCACCTAATACAGGCAGACTTCAGGCAGGAGAAGGAGCTATGGATCCAAAAGGGCATAGGATGTATCTCCTAACGTGAGGTCTGGCCTTCTTCCCAACAAAGACAAACACAAAACACAAGTAAAATAAAGCAAACACCAGAAGATACGGAAAAGAGGGGGAAATCTCATTAAAGAAACTTCAAAATGTTTTCTACTTGACCCTGAGACACTGATTACTACTCAAAGACAGGGAGTTTTCTCTACTGTTACTCCAGACTAAAGCAAACAGTAATGGACTTCCCCAGGATGGGAATTTCTTTTCTTTCCAAACGTTGTACACATTTTTATATGCATTGGTAGATTTTGTATGCAATATGCAAAGAAATCAGTGCACAGATGCCTGAGTTAAGGCTCTTAACATGTTTATACAGCCACAGGCAGATTAAGACAGAATGAGGAGGTAGAGTGGCTCCCCAATATCAACACTTCCCCAGAAATATTCTTTCACTGCTGATGATTTCCCACAATACATAAGCATAAATATATATGTAAAAGTATGTAAGTATAAACAGGTATACCTGTTATGCAATGCATTGTACATCCCTGACTTCTTAGAAACCAATACAGAAGAAAAACTCTTCTGATTCTAGGAGCAAAAAGACATTGATAACAAGGGCAGGAATTCTGTAGTGATATAAGGAAAAACTACATTTAATGAGAAGGATCAGTAATTCTATGTACAAATACCCTGTAATTTGCATCTGAGTGAGGAAAACTGTAAGAAAAGGTGCATCCCTTGTTTGTTGCAGCAACTGAGAACAAGCACAACCTCAGGGGGTACAAACTGTTCCTGAACACCTCTAAGGAGTGGATTAAACCCCTTGACTCAATTCCCTGAAATCAGTGGAATGAGCTGTTGCCTCCAGTCACATCTTGTGACCTTTGTGGTCCAAACAGAAAGTTGCCTTTTATGTATTACAGGAAAGCCAGAGAATCAATACACATCCAAAATAAAGTGAAATCTTTCTTTGGTAAGTACCATTACATTTTACTCAAGAAACCCTGAGGTTAGTCTTAAATTATTGCATGATACTTTATTCTTAACTAGAGCATACCTGTCTTGAATACTTTCCAGATTATTTTGTTAATATTCATCCACTTCAAATTGAGGTATCATTTCTAGATCATTCAGCTTATTTTTCTTCTTTTTAATTGTGTATTATTTTCAGAGAAGAAATGCCTTATGCCTGGTGTCTGTTTTATTCAGACTCAAAGAGCTAGGAAGAGTTTGGTGCTGGTGTGGCCAGTCAGACCCATTTAAGTGTAATTGAAGACCAGCAGAAATAAGCAGGAGGTTTTGTAAACGACTTCAGTGTTTCCAAACCAGCCATCCTGCCATTCCATTGCCCACAGGAGAGGCCAGGTCCTGGTGTGCAGTGAGTTTATCAGGGGCACCCTGCAGCAGGAAGTGGAGCTGACGTCAAAGGTGAGTTTACAGCAAGGCAGCCCCAGCCTTCTGACACTCCAGCCCTCCCTGTGGTGATTTGAAAGGAAGGAAAGAAATAAGGGAAGGGGAAGGGTATGAAGAAATACTTTTGAGAACCAATTCTCAGAGCATGTAGTCAAATTAAGTTAAATTTTCAAGAGGCCACCAGGTGAACTCAGCAGGGTATCGTGAAGGTCTTTGGAAGGCTCATCCTGTGCAAGTGCCAGCAGAGGCACAGAGAAGTTTGGCTGCTGGTACCCCTGCTAGTTTTATCCCATGCTTTCTCTATCTCCTCCTGTTTCTGCCTTCTGCTGCTCTCCCAGAGCTGCTGGTGGAGACCTGCTCCAGGAGGCTGAAGCAGTGGGAGCAAGGGTGACATCATTAAGGTTCTCACTTTTCCTGCTCTGAGGGAATCATCCTGAGGGATCTGAAGAGTATAGAAAATATTTGCCAGTGTGTTGTTCTCTCAGCACTGTTCTTTTTAATATCTGGTCACAAAATGTTGTTCTTCCACACTAGTTGATGTTATTTCCCTCCTCATAAAATAGATTTTTTCAGGGTTGTATGAAAAGCTCAACACCATATGCTTAAGAAAGAGTATGTAGACAAGTCAAGTGTGCAGTGGCAGATCCTCAGAAAGCCCATTCCATTCCCTCTCCTCTGGTCCTTTACGTGTTGTATTCTGCAGAGAGCACTGTCCCTGCTGAAGACAGGCCCTAAGTCTGGGTGGTGACCTCCAAACATTCCTAGAGACAAGGATATAACACCAGTAGAAAGTAATTCTTTGAAACACAGCATTGGCACTCAATGCTATGACACACTTAGACACATCTCAGTGTTCTTTATCCCCAGCAGGCAGAATTTCAGCAGAAACCTAACATATATTATCACACCAACCAGGAACACCCCAAAACTCTGCATTGTCCCCCTGTTTTTGAAAGCCTTCTGAAAAGTTTATATTTTCGAGTCAGATTTTCTCATGCACTGTACTAAAAAAAATGGTTTTGTTTCCATTCCTTCCTGGAGAAGGAAAGCTGACTGACTGGTCACTTCACCAGTCTGGTTGAGAGGTGGGATTTCATCTTCCAATCCTCTCACACTTTGCAAACTCTATAAAATTGTGTATCAAAAATAAATGATGTCCTTTTGGGGGCCTGGGCTGTTCTAATTGTGGGGAATCTGTGTCCTTCTTTCATGACTGGGTGCTGTAGGGACCACACTGCATTTCTGTGCACCTCTAACCAGAGTGTTTGAAATATGAAAGGAGGTGTGGGGTTTTGAAAAACAGCATGGCTTTACAGCAGTTGTTATTATCCCTTTATGCAGACTGTAAGCAAGACATAAAAATTTTCCCGTTCAAGCCCAACCATGGCGATTTTTGGTCGCCTTCCAAAGACACTTTTACCCTTCTAGATGCGAAAAACTTTATTTCTACTGGTCTCAGCAGA
The DNA here is from genome assembly GCA_013400775.1 of Chaetops frenatus. Classification (NCBI taxonomy): domain Eukaryota; kingdom Metazoa; phylum Chordata; class Aves; order Passeriformes; family Picathartidae; genus Chaetops; species Chaetops frenatus. Next base: position 773,854 of record VZTR01032786.1, read on the forward strand.
CAGAGGAGGTCAGAAAACATCACAGAGGGGCCTACTGTTGACGGAATCCCAGCAGCTTTTATGGCTGAGCTTACATTTACAAGCAGGAGTATCAGCGGGGTCAGAGCCCTGCTTCGTGTCATGTGGCAAGTGAGCAGAGCTGAACACACACAGTCAGGCATTCAGGTGGCCAGCTGGCACGGGAGGGAAGCACTGCACCAGCACTTTGCCCACCCACATAGACAGGCCTTTAGAACCAGTAAATACAAACACAACAGTAGTTTTATAGAAAGGCTGGAGCATAAATTATTAATCCGTGGCATAAATATGCTTGCGTCAGACAGAAATGCAAAACTTACCAGCCCAGCTTTACCTTATAAAAATTTCCTGGAGCACGTACTGTTGTCAAATGTCATGAATACAAAAAAAATACAGCTCTGAAATTGTCCAAACTTCTTGTTGTTTCATGCAACCAGCTGCAGTAGCAGAAGCCTTACTCAAGAGACATGCTATATTTGAACACACAACTACCTCTGCACCATGGAAACAACTCTGATATCTGTCACACAGTTTCCCTCAGGACTCAATCCTTTCTGCAGTTATCTCATTCCAGTGATGATGATTACAATCATGTAATTGAGTATTAAAGCTGCCTGTGTTTCGAACAACTCTGGCAACTGAGCATTTAAGGGAATTTAGAACACAATGCAGGTAAGATAACAGAAAATGTGCTCTTCTCTCTTTTCTTCTCAATAATTTCTCTCTGCAGCTGTATCATTTGGAAAAAGCCACACAATCCTTCTTTGTTATTAAGAGAAAAATAATTTTAATTTTACGCTTTAAAATTACTGTACATTTATCATTTGCATTAACCTAACTGTAACTTAGGCAAGTAATCTTAGGACTGTTGAAGTTTTAAGCTAAAAAAAGGTTGATAAAAGTTATATTAAAAGTGGATTTTGACACTTATTTATAAAAACAATGCTCCAGTTTAATGTTCTCGAGGGCAATGACGAGAGGTTTAATTCTTGAAAATATAGGAGAGCTATTCAATAATACATTCAATTTTTTGCTAGAAAAAACAATAATTTCAACAATTTGAACTTTATTTTATGTGTGCCTTTCCTACATAACTACTATATTAATGCTATGTAACTGCAATGTTTCACTGTGCTGGCTGTAAAGGTAAGGAGCGGTTAAGGAGAGATAATTTTCTTTCCATGCTGCTCTGAGATGAAATAAACTGAATTTTCCCCAATAAGTTGGAGTGAGATAATCAAACTTTTGGTCTTCTAATTCCTGTCCAGAGAAGCTACAAGGCTCACAAAAAAATGCTTTTCTGGGCCACCATGAGCCCCAGGAGGAGACAAGCAGAGAAACAAACTGGAATTAGAGATAAAAGTATCAAGAACTACCAGTAAATCTATCTTTTTCTGTGTTTCGAGGTTGATACATTAAAAAACAGGATCCATAGTATAGAATTTCCTAAGCAATATGTGTTTCCATAACTTTTTTCTTAGCTATTTTCCTACAGATTGTAAAAGAGCAAAATCAACCAAAAACCCAATTTTTTTTTTTTTTTCAAACTGTTTTGGAGACAGAACTTTATTAGACTGCCCGTTTGATGTAGCTTTACAGACAGAAGTAAACACTTCTTAAAGCAGTGCACAACTAGCCTTTATCTGCAGCCAGAGAGCATCAAAACTATGAATTTAAGAGCATTCCAGAAAAGACTGGAGAGTTAAAAGATACCAAGAGTCACCTTCATAATGAAAGAGAAAAAACAAATTTGGCTAGGGCTATAAAAGAAACCATAAGTCTCAGAATGTGACCCAACCTGTACCACATCAGGGAATTAGGGAACTCTGAGCCTCACATGAGAACTAATATTGACTTTTAGGGAATATTTCTTTCCCCACTGATACAAGTCAACGGGCAGGATTTGATTCTGACCAGATTGATGCACCTGGTACCCACACAGCTGACCCGAGTGTAAAATGAAATCTCATTTTATGTGTGCTGAGGGTACCACTCTCCCCAGGCCTGCAGTGGGCTTTTCTGCAGCTGCTCCATGAATCCTGCTCGTCAGATTTGCTGCCTATTCCTCGAGGGATTTTAAAATAACTCTGCACAAAGGACCAAAGTTTCACTCTCCCAATTCCCAGGCTGAATCAGGAAGACTACCACTTCCTTGTCATTCTGACTGGAAAATAGCAGAGCTAATAGGAGAGGGGGGGGACACAGAGTATTCCTCCTCATACCTCTGCTTTTGAGAGAGAAGAGCTATGCTTCCATGCACCTCAAGGTTCCAGGCTTAGGCACAATTCCACTTTAGTTTTCAGCAGGTTTTACTAGAGTTCCTGAAGCCTCGCTTGGTGCACCTGCTCCCTTGCACTTGAGGGTTTCACTCCCAGCTACCGGAGCGTGCTGGCAATCAGGGCAGCCCAGGGGCTGGGCTGCGAGGGGTGCGAGCTGCAGGTCCCCGCGTGCGATGGAAACAGAGCGCTGTTGTGGCTCTCGCCTGCCCCTCCAGTGCCATTCCCCACCGGGTGTTCTGTCATAGGGAAGAAAACCCCCTGCAGAAGCAGGAGGCTGCCCCTGATCGCAGTCACCGGCCCGTGAAAAATCACCGCCAGCCTCAAAAGGGGCTTTGGAGCAAGGGGACACAGAAACCCAGAACAGTCAGATAACATCTTTCACTTTCCTTTCCTGAGTTCCCTCCCGGGCCCTTTGCTCCACCTTTTTTTTCCTTTTTCTCTCGTTCCATTCCTCAGCAAAGCCTCAGACTTACGGTTGGACTCGATGATATCAGAGGTCATTTCCAACCTTAAAAATTTAGTGATTCTATGATTTTTACCACTGCACTGCTTTCCTCTCCACTTTATGCCACGCATGTGAAAAACCCATGGCTCCACCTGCTTTAAAGTTAGATTATGCATTTCTTTCTCATTATTGCACATCAGATATAATCATGGTTTTCAACAGAACAGAAAAATAATGTGAATGGGATCCATATGTAAAAAAAAGCTCAATGTTTTGTTTATGTATAATTTCATGAATTAAAGCACTCTTTTCTTTCCTCAGCTGCTGGCAGGTTGTGTTGATAATCCTCATGCATGATAGCTACTATTTGTTGTATATTCTACTCATTTATCACATGTACAACCAAGCTGGTGGTTTTCTCTGCAAGGGATATACATCACAGGAAAAGAATATTCATTAAAAATCTCTCCATTTTCATAGAGGCAACAAAAGTATCTGACTATAATTCCACCTGTAATACTAATGAATTGAGAACAACTAATGAAAAATCTGAACCCTCTACCAGTGACATGATTTTCAATGCCAGCCTCGTCAGAGAAACACAGTGGGTTGAGTAACACAAGAAGATCATCAGGAACAGAAGAAAATATTGAGATAATATGTTTAAAGAGGGATGTTTACAATTCAGATTTCAACACGAGTACAAACTTCTCCAAGTAGCACTTTTTACTATAACAACATATCCAGGTTTGCCCTTCAAATTTAGATGTTTGATGCTTAAAATAAATATCTGTTTATTACCTACCTAATCAAATATCTGAAGAGTCAAAAAAGACCATTTTCTCATACAGAAAAACTAGTGATGAATATAATCTTGCTTTACTTTTTGGAATTGTTTATTATAAATAATTTTGCTGGTTTTTGTCCTGATAGTGAAATGCATTTTGAATTAGGCATCTGATACCAAGTAAAGGCTATTACACTACACATGGCTGAAGATATATTTGGTGAAAAAGTGTTTAAGTAGTTAAAATACATGTTAATATCTGAGTTGTCTTTTACTTTATGTCATACAAAATTATTTCAAGTTCAACAACTTCATTGTTTGCATCAGTCCTTTCAATTTTTGCTGTGGAGGGAGTCAACAGGTCACAAAAGTGTCTTTCCCTTCTTCTGTGAAATTTCATTTGGATCTGAAAAAAAGCCCTGAGCTCCTGGGGCTGTGACCTCAGTCAGGAAGTCCTCAATTTCTAGTGTTCATCAGCAGGAGGGCAATGAGCTCCTCTGCCTCACCACCAACCTCAGCAACAGCCACACCCCTCGAGACTGAGCTTTAGAAAGGGCAGCTTTGTAGATCAGTTGGTTAACATCTATGTAAAAATTCTTCACAGCCAAACCCCTCACAGCATTGTAGAGTGAGATTGTTACATTTGCAGATTATGGCATTTTGTCCAGACTGAGCTGCTTTTCTTTCTACTAAAAAAATCTCTAAATAGATGTTGTTTTATCCCAGAAAATGAAGATCAGTCCTGAATTTAAGACACTCTGCCCTCTAAGCTTCTTCTCTCTCTCTCTTTTTTTTTTCCTTAGCCAGGTTAAATCTACCTTGATATCATTAAACACCTCTCTTCCTCTCTCAAAGTTCTCCCTCTGTAAGATGGAAATAACAGCCCTGTATGTCAAAAAGGAGATAAATGCCTTAATATTCTCCAGGTACTTTGCTGTTTCATTGATGGATGCCCTAAATGAGGCTAAAAGTAAGTGTACAACTCCATATTTAATTCCAGCCTTGAAGACAGAAAGAACTCTGCAGTGAATAATGAAAAGAAAGAGGAAAGTAGGAAACTGTCTAGAGTATGTGTGAACATGTAATTAAACACTGTGCCTTAATGCAAAAGGCAGATGATTTAGAACTGCAAACCCACTTAGTGTTAACACTCCTTGCTTCATAGAAGTTCACAGATTAATGTTCTTTTAATGTATTTATGAGCAATGATGTACAAACCTATATATATTTAAGCATTGAATGAGCAATGGATCAAGGCTGACTCAGGAGAGAGTTACTGTGTAACAACTACAGGAAATAAAATCTGGGTGAGAAATGTCATTGGTATTGGAAATTAATTTCAAAACAGTCATCAATTTATTCATGAAGCTCTAATAAAGAGGATAGATTTTGCCTTCCAAGTTAAATGTAGAAAATTCATTGTTAAAAAAACACAACCAAACAAACAAAAAAACCCAAAACAAAACAAAAAAACAAAACCAACCAAACAAAAAACCCACAAACCACACACACACAAAATAAAAAAAACCAACTGAACAAACAAAACAAACAAAAAACCCCCAAACAAACAAAAAACCAACCCAACAACAAAAAAACAACAACAACCAAACAAACAAAAAAAACCACCCAAAAAAACCCCACACACAAACAAACAAAACCCCACTCCTCACCATTACCTTAAACCCATTTTAACCAATTTGGTCAGAAACTCCATTAATTTCAAACTGTAGCTTAGCAGCCATTGTTTTTTCCCCACTATTGTGATGATTTGCACACCTGCCCCCCCACACCATGCATTGCCTCTGGGTTCATCTCCCTTTTCCCCTTGGTGATCTCCTGCTGCCACAGTTCTGATCTGGCCCCCCCACTTCCCACCCTGCAGAGTGATGCACATTGGAGTCCTGCTCTCCAGCTCACTGCAGGCAGCGTGGAGAAACCCACGGGGAAGGGAAAACCACTTGATTTCTGTCTTTTTATGGGGTGTGGCTATGACCCCTCCATCCCTGCTGATACCTTATTTGATGGCCCTCTGTCCTTCCCTGAGGCTGTGCTGAGCTGGTGCATCCTCTGTACCCACAGCAACAGCGAGGCTCCCCCCTCAGGGCACCTGTGCAGGGATGGGGAAAAGGGGAAAAGGGGAAAAGGAGACAAACACAAACCAAACACGGCAGCACGAACAGCTACGGGCTTGCTACACACTGACTCTCCTCTCTGAAAGGCTTCCCCAGAAACCCCCACCCTGCCCCTTCCCTCTCCCCGCAGACCCAGAACAGGAAGCACATTAGGGCTGCTCTCCAGCTGATCTTAATGCAGCTCAGCTGACTCAAAGCTCCAACGGAGGGAGGGAACAAAGGGTAAAATAAATAAAAATAATGAAGCAATTGCTCAGTTAGTGTAATTGCATAGGCTTCAATAGGACTATGCTAATTTCCAGCAGCTGGAGTTCTGGGCTCTATATTTTTATTTACTTTACCTCCTGTACTTAATTTCCTACCCTCCCATTTGTTTGTTATTTTCATGGCCTATGGTGGCTTCATTTGGAGTGTAAATTTCTTGAGGAATCATGGAGGTTTTAAACAGCCACCCAAGTCTGGGGCATAAAATAAATGCATTCCACTAAAAGATAGGTAGGGGAGATGTGACAGGTATAGAGACAGTATAGAACTGGAGTAAAAAATTACATCTATATCTAGCTGCATAAAATTTTCTACCTTGGACAAAATCTTCTTTTACACACAATGCTCATTGTTCCATTCTACACTTCATAGCTTAGGAATAGTATTTTCTTGGTCAAGTTTTGCATGAAATAGCCTGCATATGTTTTTGGACAGACATGCTTTGGTTCCTTAAAAATATGATTACTTAACTGATATGTTTCTTAATGACCATGATATAAATTGACTGTATAACCCACCTCCCCAGCAACTATTTGAGAAAGACTGGGGTGGATGACATACAAATTGGTGTTTGGTATGTATCACAGCACTCACTGCTGCCTAAACTGCTGCTAGTGAGCAGACAGGCTTAAAAACACAACAAATTTGATCTCCCACTTTCAGAGCTTTTTCATACTTCTCAAAAGAAGAAGCCTTGAGAGAAGTGGTGGCTATTTTTCAGCTGCTGCACTTTTTTTTGGTGATTTTTCTTCTTTTTTCCATACCCCAACCAAAGAAACCGAAGGGCTAAACCACCCAAGTTGTGTATTTTGGTGAGAACTTTTTACAGAGAATACCCTAAACTGAGCTTTTGGAAGTTAAATCTATTGAGTCACAAACCAATCAAAGTACAAGACCAATGACACAGGTACAGAGATGCACAGAAATACAGTATAATACCCTCACTTCTGTAATAGATCCCCAGAGGCTTTGCTGTTGTTGACAAGCAAAAAAAAATATTGCTGAGGATTATTATGACCTACTGGTGACAAAAGTCCTCAAAATGTTTAAGTTCATCAACTGAACTCTGCTCCAAAGTTCTTTCTGAATTGTCAAGGTGAGGTTGGTAAAAAATGTTTTTATTTATGTTCTCACTTTTTTTCTTAGTAATTATAATACCTTAGAAGAGATTTAGGTATCATTAAGTATTGTATAACTGTCATTGCAAATTACCAGCTTTTTTAATACTTATTTAATATTTAATAAATTATGTGGAATCAGTAAAAAAGAAACCCCTGTTCACAATCTGTAGAGATATTTTTGAGATATAGGTTTTACCTTGGAGTTCTATTATGTAACCAGCTTAATGGCATAAAACACCATGTCTTTATTTCCTAACAATGAGTAGGGATGAAGTCCATTCTAGTCAAATTAATATGGTTTCATGGTTTCTGTAGCAAAATTTACAATCATTTGCTAGAGGACAAATCTATTGTCCTGTTACTCAATACTAACACTGAAATTCTAAATAAAAATAACATAGCATTTTTACATTTTAATCCTAAAGCGGGACTTGTTAGGCAAACTTGCTCCTAACTTTCACATAACTTTCAAAATAACATATTTTCAGTTAGCTGGAAATACTGATGTATCCATTTACAAAAAAAAAAAAANNNNAAAAAAAAAAAAAAAAAAAAAAAAAAAGGAATCTAAATCATTCTGTCACCAAGGTTCAAAAATTTTGCTTATAGTTTTTTCTTTTTTGCAGACCATTTTCATATAAATATGCCTTAAACATTTTCCCATTAGGTTTCCATTTCCTAAGCTACAAATGTCTCTCTGAGGTGTAATTTACAGAATATCATAATGATAATTTCCACTGATGTGGCAGCATAGGTAGAGGCAAGGGTGAAAGAAATTGGTTTGTGGAAGAAAGACTGATTGCCAAGGAATCTGGTGCTCCAGAATTTTAATAAGAGCAGTCTAATGTCAGAAACTGGGTTCTTTAAATGCTGGTTATGGGTTAGATTTTTAACAGAAGAGTATTACTGTTGTTTTCACAGGAATCTGTTGTTTCTAAGGTTTTGTTTCAATACTTGTGCATGATGTAAGGCTCATAAAACGACGCAAAACTCACCCCATCTCCCCCAGATCAAAAGCCCCAGTATTCCCCCTGAAATTAAGCCAGCACTCATGTAAGGGTTTAACAAGGACAGTGGGTCAAACACTGAGCTGAAGAACAGAAGTTAGAATGGAAGTTGTAAAATTTGGTCTGGGGACTATTACAGAGCCAATAGTTAATGAGTTTAGTCCAGCAGTAAATCAGGAAAGGTCTAACAGTGAAGGGACTAAAGAGCTCAGTGGTGTCTGTGGTGCTTTTCCTATATTTCATGAGATTTCACTTTCAGAGTCGTTACACGAGATGGATTTGTTCAAACAAAGTCTCAAGGGATTTGCTCTCTTAGTCCCAGACAGGAAGAAGAGTCTAATTTCTGTAGTACAGACTTTATCCAGTTTACTGTTCCTCTGAAATATCCTTGCATACACATATTTATATCTATTTACTGTGAAAACGCTTTCTTTGAGAAAAAAAATATAAACAGCTTTTACCAGTAATTAGTGGAAATTTATGATGTCTTTATACTGTAAATACCTGCATTAAATGGTTCCTAAAAGTAAGTGACTTTATTACTGGCATATAAATGACAATCAGTTTTTGAAAGTTGTTGCTCTTATCTCAGTTATTTTGTGTTGCCTGCACGTAGTTTTAATTCTAACACTCACAAGCATCTTAATCTTAAAAGCCCTGGTGAGACACTCTTTTTTTCCTGGGATGAAGCTCACCTAAATGAGAACAGGCAGATCTGGTGAAGCAGGAGAAAAAAAAAAACCCTAGAAGCTGAGGGGTTTGTTAGGTTTGTTTTGCTCCTCTTCTGTTTTTGCATTAAACCTTTCAGATATTGCAGCTTCCTGATTATCAGGAAAAGCTCAGTTATAAGTTCATCTTGGGACAGCCTGCACAAGACCTCTAAATGGAGTTTTTTAAATGGAAAAATTTACCCTATGTCACACTTACTGTTAGTGTTTTTTTGTCAGATGAAAACCAATCATAAAGAAGCCTGTAGTTCCTGAAACCATATTAAACCCAAAAATGTGCAATGTATTTCTCTTCTTTTCAAATTGACAACTTGGCTTTTACACCAGTAACAAACTGAACTGTATTGAGTAAAATTTATAGGTGACTTTTCAGCTTAAGCACAGGTTATGATGTGTTTATTCCATTTTTAGTTTAAATATATAGTAATATTCCATTATAAGTATCATTAAATTCAAACCCAGTCCAATTTAATGATAGACTAAAGAGTCTATTCATAACTTATTTATCCCATTGTCAGCAGCATTTGTCCTATAATGCACTTATTTTTTGCTGTTCCTGAAATCTGTGAAATAAAAATAGAACAAAAACTTAAAGAAATCATTTTCCCCCTGAAATAATCTATCACACTGTAAATTTATATCACATGTATAAACCCTGGAAGTATCATTTAAAATGTGTCCTTCCCAATTATTAATTGCTGTTGTCATCATGAATTATTTCATCCTGTCAGGTAAGAAGTGAAATTATCAATTAAAGTAAAATGACAACTCATGCCATTAGACTCAGTCTGGTCACATAATTAGCACTCATTTATGGACTCTGCCATTAATGGTGTCATTCCCCTTACTGACTACAATAGGGAGGGAAAATGAATGTCCCAAATTGTTTTAGGCTGATATAATATGCAAATTGCCAGTCCAAGCATAGAGATAATATCATTTGTGGGACAATTCTGTGGGAAAAGAAAATTGTCATTACTACGACACACTTTTATAAACATTTTTACTGCAAGTAGAGTCAAGACAGAAGTCTTTGGATATTGAAGCTTTTCCAATTTTAGGAAATAATTATTTTCCTATAATGAAAAAAACTGAAGAAACCCGGACTGCTCCTTTAGAATCAGTCAAATATGTTTTAAATGCCATCAAATACAGACTATAAAGTAAATATTACACTGCTGTAGCCCACATCATTTTAAATTGTCCTGCTAAAAGTTGAAAATAGATTCCTCACAGAGGGGTTTTCTGTGTAAATTATTACTGTTCAATGACACCAAAAACACTAAAATTTTTAGGTCTTTTTTTTGCATTTCTGAAATGTAAAGACCTTTTCTATGACTTTTTCCATATAGATTACTCACTCTGCACTGCATGAATTTTGGCCCATCTTAGAGGTCAGGGATGGCATAAATATATCTAAATAACAGCTTAAATGGCTTTTAAATGTCTTTTCATTTTCTCAGAGAGTAAAAAGCGAATAGAAGTAGATTGCTGAACTTCAACAGGTAGATTTTGCCATATGTTAGCATTTCAAAAAGTTAATGAAAAATATGTTCTGTTAAAGAGATTCATCTGAATAAATATTTAAAACTTCAGAATTTTGAAACTCAAGCCCATATTCCTTATGTTTATACACTAAAATTAACATAAGTGGCATTTTATCAAAGATCAATTTACATTTTAAAAGGGATAACTGAAGAAAAATTTTAAAAATTAAAAGAGGAAACATATTTATGAACTCTGAGCTGTGGTTTTTTTTTTTTTAAAGTTCAGAGGTTTGACTGTAAGACCATGATATAAATTTTAAAAACAAACAGGGGAACATCCAAAAACATGTATTTTTCCTCCCCTTCAGATGGCATGGGGGGAAACCCTTCAACAAATACACGTCTGCATTTGCACAACAGCTTCGAATTATAAACTGTGTTCTCCAGCTTTTACAGGAAACCACTGTGCTTGGTGGCAGCATTCAGTTATTTTTTTATTGGCCTGGGATGTGTACTGGTTAAAGCAGAGCTACTTGGCCAACCACACACACACAGAGCACTGTTTACCCACAATTAATGCAGCACACATTAATCACGTGTGAGCAGGACGTGCAGACAGACCCAGAGCTGACTGGAAGCCCCAAGTTTACCTCCAACCATCTCCAAAATTTCTCCAGTCAACCACACAAAAGTTTCCTCTAAGCACAAAGAGGTGGAAGGGCAGACCAACCCCTCAAGACTAAAGAGCCAGCCCCCCAGATTTTGAAGCTGTTTTTGACACCTTCTCCTCCCCAGCTGTGTTGATCTTACTGCTGCCCCACTGGGCCAGAGGATGCAAGATTTTCTGTGTGCGTTGAGTGACTACCTAAAGCAAAAGAGACTTAGCACCATAATCTCAAAGCACTCTGGAAAAGGTACCAGCTACATTTAATTCTAAATCAGTAGACCTTCCAAATTATTGTTGAAAGCCCATGAAAAACCACAAAAAAGAGAAATTCTTAGGAAGCTGGAAAAAAAGGTGGGCAGAAGCCTTTATACGTTATACACCCAAATATCCTTTTTCTCCTCTTGTCATCGTCTGCCACGGAGTCAGGAGCTGGATGGAAATGAGTTTAGAGTGTTAGAGAAAGAAACCCTCCACTGATTGAAGTAACTGCTGGAAAGTAGAGGGGACAAGATACACATGAACCATCCTGTTTGGCAGGCACCCTTTTTTTTGCTGCTGTTATTGTTCTCCATGGAAAAAGAATGAAAAGGCTTTCAACATCCAACAGACTCTTACATGAAATTTATAGATGTTGTACCTGTTTGCCTTTGGGTTTGCTCAGACAGTAATTCTTAATTTAAGAATAACATTCAGAGATAAAAGACTGTGAATAGTAACAGTGTTTATTCACTACAATAGTTTGCATCACCACAGTCCTTGGTGGTTTTAAGATAAAACAGAATCTGTGATGCAAGATACTCTAAAGCCTGAAACTGGTGTAATCATACAACAACCCAAAACAAGGGAAATACTGGATCTACTGTGTTATCTGGCAGCAGTTAAAGAATGTGGAATGGCAGATACATCCTATGAGGCTTCCTGGAACACCTTCAGTGGATTAATTCTATGTGGAATCTTAATTTTCATTTCTTGCATGAATATTCACAACAACTTAGGAAATCCTTTTTGCTGTTTGGAAACTTTGCAGATTGTAAGGGACAAGCAAACTGCATGCTGAATGATAAATTCTAGAGGTGGTACTTTGAAATAGCTCATTAAAAGCCATCTTATTTCAAATTCAAGATTTAAAAGCTTTCATTTCTGCAATGCCTGGGAAACTCCAAATAAAACCCAAGGTACTACCCACATTTTGAAAACATTTCCCAATGTTCTATTCTTTCTTCCACAAGTATGGCAGCCAAATAACTTCTCTACAAATTAGCAACAGCCACTCATCCAGAAAAATAAAGTTAACATTTTGATATGTCAAACCTTTCCTTTAGTGTGAAGCTTGGATCATTTCTGGGTGTTTTTATCCCAGTTCCTTGTCCTCCGAGGTACCCAGGCAGGCTTTTGGGCAACGTTGTGTGTGTTTCAGTCACATAAAAAGAAAATGAGACCCTCTGTTTTTCATCTTCTTGTGAGCTTGGGACTGCAGACCATGCTGTTAATCTTGACATTCCAGGATGTACAACTATTGTTCTCCTTTGAATTTTTCTTATTATTATCCAGGGCAACAGCTATTTTGACTTCTCTGTGGACTTTAGAAAAGAAAATAATCCCAGGCTCGTTCCCATCCTTGTTCAAGCTAACAAAACATTTGCCATGACTTCAGTAGAGTGCCAGGCCCTCAAGGAGGACTTTCTCAACTTCAGCTTTTGAAGTTCCACATGGCTCAACTCAAAAGTTGACTCACTTAGTAGGAGCAATTTCTTGAATTCTCTGCACTCTGAGATACACATTCCAAAAATTGTAGAAGCCAGTTTAAAATAGGAATAATTTTGCCAAATGTGCCATGCTTTTTCCTCCATTTTTTTCATTTTACCTGAGCTTTACCGTGACCTTGGCAAGCTCAGGTGTAACTTGCTGTTATCACCAGAGGATGCATTTAAATAAGTGTGGATGGGGATTTATGTAGTCTAGAGAAGTCACATTCAGGCAAAAGTCTTTTTTTTTCAATCTTTTCCACTCCAGTGCAGGAACAGGGTGATGTCCTCCCATGATGCCAAGGAGGAGTACGGCTGCTGTGGCAAGGGCGAAACAGCTTTCCCAGGGGAAGCTGACGTGTTATTTTTTCTGCAAGAACCTTCAGAACTCTCTGAAAAGGGACTCAGTATTTGGTGAAGCATTAAGGACTCTGGAAAACATGCTTTGCTTTGTAAGAAGTTACTCAGAATGTGGTTCAGAATGTGTTTTTCTAACTAAAGAGAAACGTGTGGTGCATATGAAAAAATGCAGAAAGCCATGAAGGATATCTTTGTTAAATGTCAGTGATATGTGTCTGATATTTTTCTGTCTTGCAGGCTAATAAACTTAAGACCAGTTGCTTTACAGACAGGGTAGTTATTAGCTCTCAATAGAAAATAATGTACCACAGGGAATTTACAGTATAAGAAAAATGCTCTTAAATATTTGGGGCCATCTGAGCCACCCAGGTTAAGTGTTTTCTGGCAGTAGAGGTGTTATTGTTGCCATAGCCCTGTCACATGATGTTATTCTCCTAAGTAAAATGCAGTTTTCCCATTAAAAACCTCTGCTTAAGTCCATGATTTCCTTCTCATCCCAGGATGGAAGAGAAGTTTTTGAGGATTCTACAAAAAAAACCAAAAAGAACAAAATTGCTATCAGTATTTTAAATAAAGCAGGTGGACTCCAATAAAAAGGCATTTAATTTTTGACTGCTGTCACAGAAAATAGAAACATTGAAGGACTAAATTATTGAGTAGAGTGACCATAAACTTGCTGCTTCTGTCTTTCAGGAAGAGCAGAAGACACCCAAACCCAAAAACAAGACAGTACAAACACAGCTCTGTGAGGGGGTATCTAACCCTAATAGTTTTATTTTTATGGAACCTCCTTTCTGCTATTAGACATCTTCAGTTTTTTCTTAATTGTAACTTGAACCTAGTTAATGAAGATCCAGAATTATTGCCAGAAGATTTTACTGGCAATAAGAGCAGCTACCATTGCAAACCCCACAGCCAGACTGTGTGGTGGTTGTCGGGATTATCAACCACCTTCCAGACAGAAAAATAAACATGAAATTGTGTTTTTAAACCCCTCAAACAATGTCTGGCTATGCACATTTTTTGCCTTGTAGTCTGCTTTCAGTAATGTAAATATGAAATTATTCTGCACTAAAACTTGACAAAATTGCTTCGTCACTTGTTCCAGGGCACCTATAGGAAAGCTGATGTTTTATGAGTGTAAGTAGATTAGACCTGCAGTGTTATTTTTAGCTGTGTAGTTATTCATGAGCAAAGGGTTTTTCAGATGCAAACCAGGTGCAGACCAGCTGCTTTGTGTATCCGTGAAAGTGGCCTCAAACAGAACAAAAACACTGCAGATACCTATCTCTGAATAGCAGCGTTTCTGTATGGCACAGTCCCTCCATGCTACTTTTGCACAACACTTTTCCATAACTAAACTACTGGTGGGCTCCTCAGCTGAGGTCAAACCATGCGTGTCTGCCTCAGCAGAGCCTCCAAAGGACACCCTCATGACCACAGAGGGAAGGCAGAGAGTGCAGACTGCTCCTTCCCAGGTCCATGGACCATCCTGGGATAGGAGGAGTCCCCTCCCAGCCCCAGCTACGTGCTGACAGAGCCATACAATAGATGGAAAAGCAGCAAATCCTGCCAAACGAGGCTGTTTGAGACCAGGACCGTAAATCCCAGTGGAGGTCAGTGTCTCCTTGACCGCAAACAGAGGGTAATGGTTAATATCAACACGTGAATTTGTATGGGGAAGGGAAGGGATGCCTTAAGGAAAGCTGCTATGCTCTGTAATAACCTAAACTTCATTTCACATGCCTCACAGTGATTTGCACTTAGCTTCTGAATAAAGGCCGGAAGCAACGTTTGATTGGAAAAATATTATGCAGCCAGAGAACAAGAGCTGAGAGAAAGGAGCCTACAGCACTTGAGACCAGGGGCTGAAATTTCCATCTGATAGAAAAACGAATGCCTGTTGATCTGGAGCAAATATAATGTGAAACATGTTTGCTGAGTGAGAAAAATGTTGGTTGGGCAATATCAAAAGCAGCTGTGGTGTGACAGTCGAGAACCAATTAAGTAAATGTGACATGGCAGCAAAACAGCCCGTGTGGATTTGGGTCTGTGACGTTACTAGAGGGGACAGTGATGTAGGAGTGTCTCATTAAGCTGTAAATGTGACGACAGCACAGGGGACCTGCCAAGGGTGAGGGGAAATGGGTATTACTCAGATTCTACGTATCTTCCTTTCATAATTATTGTAATTTTTCATGAAATCTCACAGATTTCCAGTTGATCACACATGTCTCATGCTACAGTGAGGGTAAGTTAACAACACATGTTGCTACGATCACCTGAAATTTACCTAACAGTCTCCATTCCCTGGATTTCTTCTTCTTTAAACCAATCTTGAAAATCAAAACAAACAGACAATCAAACCACATTAAAAAAAACCCCTAAAAACAAAAGCAACAACAAAAAAAATCCACTGATATGCAGTTTATTCTGCCAGACACGAAAAGTGTTATATTGACTGTGCTGTGATTTTCAAACCTGCAAGAATATAATAAAATATCTATACAATATTACTATGAAGACCAGACCTTCTACAGCTGCCATTCTTCTTTGCAGGAATATGCTGTGCTTGCAATGGGGTGGGTTTCTCTGCTTTTTGAGGTATTGCCAAAAAAAATAAATCACTGGTTTGTCTAAAATGACCAGATATTGACACACTTATCAAAGACTTGGTGGGTAAAATACACTGTATATCAATATTTTGCAAAGTGGCATGCAATGAGAAACTGTTTTTTGTACTTGAAAATATTGGAGAGCCAAAATTCTAACACAGATAACAAGGTTTATGTGCTTTTCATCTTTTTTGTGGGTTTCTTCTTGAACAAAGAAACTTGTATTCAATTTTTCTGGTTATTTGAATCACATAAGGTGTTTCACCAATGAGTCACTGTCAAGAGGTTAGATGAAAAAACTTAATCATCAGGAGATAATGCAAGGAAGCAATGCAAGTTTATGTTGCAGAGTATTATGTAGGGATTTCAACACGCTAGGATGATCGTTTTCAATCTCTGCTTACAATAATTCAGTCAAACATGGGCTTTTCCTATGCCCCAAATGGTGTTAGCTGTTCTTTTCCCTGGAGCTTCCTACGTTTCCATAGAACGGGAGCAACTTTCTTTCAAGCTTCCCCGGCATGCTCCCACCTTGTCCTTAAGGGAGCACTTTGGGTGAATGGGTGGTTTAGTCTCCATGACCCCCTCACTCGGTGGTGCCACTGTGACTGCCTAGAAGTGGCTGAGGCCGGCTTTAAGTGCCAGGCAGAGGCCAGGAGCAGCCAGCCAGACACCAGGAATTCACCCCGCGCTTAGCGCGCGTTCCTGCTGCTGCTAATCTGCCTGAATCGGTGACCTACAGCTAATGGATCCAATAGGCTTCCTGCTTAAGTCTGACCAAGCTATTACTAACACAGCTGGGTGGAAAAGAAGCACAAAAAATATGAATATGATCTTTTAATGGCCTGTTCGCGGCTCCTAATGCCTTCAGCCCGCTTGCTCGCAGGTCAGACTAATGTCTAAAGCAATCATCCCGAGGAGCAGTGGGTTATCTTCGGTGCCTACAAGCCATTCCACTTGGTGAGCTCCCCTTTTATTTTTCCAACAGCAGCTGGGAAAGTAATTGCTGGTGGAAACACATGGCCACAGTGAGCTTCAGCACCGCCAGGGCTGCATTAGGCCATGTGGTTAACTTGAACTGCGTGCCTTTGGATTCCCTGTCTTAATTCTGAACCCACAACACAAGGGGAGCATATTTCCCTGCTCCCACATCATTAATTGCAATCACTGTTATCCAAATAATCTGGTTCATAGATAAAAATTGTTTCAGAAAAAATGTTGTGAGAAAGACAATAGATCAGCTAACAAGAGACTGGCTAATCATTTAGGAAAACGAATAAAATAATAGTGACATATTAATAAACCATTCCGACTCCTGGCTCATCAAGAATTTGGTCTATAAACTACAACAAATCCAAAAAATCCATCTGCTAAATTCTACTGACACTGAAATCTATAGGAACTCCTGATTCCTGTGTAGGGTGATGGGTCAGTTCAGTGAATTCAGCCAAGCACTAAGGTCTGCATTTGGCTTCAGGAATTCTGCCATGCCTCCATCTCCAAGGGATTGCAAAGGTTTACCAAGCTCTGTAAATGGCCCAAGCAAAAGGCTCCGAGAGAGCAAAGGACCCAAGAAGAAGCTGCACTTGGTTTTAGCAATAAAAACGTTGTTACCTTCTCCCTTACATAGATTTTCTACGTGACAAACATCAGAATTAAACAGTTGCAATATTCAGCACATTTTTATCCATACAAATATTGAAAACATATTTAATGCAATATTGAAGGGATTACAGAATTCAGAAAAGGGAAAGTCTGACTAATGCTGCAGCTGTGCAGCATTCCAGTGAATCCAAGCCATTGCCAGCGTTTATTAGCCACTCAGCCTTTGACAATAAACAATCTCCAGCTCATGATCATATATCCAGACAGATAGATGTACAGTATTGCCTACACAGACACATTAACACTGTCCTGTCTACAGGAATATTCTCCAGCATTAACTTTAGGTCAGTGAGCCTCCTTCAAAAGGTGCAGTTCAATTTTGATTTTATTTTCTTTTACGATGGTAATCAATTACAGTACAATGTGTCTTGTTGTGCATTTACTTCTGTTTTCTGGAAGAATTACTGTGGCCTGAAGTATGTGAAGGCTGTTTATTCCTGACATTAAAATGAAGACTTCAGCCATTTTACAAAAGCAAATTTTAGGTTGGAAAACTGTTTTTCCCCATAATGTTTGGAATCAAGCTACTCGAAGTTATGGTAGTAACTTCAAGAGGGAGCAGGTTTTCACCCACTGGAAGAGGTGTGATTTGAGAAGAGAAAACACTGGCATGCACTTCTCAGGGAAAAATAGAGTATTAGAAGTATCAAAGAAATAATCATGATACTATCCTGTTAAATCAGATGAAGAAAAAACTCAGGGATTGTTTCCCACCCTTTTGTGGGACAAGTGAAATAAGTTTTTTGAAGTCTCTTCCATTTTAGCATACATTCCACATTGGGTTCAGATAACCAGGCAACACATGGGATGGACTCAAAGCTGCCTCTCTTATCTTTGGCCACCACCACATTATAAACTTCAGTTAAGAGCTTTATTTATGTTTGGTGTCTGGTGAACGTTCAGAAGAGGAAGCAAAGGGAGGATTGCCATTAACTAAGCAGAACTTTGCAATGTGAAAGGGTTTTGGTTTCTTGAAATACCTGTTTTGCCAAGGATATGCTCAAGGGTTTGTATCATACAAGCCAGGACACTTTCCTTGACATACAGCATTAAAACTGGCTTAATACCAGCCAACACAATTCTCCAATCTGAGAGACTGTTCTGAGAATGGTCTAAACAAGAAAACAAGAATGCTTTGCAAAGGAGAAGCCAGGGAAATGATTCAATGCTTCTGATAATACAAAGCAGAGAGTGACACTAGAGAGCCTCTCATATAAAAATATGTATTCTTTCAAAACACAAGATAAAATAATGACTTGGCCTCCTTTCTTTTCTGTTCCTTTTAGTAAATGAAGAATGAAATGTCACCAGTATGGTTCACTTATAGTCTTTTCAAAGTTCAACATATCAGAGAAAATCTCCAATAATACTGAGAAAGAGATTGTTGTCAGCTGGAGAGTGTTTTATTGTGGTACCTTGCTATGATAGTTTTATAAATAAAGTCCAAGAACAAGTGGAAAAAGCAACAGATTCCTTGCAATATATGGAAGGATTAGGGTAAGAATTTTCATTTTTCCCCAGTGCTGAATGTTCCAACCTTAAATACAATGGGAAAGTATTTTAGAAGCCTATTTTTCATTAACATAAAACCTTCCCTTCAGCACAACCATCTCCGGGGTTGCACTTGAATTTATCACTTAAAATGATAATTCTCAATGTAGCCTTAGGTGGTGAGGATGCCAACCAGCACTAGTAGGATCAAGAACTCAGGTGAGGACCCAACTAACAATTCATTCCTGACCCCATCACATTGGTCTAATCTGCCTGACATGCAGACTCCAAAACTGTGGCAGTTTGTAGTGCATTTTAAGACAAATATTTGGAGGCAAAACAAGCTGGAGGAAATTAAACACTGTACCTTATGATTGTAAGAGACAGGCAGCTCAGAGGTCTAATTTATGAGCAGGAAAGGCAGGTCTAACTGATACTTTCATCAGTCATCCCAAATTGGCAATATTTGTTAGTCAGTACATTTCAAAGCCTCTCTCCTGAAAGATGGACCCATATATCCTGGTCCATATCCCAGATTTACAAAAAATTGCAGTTGTATGGGCTTTGATCCTCTGAGCCAGGAAAGCAGGGGTGTCAGGGAACAGCCCCAGGGAGGTGAGAGACAATTCTGATCACACCAAGCCATTGCTGAGCTGCCCCTGAAGCTCAGCTGGGCAGCAAGGGTTCTTAACTTGGGACTGGGTCCAACTGGCAGGAGAAAAAAACCATGGCTGTTACACCGCTCTTAGATACTTTTGGTAAAACAAGCATTGTTAAGACAGCACTTCAACCCCAACTTGCTCAGTGGCACAACCAGTGTCAGGTGGTCAACCAAAAATGGTCAATGTTATAGAATCATAACAAATTGTTCAATTGGTGAACAGTTGATAGCCCTTGCACACCTCTTAAGTCAATGACTGAAGAACGCAGGAGAATTACTGAACATTAATTAGTTCTGGAAGTCCCCACATAGCTGATAACTCACACTTACCAAAATTTCACTATTTCAAATAGAACTCCACCCCAAAGAAGCAGTATGCCACCCCTGAGTTCACATCAAGTTCAGCCTGCAAAGCACCACGGTATGGTATGTTCTGCTGGATATAACAAAATGAAAAAAATGACTGCAGCTAAACTGAGATTATCAAACCTGAGAGAGTTGCTGGAATCAATGATCTCCAAGTGAAAGCCTTCCATGGTGGTCTGATCCAGAGGACATTTATTACTGTATAAGGAGCACTAGCCCGAGAGACCAGACAAAACTCAACAAATACATTTTTCATTTATGAGCACGGTGATAACATGGACAGTCAACTAAGATCCTTTAACAACAGCAAAAAAAATAACCACTCATTTCTCTGGCCTTCTGTTAAATCTTTTTGATGCTTCACAGAGGTTTAGGAGAAGCTATGGTCAGGGATCAGGAGCTCAGATGCAACTGCCTGCAGGTGATAGGCATATAAAAGATAAAAGGGCTATAATACCATATGGCATCCAAGCAATCAAAAAGAACATTGGCAGAGAAGAAAAGTGAAGAAAGAAAGCCTGAGGTACACCATTCAAGTTGTATGTTTCCATTAAAAAGAGATACAGAATAAATCCAACTTCTTTACCATTAGAAATTACTCTTCCTTTTAAATAAAATGTGAAATAATGGCAATTAAGGTAACATCTACAGGTAAAAATGAAATAGCAACAGCTTCTAGGTTGTCCTCTCCAGAAAATAAAAAGAACAATATTTGGAACTAAGACTTTTAGTAGACTCTGCCTAAAAAGTTGCATTCTAAATAAATGCTATTATCATTAAACATTATTGGGTTCTTTCCACTGATGAAATCAAGTGAATTAATTAAGTATATAATATGGTTTTATCATAGCCATTCTAAAAACCCAATTCTTTGCATTACACCTCTCTTAATGAAATGCTGCTGAGGTTCTCAGCTTGATCTTCTAATTATTTGGTTATGAGCAGGGTTCATTGTGGTTTAAAGATAAAATATTTGTTTAAATTAAAATTCCATCAGATTCTCAGGATAGTCCCTACTTAAAGAATGAAGGAACTAAAAATAAGGTTGACCAGGACTGTTGCAAGGAGCTGATATTTGTCATAAATAAATCACTGCTCAGTGATTGTTTCAACTCTTTTTATGCATCAGCAGGATAACACAGGTAATCCAACAATAAATTGTTTGAGGACTCATGGCTGCATTTCTATATAATATCAGCCAAGGTTTGCACAGACTTTATCCCTCCTCCTTCCCACCTCAGATTAGGCACCTGCATTGGAAGACAAGCCACTCCAAGCACCTTCTTATGGTGATTCAGACAACTTGTGTTTCAAGGCCTTTTAGAAACTCCTGCATCTCTCCACTTCATAGACTTCAAGCTGTTACATCCCAGGTGAATGCTCTGCTAAAATCAAATGGAATTCAACGGGCCAAAGGGCTGGATACAAAAAAAAGTATCATTTATTTTAAAAGCAGCTTACTATTAAGATTCTATCTCTTTCTTGTCTTCCTTCTTAACTGAGATGAAAATTCTTTTCTGGCTAGGAGGATTAATTATTGGGATAATTTCTTTAGTGGTTTAAAACTACGTCTTTCAGTAAACAAACAGCTGTGCAGGTATGCAGGAATATATTACCTGTCATCTTATCAGCTTGCATTTTCTGTGAAATTCAGTTCATTGGGAAAAATGCCCTGTTTGAATTTGGAGCACTTCTCAGGATTTGGAGTGAATTTGAAGATCAAAACCAAGATACAAACAGCAATGAACTTCTGTGAGTTTCTTATTTAATTATAAGAAACTAAATGTCCATTACTTTGTTTACATATAAACATTACTTTGTTTATATTCTGAGTAAAGAAATCTTCCTAGATTGAAGTAAATATTAAAACCCAAAAGGCCCAGACAGAGAAGTGTTTCCTACCATAATCAGAAATATTAGGCATTTATATATATATATATATAAGAATTGGTGACAGTGGAAAACTTAAATCATGGGATTCCTTCTTATTTCCAGTTTTAAAGTAGTATAAAGGCATATTAAATGAATAACATTAAGTGATACTTTGTGCTATTTTTCCAAGCAGAAGATTACTTATATCTGCCATGGAAATGCCAGTCAAAGAAAAAAGCAAGGGGAAGATGTCAGCTGGGGTAGCTGATGAAGAACAGATAGAGTCACTTCAACAGCCTGTGTCATTGTAATCAAAAGAGAATTCTAGAAAATCCTGCTGCTCCAGACAATTTCTCCATAGGTTGACAGGCTAAGTCCCCAGCAAGCAGTCACCTCATCAAAATGTGGGAATCTCTGAACCAAACCATGCCTGTGGTATTAATTCTTTGGGGGGAAAAAAACAAAACTATTTTGTATGCAAAATAAAGAATTGTATCTCTGGTATTAATCCTTTAGGAAAAAATAGCTACTTTGCCTGCAAAATAAAGTATTGAGCTATGCTGAAATGTTGCATCAAATACAAGTGATTTCTGTCAAGTTAAACACTGTGGAAGACATTTCCAAAGCCTCATAAGGACCACAGATAACCCCTTCCCATTAATGGGCTTTAAGGCATCCAGACCCCACGTTAGCTTAGGAAATTTCAGAGCCATGTGAAGAGAATTTGTTCACATTCCTGTTTCATTTTTAGAGGGTCTCTTCTGCCACTGTTGAGTAAAACCAGATTTTGTGTTCACTTCAGCAGGATTAGTTTCCTTCATGAGAGGGGGCTAACCACAATTCATGTCTTCCTATTGTCCTCTGCTCAGACTTTATTCAAAAAGTGTAACCCCGGAGCACTGACACCTGATGTATCCAAAACAGGGAGACATAACCGTGGTGCCCTGACCTCGTCACATCCTGCTGAGAACCACCAGGTTAATCCAGGCTAAGTGAGGCTCTAATGTTTAGAGCAGGTCTGGTTTACAGCAGAATATTCATCTCTAAAAGAGATTGGGAGAAGTGTCCAGAAGCGTTATTTATAAATGAAGATAAGTGCTGGCTGACTCTCCTGCCTTCTGCTTATATCATCTAATTACTTTGGCACAGTGCTTCACTCTTTCATGTTCCAAGTCTGGTTTGTGCTCGAGCAATTCACATCATTCTCCTTCCTATCTCTTAAATTTTCTTTCCCCTCCCTTTAGATACACCATTTACAATCCTAAGTAAACTGATCTTCAGGGGTTTATATGCTCAGTGTTACATAATTTCGGCTCCCAGTTTCCAAACAGTCTTTTTTTGGCTGCAAGATATCACACTCTGATGGGAACTCTTTTAATGGGATCCCCCAGACCCTCACATCAATCTCAAAGCACCCCAAAAGCAGTGAGAGCTATGAATATCAATGCCTAAATTCTATAATCTGGGAAAAGGGACATTTAGAACCATTAAATTTTTTAAACAACAATGAAAACTAAGTGAGGCAAATGAGACCTAAGATACAGGACTTATCTAGCATGTCCAGGCATTCTCTTTTACAGCACATTAAGTTAAATGTTCAAACTGCAACATGGTTTATGGCTTGCATGTGCTCCTAAAGAGGGTTTGTATGTGACATAACCCCCTCAGTCTCAGCATCTGCAAATCTGAAGCCAAAGAGGACATTTAAATGCTTCTCTTTGATCTTCCTAACACGAGCAAACAATTCGTTCAACCTCACCACCTGTATCTCCTGCTTTTTGAATTAGCTCTGAGTTTTAGTGACCTGCTAAAGTTTCATGGATGTACCTTACATAAAGGACATTTCTTAATTCCAAATTGAGGTAATGGAATATAACTCCTTACCCAAATTGTCTAATTACAGGGTATTAAAACATGACAAATCACTCTCCTCAAGAATTAAAACATCAGCAGGTAGCTGGCAGAATAAAATGCATTTAATTACAAATATTTGCACTCCACAATTAATAACATGATTTAGGAAATTGATGAAAAATGTAGTGTAAATCTTTTTTTAATCCATTTTAAAAACAATCTTTACTTCTTCTATAGACAAATGCATATCTCATTCTAGCACTGATTTGTAGAAACTAGATCAGTTCCAGGGGAATCTTTCATCTGCACAATCATCAATTACATAATTAAAATCAGAAGAGTAGAGATGCTTTGAAGATTTATTAGTAACTTAATTTATTCTGTTATTAATTTTCATTGCCTAAGATTGAAAAACATGAAAAAGCAAAGTGTGCGTGTTGGCTCTGTGGTGGTCTTTGAACTAACAAGCCTCTTATGAGTTTCAAGAAGTGTATTTTGGGTTATTTAATAATGTAGTACCTGGCTTCCTAGGAAAATATAGGCAGAGTCTATGAGGAGTGGATTTGTGATTTTTAGCAAACATTTATGTATATATTTGAGGGTTTTATGAAAATATAGGTAAGTTCTTGAAGGTTTTAATTACATTTTCTCTTCAAATTTATCCTGAAAATGCCTTTTACCTGAGGAATAGGGTGGACACAATCATTCCAGTCCAGTCTCTTTCTTCACTACTATCCTTATCATTGAAGGGAATTAAATATAAAATATTAAGCAAATCAAATCCTCTTATGATAACACACAGTAGCCTACTGTTTAAAATGAAATCACGGCACCTTGACATTTCTTACATGGAATAAAGATTTTTAAATTTATGCAGTTGATTTGTA
Source organism: Chaetops frenatus (assembly GCA_013400775.1). NCBI lineage: Eukaryota > Metazoa > Chordata > Aves > Passeriformes > Picathartidae > Chaetops > Chaetops frenatus. The sequence goes on from VZTR01032786.1 coordinate 798,305, forward strand.
TTTACCAGAGATGCTACACCGTGACATTTTACTCTCATGAGCAAAGGTAAATCATGTGCCACACAATTTCCCTCCAGATAGGCAAAGTGATTACTCTGGAATTACTCCTTCTGTGCAGAGTAATATTAATTAACCAAGTGGTTACTTGGAAACCAAAAGGTCTGAGGAAATCTATGGACTAGTTGACACAGTGGAATCACCAGATAAACAAATACAGAGGTGGTAAAAAAAAATATCATGTTTACTGAAATAGCTACAAGCCAAAACTAAATGCTCAGATACATAAAAGACACTTTGGGCATGAGAACTACCAAGAAACACCAGGTTTTGAGGGTAAAGTGTTTTTAAGAAAAGATAGTGTGCAAGTCAAAACAATGGAGATGGATATTGCATCTGCAGACTCTAAACTCTCAAAGGAGGCAAAAACATTTCAGATCAGAAATAATGTTCTGGATTTTAGAAGAAACCAACCTTTTTGAGGGAGTTGGAGAAGAAAAAGAAGGAACCACGCCAGAGAATTTCAGCAGCAAGGCCCCAACCTGATGCCAACAGACTGTTTTTTATCATTTAAATATCATAGAAAACTACTAGAAACAGAGCTATGCATCATACCAGGAGCATAAATCTACCTCCTTAAGGAAGGATTAAAAGAGTTTTTTCATTCAAGATCAGTTTATGAGCCTGAAGGCTCATGTTAAGTATTCTGCTCATTCACCTCATGTACTCAGGGAGATGGTTTTTGTAACTATTACATATAAAGGAAAAAACAACAGAAGTTCAGAGGGTGAGCATTCTGCCTCCCAGCCCATGGAGTTTCACTATATGCATGTAGTTTTTGATTTATGTATAAAGGGTGAGTAATTGAAGATGAAATCCCAAAACTCACTCTATACAGCCACATACATCTGCAGTGATTTCTTCTAGGAATCAGGCTTTCCAACACCACCTCATACTCGTGATATTTTTAGTATTTCCTGGTTTCAGTTAGGAGAGAAAGCACAAAAACATAGCTTTTAAAATGTATTTTCCCATGTATTTCCCTTGCCATTGTACCTTAGAAGTAAACCATAGCAGAGAAACAGAGCACAGCAGTATAATAAGCATCTGGACCATAAATAAGGGTGAGTTACTTCTTCCATTCCAGTGAGTATTTATGTAAACGTAACTTTAATCAGATGTGATCAACATGCTTTTTTTTTTAATGCTAAATGCAAAAACCCAGCCCAGTGAACTGTTATTGCAAATGTGAAATAGCATCAGCTCTGTCAAAAGCTCTTTTTAATGCTTTGGAGCTGAGTAAAGACAGAGTTACAACTTGTACTTAAATCTCTCTGATACAACTCACTAAACGGCACAATCTCTGGCATTGACCTGCATTTTGCTAAGTGAATCAAATGGTTTTTACCACAATATGGATCACTCATTGTTCAGAGGAGTCAACACTACACGCCAAGCAAGCAACATCATGAGCTGCCCCTCTCCGCCCTAATTTGTGTCAACAAAGCCCGCAGTATCCTCCTTGTCATATTGTAATTAACATTCTGAAAGGATGTGCTCGCTGCTGTGTCCTGCCTTGGGAGGAAGCTGGGGAAGAGCCTGGCAGCAGCAGCCACTGCCTCAGCCTTTATTCCATGGCTGGCCACTGGCCTGGCCACCACTGCAGCCTGGCCAAAGAGAAAGGGTTTGGTCTCACGTTCACGGTGAATCTCCTACTGAGCTACTGCACAGCCAGCAAGCTCTCAACAAAGGCATTTTCATGACAAATGAAATTTCACTGCTTTAAAGCTAAGTAAAGTGGTTTTAATTCGGTCAAGGGTTTGCTTGAGAACTCAATTTTCACACCAATCTTTCCATTTCAGGTCATAGCCTGATCATTTGAAAAAAACCGCAGGAAATGCACCTCAAATTTGAACATCGTTACTTTGAATTGCTTTCCAAAGATTCAGAATACACAGCAGCCTTTCCAGTGACCTGTGCCATTCTGATAACTTGGAATAGTCAGGAACTGAATTCATGGCTGCTTCACATTCCCAAAGTGACAGAAAACGAAGGGGTTGTACCAGGGAATGAATCCTTTCTTAAATACTCTTCTCACTTCTATATATCAAATAACTAATCCAAGAAAAACAAAAACAAAAACAAAAACTAAAACAAAAACAAAAACAAAAAAAAAAACAAATAAACAAACAAACAAAACAAACCAACACCAAACTTTTCCTGAAGAAATAAGACAGCCATACATAAAAGTTGCAATGCTGCTTCACTACCCATCGACTCACACAGAAGCTCAGCAGAGAGGGAAGAGCTCTGAGACCTGGGAGAGAAAATGGGAGTAACAGTTTCCTGAGGACCTCTAAGCCAGCACACCATTAAATGTAGTGTCTAACATTGTTCTATTCTTCCACTCTTGCAGCTACCACATGTGATGGACAAAATCCAAGTTAAACACACTCACCAGAGCATGCTCCAAGACAGACGGCCGGGCCTCGCCAAAAAAATGCAGTTCTATTCTCTATTTATTTTTGTGGTTCAAAGACCTGGCAGTAGCCCATTTGATGCCTGCCATAAGGACCAGAGTGCTCCTGATTACTGCCATGAGATTTCCAAGCCCACAGACGGCCTGTATTCCAGCCCATGCCAGGCACCAAGATGGACTCTGTACAAACAGCAGCGGGATCCTCTGAAAGAAAGAAAAAAGCCAGCTCCCATTTCCACTTTGAACCCACTCATGATAGGCTGCCAGCTTGAGGACCTTGCTTTAATCACAGCAACCACATGAAAGGGTTTATTCTGTTTATCTTGGTTCATTTAGGAAACCAGTGATAAGTCTGACATGAAAAAAATTCCATCTTCTCCTGGAAGCTGGCATACTTGTCCCAAGATACAGTCTTTGATTTCATTTTAAGAGTGGTTATTTAGAGTCATATCACTGAGTGCATGGGTTTTCCCATTCCACAAGATGACTTCTTTTCCCCAACAAGCAAGCTGTGATAGCTTCAAAACCCTTGGGCAGAGTGGCACCTCCGGAGGGAAGTGGTGGGAAAAGGGCAGCAGATCCTCCTAAAGCCATATCTGCAGTGTGCAGGCCTGGATGCATGCAGACAGCCAGGAGGCAAGAGGTGCTGGAAGAGCTGTGGCCCACAGGTGGGAGAGGATGAAGCATGCAATGAGACCAACCTTTCCTTCTTGCACTAAATTTTCTACAAAAAGTAGGGCAAATGCAGTCTTAAATACAGATATGAGACTGGGCCCAACTACTGAACTTGGAGTTAAAAACAACAGATCTTGAGGCTAATTGAAAATAAAGTAATATAGCCCTCTTCTGCATGGACTAGATGTGAGTTTCTTGGCTGTGGAATATTATGGATAGATACCCAGACAGGTTCTCTAGTCCCTGTAAACCAGAGCAGTGTATATATAATGTGGTTTAACCTCGCCACAGGCTTCTGGCTGACCCCAGTGGTGTTGGTGCTGTAGCCAGGTGCTGTTGCATTGGTTTTCTGGGCTCACCAGCTACCTCACAGGGCTGGAGGGTCAATGGCCATGGTTCTCTCATTGGCCACAGACTGTAGCAGTCTGCTGTAACCAGCTGAAAGACACTTCTGGACATGCTGGTTTTCTGGAAGCTACACGAAGCCTCAGCATCTGGCAAAGGCCTAAATGAGAATGGACAGGAAAACTCTCCTCATATTTGCAGAAAGATGCGTAATTTTCAGATTCTGAGGGATCATTACCTTCAGTGAGACCATTTTTCCTCTTCAGATGTAGGTTATACTACTACATTTACTTCTGGCTTCTCAGCCCTTGGCACCCATAATTCAATTTCCCCATTTAAAAAATTGCTGAGGTCTCTATGCTGATATCTTAGCAAACACAATATTTCATTCCTAACTGTACTCTGGTAAGTCTGGATTTGTTCGCGTTCACAAGCAGTAGATTTGAAATACAGCCTTGCAGAATAATCAGTAATAAACATGCAAAAGTGACAGGTAATAATTTCATAGTTTTCATGTGAGATAACATATGATATTTTTGCAAAACTTTGCTGTGTTGTGTGATTGTGCCAATTTACCTCTCAGAGTGAGATGGAGTTATTCTTACTGCGAGATATTAGGAGATGCTGCTATAAATCTTGCAGTATCTTGCAAATGGTGCAATTACTCTTTGCAAGTGCCCAGATGGGGATTATATCTCATTATATCAAGTGCTATGCAAAAACCATGTCTGGCTGTAATTAATGGGGTTGGAAATTTCAAGAAGAACAGATCTGCTGATGAAAAAAACACAAACATTCAGAGTTTCAGCCTGAATAACAACTCCAGTGACTGGATGTTTATGTTAACCTTGTCCAAAGTACGTAATCACCCTGAGAATGAAGAGCTGGACTGAATCTCAGGAGTGACTTTCCTTGTAAGTTTTCCACTGTGCCCTTTATCTGGACGTCTATGCTTTAGAAGTATGTCCAAAATTTTTCCTTTCTGATGCCACAGTAGCATTTAGATTTCTGATCTTTTTATTTGGAAGCAGAAATAACAGACCCCTGAAGAAAAAAAAAAAACAAAACAAAACAAAAAACAGTTTTATAAAGCATAAAGGTTACAAAAAGGCCCATTTTGTTGGAAGCTAAAATGGGTTCCTATTTCATGTGAGAACTGATCTGCTCCATCACCTAGATTCTGGTTTGCTCACATAAGTGTAACACAGTGTGGCCAAATTCCCAATTACAAGCTCCTAGCCAAATTTTCCAGCACAAAAAATTCCCATTCCTCCTGCCTGGAACCTTAAAAGGTGTCACTGAATTCTTAGACCCCTTCATGTAACATCTGCATATAGACAGCATCCCTGGATTGTTCTGCTCAAGAAATGCTCGTGGCCAATCCACGCACTTTGCAGTATTTCAATTTCATTTGCCCAAAAAACAGATTTCCCCAAAGAAACAGCTTTGGATGATCTCATGTGCAGGTCAAGGACAGTCAGTTGGGGTTTTCACTGAAGTTACCTGTAACATTATTACCTGAACAGGCTCCACTAATATGTATTCAGATACGCTTCTATTAAAATTGATTTTTAACATTAGCCATGAAGAGAACTTCATAGTTTTGCACATTTTTTCCTTTAGCACCCATGTAGTTAAAGAAAACTGCATCTGAATAAAGTTATTCTGAATAAAGTTATTCTCATTGTCTAACAGATATCCTGATTAAGCACACCAAGTGTGGATCTGTCTCTAAAATATTTTTTAATGCTTTGACATGTGAGTTTTCAGTTTTTTCTAAAAATTACATATTACATCTATTCCAAAGCAAGCACAGGACAAGTCAGGTCAGATTTTTAAGGTGAAAAGTGAAAACAGTTGAAGCTTTTCATTCAAGAAAAATGACCTTTCTGAAAAGAAGGCTTCGAATGTATGGTTCTACAAAGCAAAACTGAAAATAATTCCTTTTCCTCACTATTGCAGAAAGAGTCAAAAAGAAAGGGTGAGAGAATTTCACTTACCTACATCTAATTGCACATTAACATTGTCATTTGTCAGTCAGAACCAACATCAGTGTTGCACACTTATTAACTGAGCTCTTTTTTACTGAATCCTTGCAACTCTTGCTACTGTGCAAGCCAGGGAACATGAAAATTCACATTTATTTTGATCTCAGTTTGCAGAACAAGTAACCAGGAAAACCACCTCTCCTGCTTCCCTCTCCCTCCAGCTCCCAAAATCTGTCTTGAAAGTGTTCAGTGACCCCAACCCTGCAAAACCACAGTGCAAATGGATGCTGCTTTTTAAACAGACTGTCATAAACACATGATGAACAAGGGGAGCTGTAAGGGCTGTGTTTAGATGGATGTTCCACCAGTTCCAGAGGAAGCTCATTTTTTTAAGGAAGGCTTTCAGAACACCTTATCTTATTTGCAGCTACATCAATTTACCTCAGCTTCCTCTACAACTGAAAACAAAAAAACAAAACCAGTAAGTGATGTCCAGCATCATCTCTGGGCTTTCTGTTGGATGGAGAGGAATTGTCCTGCTGGCTCCACTGACCAGCAACTCTCACTCAGCCAGGACTTGGCTGACTGTGGGAAACTCCAGCCCACACATTTATTCTCCTGGCTTACTAACTGCCTCTTCTGACTTTTCCTTCCAGTTTCTTCCATCCAGTTTGTGCATAGTCAACAATTTCATGGCTTAGAATGTGAAATCCAGGTTTTCTCCTTGCTAGAGTTCCTGCCTCCTTAGTCCCACCCTTTCATAGTTGTTATATCTGTCTAGCACCATGCTCTGACTAGAGAACTGGTATGCTTGCAGTAATTGGCACTGAAAGTTGCACATGAAGGACCACTGCTGTTTTATGTTTGGAAATGCCAACCCTGACAAGAAGTGCCAACACTTAATTTGCACTTGAACCATTTAGTACATTTAGACTTTGATCACTGTAACAGTTAAAAAGACCCAAAAAACCACCCTAACAAAAATAATATACAATGGGAACGAACATGCTGGAATATCTCTGCATTCTTGAACACTCTCTTGGTTTCTTTTTCTGATCTGTGCAACTCTGAACAGCACAAGAGGCTATTTATATGTAGCCTGTTCAGGAGAATCTCCCTGCAGCTGGGAGAATATGACAGTGTGTACTTACCACAAAATACGCAATACTGAAAGGCTGCTCTGAATTTTTTATGGGTAGGGAGTTAACAAGGCAAAGCTCTGCCTATGGATTAACTAAGAAAGTGTTACCTGGATCTAATGATATGCTCTTGCTTTCAGTAAAATAGGATAATGCAAACCAGAATAAAACTCTGGCTGTATACCCACAAAATATAATTTTTTTCCACCAGAAACTAGAATAGTTTAATGTGTTGATTTTTACATCCTGCTACAGTCCTTTAATAAAATCAGCCTGGAGTTTGGAGGGTTCAGTTATTGTATTTAAAATGCATTACTGTCCAGATTGCAAACTTGACCATTTCTCCTTCTCTTCTGCCCATAATGATATTACAACAGAAAGGAAAAAACAAAACTGTGCTTGTTAACACGCTTACACAATTTTCATCCTAATAAAATCATGGGTTTATGTGTTCTGCTAATTTTTTCTAACAAAGCCAGAATTTATTTCTAGTGGTTAACTGAAGGTTCTAACTCAACAAGACACAAAAATACATACTGAATTTTAAGCACATGGGTTGATGCCTTGACATCAACTGAAATACCTTAGAGCAGAACTAGTTAGAAACAGCAATCATAGGATAAAGGGTGGTTTGGGTTGGAAGAGACCTTTAAAAGCCATCTAGTCCAATCCCCTGCCATGAACAGGGGCATCTTCACCATCTTCACCTAGATCAGGTTGCTTAGAGTCCTGTCCAAACTGACCTTGAATGTTTTTAGGGATGGGGCATCTACTCCCTGCTTGAAAAAATCCTAAAACTCATCAAAACCCAAGAACACCTCTCCTCCATAGGAAAAAACCCCAAAACTAAACTTCTAAGAAACTAATCCCAAATCTGTACTCCCAGAAATCCCTAAAAATATTTATTTTTTCATTGAAATGAGGAACAAACAGAAAATTCTGGCCTTCTGAATGTGTGCCAGGAAAGCTCCTGTCATCTGCCAGAAAGTGAACTTACAGCAGGAGAAAAGGTGGCTTCAATAAGCCCAAGAAGGGAACAATAAAAGCAACAAAATTATTATAAACAGCCTGGTAGGTAGTAATTGCAGCCATAAAACCATTGCTATTTACTCACTTGCGTTTTTTTTAATAACTATTGTGGAAAAAATGGGAAAATGTTGAAGAGATGGTTTTGAGGATCTTTAATCTTTGGAGAAGCTCACGATGTTCAGAAGAGCTTTTAAGAATGAAACACAAAAAGGTTCAGAGAATTTGATAAATGGAATGTCTCCACATCTCCCCTGGTTTTTGAGGAAACCTGATAAAGACAATTTTATGCATGGGGGGGGGGGGTGGGGGAAGGGTCGGNGGGCAGTTTTTTCAGAGTGATGAATTTAGAGATACTTCTTGAATGACTAAAAACATAACTATGGGAGAGTTGCATAACTGAACTCAATATTTGTATTAACACTTTAGATCTGTCATTGCTAATGCCTGTTAAACAGTTTGCTGCAAGTGTCTTCACTGGGGTGGGGTAGAAAGGATATCTTAACATTTATAATGGGAAAGTAGCCATACATTTTGTTTGATCCTGCATTACAGAAACTATAAAACTGAAGGTCAAATTTATAAATGCAGCTTTTGAAATCAGAACAAGTGCCTGAAGACCTCAAGGCTTCTGCTTGGTGCTTCACCTTTTACTTGACATAACTGAGATACTGACTTAGAGGGAAAAAAACATGGTTTGTTGTTTCAGAAAGCCGTTTTAAAGGGCTGCTGTGGTTTGTGCTTGAGGTGCTGGGGAAGAGAAGGATTAACATTTTCCAAAGGAAGTTAAAGTAATATTTGCAAATAGCACACATTTGTAATGCATTTGGCTGAAAAAACTAATTGAAGCCTCAAGGTTTAAAAAACAGAGGCAAAATGTTTATTTAACTATCTGATTTGATAGAAGCAATTCGTTAATTCTTCTTGTTGGAAAGTCACTTTAGAATTCAATGCCACAATAGAAGAACAAACTGTAGCAGCCATATCCATCACCAGGGGTTTTTCTGTGGTGTAGTAGAAGACTGGGTTGTGTTTAAATGCTTTGCCAGTGGCAGTAAAGTTGGATATCAAGGAAGATGGTGCCTTCAAAATCTATGTTGAAGACTCCTTTTAGCATTTTTCCTATATTTTTGCTCTTTGCCAGCCAGATAGTGACAGAAGAAACTATTCCTAATTAGTTTAACTATGAATTAGTCAAGAAACAAAAGCCAGACTCCTTCAGAAGTGCCATCAATGCCCAATAACTGGGTCACATCATCCCCAATTACTATAGAGACTATAGAGTTTCTTGTGGAAAACAACTTCCTATAGGATCACCGGACATGAATAAAATCTGGGATGCATCTAGTTCAATAATGGACTCAGCCAAGCAGAAAATTAACCAACACATGGTCTAACCACTAATCCCATAGCTCTAAAATTCCTGCAGGATGTTAGGTATCTGTTTCAATCAAACCAGTAGCGAGAAAAAGTCCAGAGTTGCCTCACAGAATGTTCACAAGAAGGAATTTTGTTCAGAAGTGGAAGACTGGATGCTTTCACCTACTGGTCAGTACTTGTAGGCAGGAGGGACACTGGGGACACTTGGCTCAAATGGTGAGAGTGGATTCTCTTTGTGTGCCCCGTGCCCATTTGCTGGGTGCATCCTCCAAAATGCTTCCTCAACCTGGGACAGGGAGTCTTGGCAAGGAGCAGAGGAGATCTCACCAGCAAGGAATTCCGCATGTGGGCTAAGCAAATCTAAGAAAATCCAGATCACAGAATTCCTTGTTATTTCAAATGTCTTCCAGCTGCTTTCTGTCAATCCCAGTACTTCTGTATACTTGAAAGGACCATGTTGCTGAGGATATCTGCTATGCAAAATAATGTCAGATGATGAACAGCAAGAAACCATCAGAAAGGATATACATTCTTACCTCCTAAGGAGAACTTGACACCAAGGATGTGCCTAATCTGTCTAATCTGCACACAAAGGGTATTAAGGTCCTGACCTCACAAATTTCCACCATGATCCAAGCTTTGAGGAGCGTCCTGCTTTGCAAGGAGAAGTATGAAGAAAGCTACAATTGCTTTGTTCCCCTGTGTGGTCATAAGGAGACAAGATGGTGCCACAGTAAAGGACTTGGGGCAGTGGCTTTGGACTGAAAAGGGGCAGGCTTGGATTAGATATTAGGAAGAACATTTTTATTGTGAGGGTGGTGAGGCATTGTCACAGCTTGCCCAGAGGAACTGTGGCAGTCCCAGCCGTGGAAGGGCCCAAGGCCAGGTTGGAAGGGGCTCTGAGCAACCTGGCATAGTGGAAGCTGTGCCTGCCCATGGCAGGGCCTTGGGACATGATCTTCATTAAGATGGTCTTCAGGGTCCCTTCCAACCCTAACTATTCCATGATTCTGTGATAAGTACTCAGTCCCACAGTTCAGATATAGCTAGGGATGACTGGAAGGGCCCCAAAAACTCACTTGATGAGGCTCTTAAAAGGGCTTATGGTTGTTCGTGTACTCTGAGATTCACGGGAGAAATAGCGACAAGATATTCCCAAGAGGTGAAAACAAACAAACAAAAAACTTTACTGACGTCTTTAGAAAACCAGAGCTTTGGCAAAGGGTTTAGTGCAACATTCTATCAACATAAAATGCTTCTGAAAGCATCAGTTTAGCCCATTCAACTCGAGAAAGTCTAAGTCGGTTCAATCTTATGTTACTCAAAAATTCTGAGGAAAGGAACTTAGGAGAAGAAAAAAGGGATGGGAGAAGGACAGAAGCACACACAGAGCTACCAGCTCCTGGTTTGCAGCAGCCTTCAGCTGATAGAAATGAAGGTATGGACAGGTACAGGTTAATCCAGGAAGCTGACACAGGAATCTCAGGACCACGTCAGGTACCACATCCATAAGTTCTAGCTAAGTATGTAGTAATCAACAATAAAAGAGAGAGAGTTGTTTTTTCATTCTATCAGTATTGTATCAATTTTTCTCACATGAAGACAAGCAAACAAAATAACAAAAATATCCCAAGCTAGCCATCAGTAAGTGCAGACAACACAACACACTTAGGTTTCACTGATTTGCACAGTAGATAAGGCACTAACTTTTCACTCAGTGTGAATTACTTGCTTTTTTACACCAAATTAAGGTGCTAATCAGCTTTGAGAAATACTTCTTTCCCTTTCAAGTATGTTACCCCAACTTTTAAAAAGAATTGTAATGAACAAAAACGAAGAAAAAAAGGCATAACTGAAATTCTTCATCTTTAACCAATTTATTTATTTCTTTTCTAAGCCTGGGCTAGCCATGTTAAAGTGCCCTACTATGATATATGTGATCTGACATTGGCATGCCTGCTCAGTATTTCTGGGAGATTATGTGGTTATACACCAGACAAATGTCAAGGTCCTTAAATTTTCACTGAGGTACCTTCCCTGTGGTTTCATTGCAGAGGTCAAGATTTTAATTCCCTGGGCCAATTGTATTTTTAAGGTGGGATTATGTATTTATAAGGTTTTCCATTGTGGGTTGCTCTCTCTTGTAATAAGGATTGTAAGGAGCTCTAGTAATGTACAATTTGTTAAAATAGGGGTTATTTTTTTGTTCAGTCATCTTTGAAAACCTGTTTTGTAGCTATATCCTTTCTTCATAAAGTGACTTCAAGTAAGCATGATATGCATCAAGAGCCTTTAAGAAAAAAAGTTTTCAAAGCTGCCTCCCTCATACTAAAAAGAGTTTGAGAGAGGTGTAGTGTTCAATTTGCATGGTAAATAGGCAGAAGGCAATTGGAAGGCAGTCACTGCCAGGAACATTTGGTGTCAATTACAGCAGGGTTGAAGAAAAAAAAGAAAAGAAAAAAAATCTAAAAAAAAAATATATATATAAAATATGGGAGAGGCGGTTCTTGGGTTTTTCAGAAGTGAGAATTTCCTGCATTTTCTGTTCTATCAAAAGGCAGTTTGTCCCAGCAAAAATGTCACGATGTCTTTACCTAAGTAATTGCCCCACTTGCATTCTCAGTAGACCAGAAAGTTGTACTGTTTTCATGAGTAATAACGAGAATACTAGAACGTGATTATTAAATGCAGACATCTGAGGGACAGAAACTGTAAACATGGAGGACAATTTTCCACTTATTTAAATGGCTCCCACTATTATTCCTGGAACTGCCCCATGACTGCTGCTATTGGTGGCCACATACCTCAGAGACCATGAGTAACTCACCCCAAGGGTAATCCCACTGGTTGAATTCCCTACCCCTCCAATGGGACAGAATCAGACCCTTTCGATCAGAAGTTTTTTTGAACAGAAAGTTCTTACAGTGCATATGTAGAGGTGCTGCCCATTTCTGAAAAGCCCTTTTAAAGAAAACAATAAAATTCCATGCACCCTCGTTTTCAGTTCATAAAGGAAACTTCTGGGTCTGTAGTGCCTTCTGGGTTGAAAAAATGACCCCCAATGAATAATAATGTCCTTGATTGTGGCTTCAGAACTTAACACCCATAGGTTTTCCCCATTTCCATCCCAGAGTGCAATTCCTTTCCACATAAACTAAAGCTCCAGCCCATGTCAGTTTTATGACATGCCTTTAAAATGTCATTTTTGTCCAAAAACGTGCAAAATTAATTTTAAGTATGTTCTACCTATCACAAAAAGCATGTACAGAGCTCCATAGACAATGTGCAGAAATTGTGTCGTGTTGGGAAAGAAAGCAGCCGTGGCTGTTCCCAGACAGGTGGTGAACCAGCAGTGAGCCAATCAAGTTTCTTTTGGTGCCTCCAAAGAAATCCTTGGTTTTTTCTTCAATTCTTTGTGTCCCTAGCACAGGGATGCTCCACTGCTCTCTGTCTACAGCCAGAAGAACCACACCTGACCTCTGAGCGTGCTGGGTCACCTGCTGTGATGAAGATCTGTGGCCTGGCATGAGCAAACCCTAAGAGGACAACTTCTTGTAAAAAAGAAAAAAAAAAATCCACACCAAAAGCAAAACAAAAAATAGAAAACACAAACCAACCAACCAACCAACCAAACAAGCAAAAGGCAGATTTTTGAGCTGGCACCGTCTCCTGTGTAACTTTTGCCATCTTGTACCTCACCAGAGCTATAAAAGGAGGCCCAGTACCTGATCTCATTTCCACCACATCTGGAATGATTCCACTGGAGTCACTAAAAGCCCTCTCATGCCTCCAGAAGAAAAGGCTGTAATTATTTCAAAACCTGTTGACCACCAGAAAGGGTGGTATGAATTTTCCTGATCTAGGGGCACATTTGGCTACAAAACAAGGGCAAGCCCCTGCCCTGTACCTTAGACTTCTATGTCCTTGAGCAAGGCACCAGCTTTTGGAGTTGCTGTAGGTCCTTATTTCACTCCACTGAAACCCAAACAATGTAATTTTTAGATGCCTCATGGGCAGGTTGCAAGGTTCAAGGTCACTGAATTTTTTACCTCTTGCTTGTAGGCATAAGGTGATTAATACTGATGAAAAATTCAACTACAAATTAAAATCTACTGGAAATAACTCACATTTTTTTCTTCCCTCTAAGACAATACATTGGGTCCCATAGCAATGAGGCCAATTCACATTTTTAAGCGCAGTGCGACAAAAATTATTTCAAAGTATTTTATTTCCAAAAGTCCCCAAAATTTTCCTCAGAGGAAAAGAGTATTTTCTGTAAATCTGTGTGAGTCCTGATCATCAGGCTTTCACTACTTTCAAAAGTAACTGCTGCATTTGTTAGAGAGGATAGCTGCCAGGTTACCTTCTCTCACAGCAATATTAGCATTAAAACTGTAACAATATCCTAGTGTGATATCTTACTGTCACAAACCAAGCACAGCCAGTGCAATTATTCATACAACCATCTCAAAATAAAGGCCACCCTTTATTCACACTTGTTTATTTATGTGAGTTTTGAGAAGAACTTCACGTATTTCTCTGTGCCAGATGCATTTCTTGGTTTAATTAAAATCCCCTTCATTTTTTCTGTTCTATTCAAGATTTTATCAGAAAATGTGTGACAAGAAACTTATTTTTTACTTTCATGTCTTAATTAAACGAAAGGTGTGAATTCCATTTATAGAGATGAATATTCAGATTTAAGGGAACCGACATGGCAATTTCTCTGGTTATGCACTGCCAAGATTGTTTCCAATTTTACTTTGGTGAAACCCGGGAAATATGTTGGTAGCACTCCTCTGTCTCCTTTTCCTAGCATTATCTGGGGAGAATTGGCATTATCTCCTTTTATTTGTTTCATTCAAAGACCTCCTCACCTTCCCTTTTTTCTCCTCCCACCCCGCCCCAGTCATAAAGCTTTCTGCAAATTATGGTAAGCTTCACAGCTCCATGGATTTAGAAAAAAAACCCTCATAANAACCCCAAAAAAATACAAGCTTTTTTTTTTTTTTTTTTTTTTCCAAAAGCAGAACACATGCAGGGTGCTTAAGAGAGATGTGAAAACTCTCTCGTTTGACTACCCTCATTTGAGGGCAATTTTTGGCAAGCTACAAAATTCATAAAGAACACAAGGAATAAATTAGCAGGTCATCAACTCCTTTGCAGCCACAGAACATAAGGAGAAAGTTAATGAGGAATAGTTAGCTGAGGTGAATCAATGAAAAAGTATATGCAGGAAAAAAGACAAAAGGGACACTGTTTGATCCTCATGAAACTATTAAGCTGATTTGTTTGTCTTTTAATTTTACTTTTTTTTTTTTTTTTCCCTACATCTCATTGCTGAATACTTGCCTTGGGTCTCCCAAAGCCTGTCCTCAGAGCTGAATATTTACAGTTCCAAAGAAAGTGCTGTGTCACAGCCTGACAGGCAGGTTTGACACACCCCAAGCAGTCACCCAAGGTGTGTTACCCAATGGCAGAGGAAACCTTGGGAAATAACAGTCTGAGTACAGAATGCTGTGTGAAAAAATAAATCTGCAAACATATTAAACTAAGTATTTTACCAGCCCAGATTACTTAGAAATGCTGAGAGGTTGTCCTTTGTTTGAGTAGAAAGAAAATTTTCCTCTTTTCAGCTATTTTGCTCTTGCCAGATCTATTGCTGCTGCTCCAGAAACAAAGTGAACACATCAACAAAGCAACAAGGGAAGATTTATTTTTCTTAACAAGCTAAATGAGTAGAAAGGACCCCATCTACAGTGTTCTCATGCCACAGCTGGCAGTTAAAAACAATTACATAGGAATACAGCACCTTGCTGGTACAATTTAAGCATTCAGAAATTCACCATATGCTTGACATATGCTGAAGGTCACAGACAGCAAATGGCAAAACATAAGAGAGTTTTCTAAATGTTATAAATTACCATCTTGCAGCTAAAAAGGCACCCAACCCGACACATAATAGATTTTAACACTGGAATGACCTGAGCTATGATTATCTTCTAGCCTGATCTTCTGCAGTAAGTATTTGGCCTGCTTGCAACTGCTAAAAGATGAATTACCCAGCTTTCCATACATCACCCATCCTCGGATGAACCAGCATCCCCTGGAAGAGCAGCATGGAGATAACCCCAGGAAAATGCCCAGGTTAAAGCAAGAGAGCATCTGGCTGCAGGATTCCCTCCCTCTCAGGAAGGAACACAGGACCCTCTCCTGCACCCTCCACCCCACTCCCACACTCTCCTCCCTTCCCCCTTCTCTCCCACCACTCCCAGTTCCATAAATCAGCTCAGCACAGAGCCCTGGTGGCTGCTGGAGGCACGAGGAAGCCAAAGCAAGAGGGAGGAGGGTGCAGGAAAACTCCAGGGGAGGCAGCACCAAACATCAGCAGGGACAGCAAGACCCAAAGGAAAGGGAAAAGGCTTTTCCTTATAGGCTTTTCCTATGACATGTAGGAAAAAATCCCACCAACTTTTATTTTTATGGCTTGGCAGCTCACTCTCCTTGCTGGGGTCAGGTTGGCACATGGAAGGAAACTCTGGAATTAAAAAAAAAATTCCTTGGTATTGTGCAGCAGAGTAATTCCTAAGGATGTTAAGTATATAGGAATGTGTGACCAAGTTAATTTATAAAAGTAAATGTCTAGAAATACTGGAATTTTCATGTAAAATGGAAGTTCACATTTCCATAATTAAGTAAATCCAAAAATGAGCCCTGATTGACTCTGCATTTGTGTGTATTAGTCTTCAGCCCTTGACCCCAACCTCAGGTCATTTTTTTCACAGCATTTTTGAGTTTCCCCTCTAATTTTATCCTTTCCATACACACAGATTGTTCTCTTTATTAGTCAAAAAATGAGTGAGGATTTTCTTCCACTTTAAAATGGACCTGAAATTGCAAACCAGGTCATAGAAAGGTGAAGATAGAGAGCCCAATAGCGTTATAAGATAAACTTTGTTTCCCTGAGCCCTCAGTTTATGTCCAACTCAAAAATCCTCTCTGTTTTCTCTTTTTCCTTTTAATCTTTAAATTATCTTTAATCTTTAGATTAATCTTTAAGAACTCCTATCAGCCTTCCAGTGAAGGAAAAAAAAAAACAAACAAAAAAAAATTTGAAAAACAGTTCTGGCATGTGCTTTGGTCTTTATGTTGATTTAGCCCATCCTTATTTGATGCAGCACCTAAGTCCATTCCTGAAGTTATACTACAGCTGTAGGATATGACTTCATGTATTATTAAACTTTAGAGCTCATGAAGTGAGTCTAAGTGCATTAGAATATTAGAATATTAGAATATTAGAATATATAATATTGGAATAGTAGAGTGTATTACTTTTTATAAAAGCGAGAGGTGGGAATAGATTAAAAAAAATTAGGTCTGGCTATGGCAACTGAATAAGTGAAGTAAATTTAGGAAGAGAGTTTTAAACATTTTATGTACTGAAGGTTGACTTAGCACTGTATGAGGAGAAAAGTCTGATTAGACATTGACATGAACATCACTTACTGTGCTGGTTCCAGCTCCCCAATATACTGTCAGTAATTCTATTCAGTTTATCAACCAACAGAAATTTATTAATTAATTACCACAGAGCTGACCTTGGGCTGATACAACATGACAATTATTGCCTTGCTTGTAGTTGGTTTTACTCCCTGAGCCAATGGACTTCTCTTTGGTGGCAATGCTTACCAGGAAAATGACATTTTCCTCTTTCAGCCTGTGGCAGCTCCAGCCAAGATACTGTTGGATAGAGCAGTGCACAGGAGGTTTTACACTGCTTTGGCCAACCAAAAAAAAAAAAAAAANTGCACATTTAAAATTCTTAGAGTTCCAAAACTTCGGTAAGATGTAAATGCTTCTCTCTTCTTTTAGGATGTAGCTCCTTTTAACAAAATAATTCAGTCATAGATGGAAGAGTGACTTTCAATTCTTTGTTTTGGGGCAAGGCTACGTCTTACATTAAACAGGATAGTTAAACAAAAAATTTCCAGTCAGGTTTTTCATGGGTTTTTTCTTTCCACAGAAAAATTCTATTTACCAAAACTGAAAATCACACAGGCATCTGATTTTGTTATTTTAGCAATTTTGAAAGGGGATTTTCTGAGTTTAAATGGAATATATTTAGTTTCTCACATCTCACTTTTTAGTAAGAGGGTAGAAGTAAGAAGAAAAACAAATGACAAAAGGAAACATTCAATTATTACCCAAAAATTTCTAAAAATTTTTAGAGATTTTGGGCAACTATATCTTTGTGTTACAGTATATTTCTTAAACAATATTTTTATCCTTGTAATTCGAATTGGAAGGGAGATAATATCTAAAATAACCTTCCAGAATTCTAAAAGAAGGATTTTCAAAAGAGATTGCTCATCTGCAGTTCAATTGTCTTTAATTATAGCCCAGAGTAAGAGATAACAATTTCTTGCTCTTTCCACTCTTTTTATGGGAGGATGGACTGAATTATTTACAGTTACACTCAGCAAAATAATCAAACCATTAAAACAAAATTGGGCCACCTGCATGTAAACACTGAGATCAACAACAAACCAAAACTGCTTTGGTTGCCTGCTAGCACTGAAAATGTCTAAACTCTCCACCCACAGCCACGTTTGGCCAGAAAGCACTAAAAAAAGGCTTGACAACTGCTCAAGCTCTGCAGGTTGACACCCTAAAGATATTTTTCTCAGTATAAAGACAAGATACAAGTGTCCACAAGCAAAATTTTTGCTGATGCTGCCACAGCAGAGGTGGTACTGCCAGGACCTGGGGAGGTGGGTGTTGTAGAGTTCCAGGGGAATTGGAAGCTCAGGATGGAAAGGAGGGAGTGAAAGGATGAAGGAGGAGGATGCAGAGGGGTATCTCTGAGTACTCCTGTGCATGATTTACCCTGCTCTGGCAAATCACTGAGAAAAGGAAAGAATACAGCTGGGAAGGGGAATATCAGCTCAAAGGATGTTTTTATACCCTGTCTAAAACCAGATGGAGGCTGAACCCAGAAACAGGCCTCAGTCCAGCAGGGACATGACCTTCCCATCCCAAACTGGGTGCCACAACCACCAAGCTACAGAGATATGATCCCCATTGGATGCTCGTGCACACAGAAGCATTCCCTGCTCTGCTCAAACAAAACCAGGGGGACCAGCAGAGAGTCCACCCTTTAAAAGTTTAAATCAATACTTAAAAGCACATTTGAGAGAATTTTAAGTTTTGACAGTGTTCTAGGTGCCTGAGCCTGAAGGGAAAGGTTCAGGGTCTTTATAGGTGAACAGAAATATCTTCACATGGTCTGAGGACCAGCTCTCCTACACATCCCCTGGGACCCCTCCTTGCATGTGGCTTTCTGATATTTTTTTATATTTAATTATGGTTTTAGTAATTAAACTCCTTTCTGCATGATGTTGTCACAGAAATTTAACCTAATTATATTTTAATATAACAAGCAGCAGCCATCCAGACTCTCTAGATGATTCTTTATCTATTTACTTTTAAAGAGCAGTGTTATAGTTTTTAATTAATCTCCTTTCTTTTGGCTTAACCTCTCCAAAGTAAATAAAAAGAAAGTAATTCAACATTTACTGGTGGATTTCTAGATAATGGACATCTTTTCATCCTCCAAAATGAAAAGGCAAAAAAGAAAAAGCTTGCTATTTTATTTGTATTATGAGTATCTTCCCACCATCCACTCCCATTTTGACTTTTAGGTGGAGTTTTTATTGCTTCTCCTTTCTACAAATTAGAGTAAGTGCTTTAGCAGCACAATCAACTTTGTGTGTTATGGAGAACAGCCTGGAATTCGGCCAATTTGATACTTCATTACAAAAGCAAAAAGACTTGTACAAATACTTACCCCTCATGAAACCTGAAAATTAAACCCACAACAGCCTTTTAATACTAAATCCTATTTATTTCTCAATTTAACTTGTTCAAGCTGAATACAGGCCACACTTTGACACTGTTTTTCTGTTTTGTTTCATTTCATCACATATGCAACAAGCAACAATCCAAAGCTATGAAATGGTCAAAGACAGATTCCTGAAGCTTTTAAACAGAGCCTTTTAATGCAGAGACAAATCAAACCTCCTTGTAAAACACTACATTCAGTGAGGAATTGCATGGGAGATACTCCAGCAGCCAATAAACTGCAATGAACTTAAAACCTACTGCAAATCTGCTGCACCTCTCCCTTTTTGATTTCATTTTTTGTAATCTCTATCATTGTCACATCCAGCTCTCTGTGTACTCTGCCATGGATTAGGTCTGTGCACTCCTCACATGGTGGAATCATTAGGCATTTTTTCAGGCTGGGACTGTGGTTATAGGTAATTTGTTCTTTTTCATAGGTGCACCCACCTTTTTCTCCCCATGACAAAAGCAGTGCAAGGCTAGATCAGACCTGTAATGGTGTTTTCCAAAGAAAACATGCTGTTGCCTTAACTTTGCCCACCAAGGAAGGTTGCTGTCCCACAAAGATCTTGCTAATTGACTCCCTCTCTGGCTGCCAATTACAGCATGGCTATTTCCTGAAGATAATTGATCAGAGAACTAAATCTTCATTAAGCCCTGTAAGAGTCCTCCAGATTTGCATGGGAAAAGTCTGCCAGCTGGAAGCCCCAGGTAATTGCACTATTATGTCCCCTAAGTAGACAAAACAGAGCTTTATTTTTCAGTTAAATCTGTACTAGCCTTTTAAAGGAAAAGACTGTATTGAGAGCCACACACATGCAGCAGGCTCTCTGTAGTGCTCTCTCCAGCAGGTCACCAAAGCACAGAAATTGGAGTAGAGACTTGTACTAGAAATAGTACTGTACAAGGCCTTTTGTGGAAGCAAATGTGGAAATAAAACCTCAGATTATCTTTCCCACTAGCCAGCACTCATTATGTTACAAACTGTTTTCATCTTCACCATTATGAAAACAATTATTTCTTACAAAAATGCAGAATTACAGATATTTCAAGTAGAAGACCACTCAGTATATTAGGTTTGCTTGATTTTTAAAATGGAAGATGTTTTTTCCCCATCTTGCATGTATTCTAATAATGATAGTATGTTCAAAGAGAATACTTCAAACTTTTACTTGGTTGTCACTGTTTTAAATCACTATTTGTATTTATTTTTGAAATCTGCTTACAAATTTTCAATCCTCAGAAATCTTTTTGACAACAACAATGTGATGGAAGCGACCATAAAGGATCTCTGTCTTCCACAAAGCAATTAATTACCCAACTTGGAGAAGAATTTTTTATTCTGTTTAAGAAGAAAGAAAATAGAAACCAAAAGCATGAGTATACCATGGCCCAGTGGACTAGTGTTGTTTACAGAGCTGAATAAAATTCAAATCCATAATGCATCAGTATTTCTTTTTTCTTTTACCCTGAGGTAACTCAGTTCCACTGAGGCTGGGAGAAATCATCCTTGATGCGCAGCACTGCCAGCACAGGGCTGCTCTAACCCTGCATTTATGCACAAGATTTATTAGCAATACAATTTTTCCCTCATTCTCTTCAAACACTCCACAGTCATTAATTCTGTTTTCTAATCAAATAATGCTCTGCAAGGAAGCCTGAAAGTGCCAGGGGTCAGATTTTCAGCTGGTATGAATGAAAGCAGATCTGCTGAAGCATCAGGGAGCCATGTCTACTTACACATCTGAAGCTGTGCCTTCTTTGTGGCTCCTCTCTCCCTGACACCTTCTCTGTCACTTAAAATGTGAAAGCATTCCAAGACTCTTAAAAAGATATTATTCTTTTACTTGGCACCTTTAAATTTCACTCCAGACTTAGCTCAATTATTAATTTGCCTTTAGACAACCTTGCCAGACGGACATATTGGTGGGTATTACAAAAAACACTCATTATCACAAATCTGTGTGGCTTTCTGTTTCCTATGCTAGATATTTATTATCTGTGAGCAGCTGATTCTGCATCATTAATTCATTCCCTCATAGTTCCTTGAATTTGTTACTGTGGTCTTTCTTAACTCTTCTTCCAATTCTATATTTTTACTAGGGAAGATTACTAAACTAGTAATCTAATCTAGGTTTGTTTTATTTGCATTCTGTATATGCTTTCTTCTACTGTTTCAATACATAGGCATTTTTAGCAAAAAAAAAAATAAAAAGGTTGTAGGGATTTTATCCTTCCAATTCCTGGCTTATCAAAGTCAGTGCTGGTGGATAACCAGTTCTCCAAACATTCAATTCCCCTTTGACTCACCACAAAGATCAGAAATAAAACCCCTTGCCACTTCGTAAATTCAACTGAAGTTCATTTAACTGCTGGACAGCTGGTTTGGAATGTAACTCTCTCACAAAGTGAATGGTGGTTTATGTTATTTAGCATCAAACAATGGGCCTATGTTACATCAAACACATGCATTCAAAACCTGAGTACAAAGAACTCATTTAAGAAATCTTGGAAATCATACATAAGGTGAGCTGTGCCTGTTTCTAGTTGAGAAGGCTTCAAATACAAAGTGATATTCCAGGGTTTACAAAGCTCTTCTTTTAGCATCTAATATTTACAGTAAGCAGCATGCTGTATATTCAAAGAATGTAAACTTTAAACTGCAAGCTACAAATATTTACTATAGATTAGATATATAAGGAGGATGATCTAGACACATTAGTCCAAATTCCTGCATTTATGTAGCACAGGGCAGTAGCATAACCCCCCAATTAATGCCAGAGCTGCTGCCATTGCTTCTTCACTGCTGTAACACAGAGGTTTCCCATCCATGTGTTCATGGAACACAGAAGGAATTACTGAGAGCTCATTCGTCCTGACACTCACAACTTCTCACCTTTCCTTACACCTTTCCCTTCCACTGATAAGCTTCAGCTGTAGCAAAATAAAAATTTCAAGATCAAAAAAAATTAAACTCTTCTTGCGGGTTCTACTGCCCAAGTATGAAATACAATAAAACAGGATAGAAGAAGACAGGAGCAGGAAAATTTACAAAGACTTTAGAAATTCTCTTGCTAATAGGGTTGCCCACACCAAATAACAGTCCTCTCCCCACCACCCCTTTCCAAAAGCTGTGTATAGCCATTTCCAAAGCCACTTAATGGATTTCTTTTATCATGTCTACAATTACACAGCTCTTCCGAAATGGAAAGTTTGATTTTTAAACTTCTCCTGCTTTCATTTAGTGGATTGTCTCATTTGTATAATCCAACTGTTCCTGCTCCTTGGAAAGTATCCTGTTGTTTTTTTTAATTTAATATCTCTCGCTTTCGCCAGATCTTAGCTGGGACAAAGACTTGCAGCTGCATTTGAAACTAAAAATAAAAACCAATATATGCTGGAATAACTGTGGTACAGAGGAGTTTGGTCTTGTTCCTAGATTCTGCTCGAGACACTGACACATGGATTGCCATATCATGACACACACCTGCTCAGAGAGATTTTCATCACTAGCAGCCAAAAATAACAAATATTGGACAACTCCAAAGCTTTCATTATGTCTGGTCTCACACCCTGATTATTCAAGTCAGACCAAAATCAGACCCATAGGCCACAAGAGATCCTCGGGCATATGTAAAAGTAAAAGCTTCTTAAAAATTTACCCAGAGACAAAGAATTCATCATGCAAATGAATGGGTGGGGTTTTTTACGTTGCTCCATTCATTCTCAGGCACATGAGAAAGCCTAGAAGTGAGCCCCACTGCTTCTATGATTAAGGATGGGTTTGTCTTTCTGAGTGCTTCTAGGTCTAGACTTTTTCAGACAAGGTTGAGGAGAATGCAAGACTGGAAGAGGAACCTCCAATGGCTGTTCATCCCTTTTTAAAATGGTTTCTGATTGAAGACAATGTAGTCTTTAAAACATGCCTGTCTCTTTGAGTAAAAAGTAAGATTTGATATATATCTTACATAAAATAGCTATTTGGGTGGGTAAAAACAGTTGAAAGACACCACACATTAAAGCAATAGTTTGGGTCTCTATATGGGGGATAAAATTCATTCTTATGAACCAAATATAGTTCTTAAAACCCATTTACACACAAACATCTCAGGGTTTCCTGGGTGATTTTTTCTTATGCAACAACATCACACTACACCATTCCTTATACTGTTGATATGCAAATAACTGTTTAACAGTTCCACTAGAATTTATATAATAGAGAGATTCTTTGGCATAAATTTTACCAACAGAGTAATTACTATTCCATAAATTATTTCAGACCAGTTGCAGGGCAACACTTCTATCCCACACCTGATCCAGTGGGTCATGCTTCTTTAGAAACCCCAGCAAAGCTTTTTATCTTGTATTCTAAAAATACACCCATGGCTTTTATAACCTGGACAACAAAAAGTACTCCTTTCAAATTCCAAACACAATTTAGAAAGGTGAAAAAGAGCAAAATGGGGTCCCATTTGAAATAAACATCTACCTCTGAAGTGTGTGAAGAATTTCCTGCTTTTTAGCAATTTCCAGCACAGTGCCAGCACTCTTGCACAGCTACCTCTCTGAAGTAGCTCCCGTTCCTGTAGATGTAACTTCCTCCATATAGCTCTGCCTGGAAAATCCAGCTAGGCTGTCAGCAGAAAACCTCAACAACCAAGGGCCCAGATCCTCACAGATGGAGAAGAGGGAGTAAGACATCTCAATAGGAATTGGGTGTTTTTGCAGATCTGTGTCTAAATTATTTATTGTTTATGGGAGCTGCTTCTTGTGAAATATCCGAGGCATTTCACTGATTTGAAAACTCTCTGTTTGTCCAGAGAGTCTGTGGATGCCCCATTTCTGGAAGTGTTCAAAGCCAGGTTGGATCAGACACCTGATCTACTGAGTGGCATCCCTGGCCAGGGCAGGGGGCTTGGAATTAGGACACTTTTACAGTCCCTTCCAAACCTAACCATTCCAAAACTCTGATTCTATTTCAAGTTACCTTTTACTTCATTCAATGCTCATGTTACAAAAACCTTTGTGAAGCATGACTGGAACAGTATATTAAAATCAGGTTTGGTGATTTGCAATGTTTTTAGCATGGAACCATTAATCAAATAAAGTTTTCAGGTTTAAATTCCTATATACGGGCAGAAGGCTAAATTTCTCAACTTTGGTAGCTGGTCATGACATTTAGGAGGCAGAAGACAGGTAGAATTAATTCATCTCAGTAGTTAATATTTCCTATACATAAATATGCCTAGACAGGAGAGAGGAACACAATTGCAGTTGTACAAGAGAAAATTCTGTCCCTGCCTGCCACCAGTTTATGTCTACCTTATATATATATATATACACTGCACCATTTCTCATGGATGAGGTCCCATATCTAAAACACAGTCCTCTGGCAATTAAGGAACAGGCTGGTTTTAAATCACCCCTAAAGTTCTGAACTGAATTTTGGCACCTCCACCAATGATAGCAATATTGATTTCTCCACAATCTAAATTTCATTATATTAGGGAGTCCTTGAACAAAAACCTCAGCAGACAGTTAAAAAAAAAAATTTAAAAAAAAGGAGAGGGTTGTGATAGTGGCAGGCATGTTGTATGCTGTGCTTTCTTTCCAAGTTTTTGCAGAAGAATGTAGAAAATATTACTACATCTCCTACCGTCTCAAGGGAACAAGCTTCTCCAGGAGCAGCTGCAACAGATCAAACAAGTAGTGGAAGCCTCTAACTCTCACCCTTTTTGGAAGAGCTAAAAAGACAATTCCTGTCTCCCACCCTTGTAATTCACAAATTAATTTCAGCAGAAAAATAAAGATTCTGAAGGGCCCTCCCCTGTGCCTTGTATAATTTAATTCTCACTTCAGATGTAAAGGGTCTGTGGCAAAACTCCACACTTGTTTACAGAAATTAAGCCCCATGTTTACTCAGTTATAACTAAATCAAAGTTTTCTGCCACAGGATTCTGTTTACTTGACTCACTTGGCTCCCTTCACAGTGTCTTTGGTGACACATCCAAAAGTTTTGTGGTTGGTAGCTGTTGTCTCCTAATCTTTAGTGACAGCTCAACTCAATCTCTGGTGTTTTCCAGGCTTGGATAGAAGACAGTAAAATAAATAACTTTTTTTTATATACTCACTGGCATTTCTCCTCTTTTCTTTTTTTTTTTTTAACCAAAGGCTCTCTTCAACAGAGGTTTTCTGCTTTTCACTTTTAATGATTGAGCTTTCAAATTCTGAATTTTGAATGATCTTCTCTGAGGTCTGAGATGTTTCTCACCATGTTTAGGGAAAGAAGGTTCTAGTGACAAAGACTTTAAAGAAATTATTGATTTATTTGATGTCTGATGTAGTAAAATTCCTGCATAAAGAAATAAGTAACTTTTTCCCCCTTGTTTTTCCTCACTTCCTTTGCTTTTCATTGTAGAAGGGAAAGTCCGCTGGAGACAAGGGAGCAGCACTGAAGGAAAAGCATGAAGAGACTCTCAGAAGACAATCTGTGAGACAGAAAGCCAGGAGTTTTGAACAGCTCTGGTCACTTGAAGTCAGGCAAGCGAGAAGAAAGGAAGAATTTATCAAGCCGACACTGTCTCCCTTCTCCGAGTGCAGAGACCGATCATTTTCTGTCTCTTGGCTAGTCTTTGTAATAAATACAGGCTTGGTGTGTAATGAAAACCAGCTGAGTGCTTCTCAAGGTACAGATGCTTTCTTTTCTTCTGATTCCAGCTAAGATTGTTCTTACTCTTCATAATCTCTCACAGCTGCCAAAAATCCATCTTATCGTAGCATGAGGTGAAGTTTCCATTAACAACTATTATGGTAGCAGAGGTCGGGTGTCCAGTGTCAAATGAGCTGCTAAAGAGAAGCACTGTGCTAGAAAATCCTGTACTAGGGAAGAAAACCTCAGCTGAGGTGTGTTTTATTATTCATTTGAATCGTTGTTTTGTGCAGATGTGGCTGGGCCGTGCTGCTGACAGACCGGTTTCTGATGTCCCGGAAAAAGACAGGGAAATTTGGGGTGTGGATGAAGTGGGAATACACATCCACTTGGCTGGCTGCAGAGGAATTTTAATAGCTTTGATGATGTTTGTTCTGTCAGCCAACCAGACTGGCTGCTCCTTAGGCTGAAGGGCTCTAATGAAGGAAGTTTTGGCTATAAACATCACTTGCCATTTCAGCACTCACGTTGCTGCAGGTGTGGTTCCTGACTCCCAGGCATCACTGGGGAATAAAATAAAAGCAATAATGATAATAGCCCTTGGTTTCCAATCACCTAATGGAAAATGAGAAGTTCCCCTCAAAAAGAAACAGTGCCATCTCAAACATTTTCATTTTCAAAAGACCTTTCTCTAGTTAAAGTATCTGGATTTAACACATTCTTTGTTGATTGTAAATAATAGTATTTTAATGTCCTTTTAGTATGATGGCATATTTTCTTTAGGAGTTGTTTACCTGTAATACACACTCCTGCAAGAGATTTTGAATAGGAACACTCTGAATGTGTCTTTATAACTATCTACATGATAAGTGTACCAAAGCTATAATCATATGGGTGGGCACACTTTGCCATGCCAAATGTTGATTGTCAGTGTACTAAACATTGAACAAAGACAGAAGTAAGCAAATCAAAAAATAAGTTTCTGTAAATTTAGGAAGTGTCTTGCAAACTCCTTCAATTTTAAAATAATGAAATGCACCGTTATTTGGAAAAGCCTCACCAAAATATGGATTACCACAATGTATTTTTAAAATTATTTTTGACATTTGAAAACATAAATGAATTAAATATTTGCAGAGAATCCTGGCTATTTTTCATAGTATCACAACTTTATTCTTTCTACTATACCTCCATATTGCAGGCCCTAAATTCTAAATACAGACTCTACCAAAAATGCCATAACTGTCAGACACCAAAATTATTGTAATATCTCAGCAATATCCTGCTGAGACAAAGACACCCTTCCTCTACCAACAAGCCATCTTATGAATTTATGTGTCAGCGTGTGTGGAGAATTAGACCTTTTTTTGTCAGCCAGTTGAATTTTTGTGTGACATGGAAAACCATTTCCCACAGAGAGATATGAAGACCCTGCACTGAATTTAGTCCTATGTTTTGCAGCTTAAAAAAAATCCCCTGCTATAATTAAATCATTGCAGAGCTCTTACAAAATTACTCACAGCAAAGCACGTGAAACTCCATCTTTGCTGACCTGTTGGAGCAAGTCCAGAGGAGGCCACCAAGATAATCAGAGGGATGGAGCACCTCACCTGTGAGGAAAGGCTGGGAGAATTGGGGTTGTTCAGTCTGGAAAAGCAAAGGCTTCGGGGTGACCTAATTGCAGCCTTCCAGGACCAGGGAGCCCACAAGAAAAATGGAGAGACACTATTTACAAGGGCCTGGAGTGACAGGACAAGTGGGAATGGCTTCCAGCTGAAAGAAGGTAGACTTAGCTTAGATATTAGGAAGAAATTCTTTACCGTGAGGGTGGTGAGACACTGGAACAGGTTGCCCAAAGAAACTGTGGATCTACCACCCCTGGAAGCATTCCAGACCAGACTGGGTGTGACAGCCTGGTCTAGTGAGGAGTGTCCCTGGCCATGGCAGGGAGGCTGGAACAGGATGATCTTCACGGTCCCTTCCAAGCCAAACGCTTCAACGGCCTCTGGCAGTCAAGTCAAGCAAATCCAGCCCCTGAGACTTTACCACCAGAACCTGGGGAGCAGCTCACTTGCAGCAGGGAATCCACAGGTGCTCTCTGGCAATGTTATCACCAGAGCCACCTTGACCCCGGGGTCCCCAGGGCCCCACAGGGCCTGGCAGAGAGGGAGCAGTACGGGCTCTGGAGGATAACTGGGAAGCACAGGGCTTATCTGTAGTGTCTTTGCAGAGCCCCACAAACAAAACCCTTCATCTCTACCTTCTATGATGAAAAAATGCTACAGGAGCAGAAAAAGCCAGTGTTAAGTAGCTTTCTCTACTCTCCTCCTCTGTGGAAAGCAGAGGTGGACATTTCAGCAGTGAAGCCAAAATGATCTGAAAGTCTGCAGCCACTCCTTAGCTCACACAGAGATATACTGTCTTCCTTAGTGCTAAAAAGTCAAGAAAGGCATTAAGTCATAGGTTGGAATCAAAAGGATGTTGAATAAAAAAAGCCACTATCTTTTAAATGGATTCATGAAAGTGTTTTTCACTTGTCTCAACTACACAAAACCTTGTTTTATAGAACACACTCTTGACCTACAGACACCAAAGTGTTTTGGTTTTTTTCTTTTCCTTACTGGGAGAAGACTTACACATATGTCATGATTCCTGGTGGAAATCTGGTCTATTTCAAAGTATGGTGATAATAGGAATGCCAGATTAATGGGCATCTCAGTTGGATTAGTGGAAACAAGGCATGAAAGTGAAAATGTACAGTACCGAACACAAATAAAGAAGATATTCTCTGCTATTGAGAATTGCACTTTGAGTAACTGAGTGACCAACAGGCCACAAAGAACATTTCTCAAGATGTTTTTTACATTGAAACAAATCCTTTTTAACCTGTCTTCTGCTCCTTAATGGTGGGGTCTTAAATATAAGACTGAGATTACACAAGGATAAAATGGTTAAACAGTTAAAACCATAAAACAGATACAACAATAGGACTTGATGGTCTTAAAGGTCTTTTCCAACCTAAGTGGTTCTCTGATTCTACAATGTCAGCACTTCTACTGTCCTTTCAATACCAGAAGCAAAAAAGCAGTCTGCATGCACGAATCTCTGACAAAACGATTTTCAAGGCTGCTGTAGTTTAGCACATTTCTGTCTTCCAAGCAAGATGGGAAGCTGAACACAGCCTGAAAGCAGAACAAGGTGGGTTGGCTGAGGAAGGCTGCCACAGCCTTTGCCAGCCAGCCACATCTTGCTGTAGGGCAGGCAATCCTTTCAGCTGCCCTTTACATGCCAAGCAGATAGGGACAGAGCTGCACTCTCCTCTCAGCCTCTACTCTCTCTCTCTTTTCTTCGTAAAGAAGGGAGGATTTTATCACCCTACTTGCAAATACATGCAGAGAAAGATATAGGAAATGGCATCTAAGGTGGACAGGGCCCCTGGGAAATTGTCACACAAATCACTGATGGGTGAGATCAGCAACAGTACAAGTATTATAAATATGAGACAGGAACTGAAATTTAAAAACAAAAGCAAAAACCAACTAGAATCTACTTTTACTATCAAGATGCAGCTGTAGACTTTAGTGCTATGAGGAGATGTGGAGACAAAACCTGAGAATAAAAAGTTAATGCAGGATACATGAACATAAAAAAATATCTATTTGAAAGTAATGTTAAAAATGTTTGGCTTTTATCAGCATCACACTCAGTGTAGTTCATTATTATTTTGCTGCCTTAGTATTACACATTCCTTTGTGGACTACCACCAAACAGCGGCAGCCACAAGGACAGGGACAGGGCTGATTCAATGTACAAGCTCCCTTACCCCCTCTGGTTTCTCTCTTCCTCACAGTAGGAATCCATCATATTTTCATGCACCAGAGCAGAAAGAACATCATTTCCAGTTAAAACCCTAACACAAATGAATCCCTGCTTTGCTGGTTACTATTAAGTCAGGAAATACTCTTTTCTTCCTGAGAAATTTTTTTATAAAATTTCAGATGTTTTAATCCGTGTTTCTCGGAGAAAATTCTGATTTCAGTAAAAATTGACCTAACTAAAAATTAAAAGTATGACATTTGTTTTAAAAAAAAAAGTGGATTGAGAAAATACTACTACCCTAGTCATGGTACAAATGCCTTTTGCCACTGTATTACCCTCTCTTGTTTAGGGTCCTTGATTGAGCAACTTAGCCCTTCTCTTGTTGAAACTGGTAGTTCATGAGAGGTGGCTGANGCCACAAAGAACATTTCTCAAGATGTTTTTTACATTGAAACAAATCCTTTTTAACCTGTCTTCTGCTCCTTAATGGTGGGGTCTTAAATATAAGACTGAGATTACACAAGGATAAAATGGTTAAACAGTTAAAACCATAAAACAGATACAACAATAGGACTTGATGGTCTTAAAGGTCTTTTCCAACCTAAGTGGTTCTCTGATTCTACAATGTCAGCACTTCTACTGTCCTTTCAATACCAGAAGCAAAAAAGCAGTCTGCATGCACGAATCTCTGACAAAACGATTTTCAAGGCTGCTGTAGTTTAGCACATTTCTGTCTTCCAAGCAAGATGGGAAGCTGAACACAGCCTGAAAGCAGAACAAGGTGGGTTGGCTGAGGAAGGCTGCCACAGCCTTTGCCAGCCAGCCACATCTTGCTGTAGGGCAGGCAATCCTTTCAGCTGCCCTTTACATGCCAAGCAGATAGGGACAGAGCTGCACTCTCCTCTCAGCCTCTACTCTCTCTCTCTTTTCTTCGTAAAGAAGGGAGGATTTTATCACCCTACTTGCAAATACATGCAGAGAAAGATATAGGAAATGGCATCTAAGGTGGACAGGGCCCCTGGGAAATTGTCACACAAATCACTGATGGGTGAGATCAGCAACAGTACAAGTATTATAAATATGAGACAGGAACTGAAATTTAAAAACAAAAGCAAAAACCAACTAGAATCTACTTTTACTATCAAGATGCAGCTGTAGACTTTAGTGCTATGAGGAGATGTGGAGACAAAACCTGAGAATAAAAAGTTAATGCAGGATACATGAACATAAAAAAATATCTATTTGAAAGTAATGTTAAAAATGTTTGGCTTTTATCAGCATTTATCAGCATCACACTTCTGCTAGCTCATTATTATTTTGCTGCCTTAGTATTACACATTCCTTTGTGGACTACCACCAAACAGCGGCAGCCACAAGGACAGGGACAGGGCTGATTCAATGTACAAGCTCCCTTACCCCCTCTGGTTTCTCTCTTCCTCACAGTAGGAATCCATCATATTTTCATGCACCAGAGCAGAAAGAACATCATTTCCAGTTAAAACCCTAACACAAATGAATCTCTGCTTTGTTTATTACTATTAAGTCAGGAAATACTCTTTTCTTCCTGAGAAAATTTTTTATAAAATTTCAGATGTTTTAATCCGTGTTTCTCGGAGAAAATTCTGATTTCAGTAAAAATTGACCTAACTAAAAATTAAAAGTATGACATTTGTTTTAAAAAAAAAAGTGGATTGAGAAAATACTACTACCCTAGTCATGGTACAAATGCCTTTTGCCACTGTATTACCCTCTCTTGTTTAGGGTCCTTGATTGAGCAACTTAGCCCTTCTCTTGTTGAAACTGGTAGTTCATGAGAGGTGGCTGAACCCTGATCAACAGGACAACAGGGATGCATAAAAAAATCCAATGCAGTTTTCACTAGTCATCATAACCACACTTCCAGACAGACTTTCATTGAGGCACCTTTTGGGTTTCTTTCCATAGATAACTGAATTTCCAAGTAAAACATGAAATGAACAGTTCTACATGAAAAAACAGCTTTGATATAGAACTTTCAACCTGTCCTAATCCTTGCTATACACAGTTATTTCCACGTGTGCTGAGGCCATGACATTGTACCTGGGGTCAATCATACATGCACTGCAATACATAAGTGCACCTTCAGCATCTGCAAGAGAGTTCTGGCAGGCTGGCAAATAACCCAGGAGCTGCACCAGACCCTGTTTCCGAGTTTAGCAACTGGAAAATAAAAGCATCTGAGGCACCAGGGCAGGAGAGCAAAGCAGTGTGCACTGGGCAGGCTGAGCTGGTTTTTATTCTCTGCACAAGCAGAATGGTGCACTGCTTATTTTTCTGTCAGTGAGGCAGAATTTCGTAGGTAGCGGGGCTGAGCCGATCCAGAGGTAACGGGAGGGAATTTCACTCACACTCCAGCATTGTCCTCTCAGCACGATGCTGGCTACTTCCAGCAGTAACTTTCTTCTCCCCTCCACCTCCTCTGCCCTTTTCAACATTACTGCTCCACTCAATAAGGTAGCAACATATGTGCTGTTTTTTCCCAGTCCAGCAACAGTAAGTGTTAAGTAGATGATAGCTCCAAAAATGCAACGTGTAGATCATATTTTGTGACTAACACAATCTCCCAATCAGGGCATTTTGATCTTCCAGTTATAGCTAGGGACTTTGGCAGGAAATGATCTTTTTACATGCTCTCATAAAGTCTCAGAAAGTCTGGTTTTGTTTCCCTCTTTCTGCTAAAGAACACCAATAGTTTCTCTTTGGTTTCCCAGTCTATGTTTACCAAGCTGATAAAGACTGCAAGATGGATCGAAAGAAACACTTGGTTTGTTTTCTTTTATTTTGGCAGCAATAATAGTGTGGAATCCATTTTAAAACCAGGAGAAAAATAATTGGCGTGTCCCAGTTATTTTTTTATACACAGGCACACATGAATGCATGCACACACAGATTTTAGGGTTTTTTATGGGTACCTTCTTGACTTGCAGCCAAGCCATGTCAATGCGGGCCAGCTCATGTATTTAATTGTATCAGCATATAATGGCAGACAGATTTTCTTCCTTTCTGTGCTGCAGCATGAGAAGCTTTCCTAGGAAAGCTTGTTTTTTACTAGGAAACAGGAAAGTGCATGGTAAGGAAAGCAAACCCCTTGCTTCCATCGTCCAACAGAGATTAAAAATGCAGACACATCTAAATGATAAACTGAAACACAGTATCATGCCCTCTGTGTAATTTATGGAACACATGCCTGAACTAATAAACGCCTCAGGGAATAGTTAGCAGTGAGTGGAAGCCTTAAGTGCAGTGGTTACATTAAAATCAGGCTAGACTAGCTAATGTTTTGCTTGAGGTACAGGCAACAAAACAGAAGCTGCAGTCCAAAACTCAGAAAAATCTGCTGAACTTTCGCCCCTCTGTGTCTCTGTCTCCCTTTCCACAAACACACAACCCCCTCAGTAAAATTCCAACCAGGAAATAACAAAAAAAAAAAAAATACTTGGAAAACACAGATATTACTGTTTTGCTATTATGGTCAACGTTCAGCAGGATATGCAAAAAAATATGCTTGATGCCTTTTAGGCTTAAAACTTACATCAGAGAACAAAAAGGACTGCAAGTTCTTTATCCAGTGTGTTGGGTTGAAGGTAAGGTCATTGCTTGCCAGCAGGCTATGACTGACTCTAATTAAACATTTTTTATACCACTCATCCCCGGCTGGGGAACATGCCATTAAAACATGGGAAACATTAATCTACAGATTATTGCTATAAAAAGAAAACTTTTACACAATCTTCACTCAACAATTAAAAGAAGCTTACAAAACATTAACCCTTAAAATACCACAACACCACCACCTCATAAGAGCTACAGGTGGATGTAACTCCATTAATTGCCTGCTTCTTCATCAAGTCACACCAGTTTTGCACCAGTGTGAGGGTACCTATCCCAATACTGATCCAGTCTTTTGCCTCCATAATCATGCACCTTAAATTAGGGAATTGGTTCTGTGTATTTACTCCATTTTGATTCTTTGGAACAAACTTCAAATGCTTTTCAGAAAAATGGTGGGTGATCCCTCTATAAATCCCTATGTTTCACGCTAGTCAAGAGCCCAGCATATACTGTTATTTATTCATTATTTATTTTTATCGAGCACTGTGGTCCATCTTGAAGCAATTGCATTGCTGTGTGAAGGCATCTCCATCTGCTTATGAAACGAACTAATGGTTTGGACTGTACTTTGGGGTAGAGACAGAGAGGGATTTATGGATGGACACAGATTTCTGTGCTCTTGTCTGTTTACCAGGAGTATGCACAGTTCGCTGTTGCTTCTGAGGTGAAATTTAGTTCTTGCACTGAACCCCCCATTTATTCTCTTTCCTTTCCGTAAGGAGTTATATTTAAGTTCAAACCCCTTAAAAAGGGGTTTATAAAGATTAAAAATACTTGAGATGGTGTAGCCACTAACATTAATTTTGTCTTAGATTTTATTAATCTATATACCTGCCGAGAGCACATTCAGTATTTTTGTTGGTATGAAACTAAATCTGAGGATATTTTCTTTATATTGGTATCTATATATTAATATGCATAGATGAAGAAACAGAACATTTATATTTAACATTTCAATCTGCACTCATAGAAATGTGGCACATAGTTTCACCAGTAGCATATTATCACTGCTTTTACTTTTTAGGGTTTTTTCATAATAAAAAGTCTGTCATCCAGTCCTCACTGTTACAAAAGCATTGAGTTAAACTAGTTAAACAAGTTCAGATTGTTGCTGGAACCACAGTGGAAATATTTACAGTAAAACTCACCTGGCTTCAAGTATTGTTCCAAAGTTGAAATTCAGCCCAGTCTTGGAAGTTCACAGAGGTTCATTAGCGTATTTGAGCAAAACCCAGGCTCGTTTTCAAGTAAACTTTGGCTGATATCTAGTTCTAGATAAAGGGCACAGTATGATAGTGATATGATTAAAATGCCTTGAATGAAAACCCTCTGTTCTCTCTTGTGAAGTGCAAGAGAAACATTATTGTTTTGGTTCCCCATTCAACACTCATAAAATCGGCCCCTCACTTTTCGGAGGGAGGTTTACTGCTTATGCTCACAAATACTCACCGTGCAGCCAAAGGATTTACACAGTCAGCTAAGAAAACACAAAATGTGGGCAAGTGAAAGCGTGGATGGTTATTTAGGGAGTTAAAATGTCTCCAAAACTGGAATGAGCTAAGTATGTTCTACCTTAGCAAGAGACAAAAAGGGAAAACAGCATCCTCTAAATCCTTGTGGACTTAAAACTCCATTCCACAACATTATCATCACTTGACGGATTTATAAATTAATTGTTTCTTATTGTCCATTAACCCAGTGACCCAGATTTTGCTGCAGCTCAGATCCAAACAAAAATTTTTCTAATCAGATGGGAGTGGAAGATCCTTAATGAAGTTTCAGGACACACTGAAACCTGGTCTGTCCTACCATGCCATACTGCATGCTACTCATCTGCAGAGAGTTACAGCTAGTTTGTCAGGATTCAACAAGGGTGGAATGAGAAAGTATTATTACCTCCTCTGAGGCTTCAAATCAGTTTTCAGTCTCCTGGGATGATCCTGGCCACCTTCAAGGCTCCCTGGAGAAAAGAAGGAAAGGAAATTAATAAATAGGGGTTCATAAAGGTGGCTGCAGCTCTAAAGAGCATCCACTGGTCTCTTTTTTTCATCCCGTAATACATTGTGAAGGAAGACTGCCTCAACCATATGAAAATATAATAAAATGCATATGTTTCTTTTATATATGGAAAAGGTATGTAATTAGTTTTAGTTTAAAATAAGGAAAAAAATGGAGACTGGATAAATGTATGCTCACTATAAAAGAGAAAAGAGCACTTTTTTTTTTTTCTTTTTTAAATTCCTAGTGAAACAAGCAGATGGACTAATTTCACTGAAGCTAAAAATAATACCCAAGTGGAGAAAGCCAAACTTGAATCTCCCTTTGTAGGGAGTGTCAGGTATATATTTAGAGGGATCCACGTTTTCTGTGGCTGCTTGGGACAGGAATCAAAGGCATACTTCTGCTGCTTAGCAAATCATTATCTTTACCTTTGCTTCTTAGGAAAAGAGGACCAGAAGTCTCGGTTGAGTATTGAACCTTCTGGTTGTCCACATAACTTTTACGTTCATTCCCTGGCTCCACTTTGGAGTCTTCCAGCCAGCTCTCTTCAATACAAATGTGGAATGGAGAATTTTAATCCTAAAGCAACCTGGATTCAAGGAGGGGACTGCTCCATGACTCTGGATCTAGAAGCTCTTCCTTGGTTTGTGCTTAATGATAGAAATGCAACTGAATGGGTTTGTCCAAGGCATGGTAATGTTTTCAAGAGGCAAGAAAAGCTTTTAGGAGACAGCCTTGCCCTGGGCCATTATGGGATGTTAGAAAACCTGGTGCAAGTTTAATTTGTATGTATTCAGTTAGGACTATGTCCCAGTATTACTTCTTTATACTGCCCCTCTCTTTGACAGGTGCATCAGGAAATCAAGCAAATTTCACAAAATTGCAGGTTTGATTTGGGATACAGTTTGATACAGAGCAAAAATAACAGACCTCCAACTTAAAGCATAGATCTGCTCTTCATGAAAAGGTGGAATACACCAGATTTTGCCTTTCTCCTAATCTGCTACTTGTAATTTTTCTACTTAAACAATGCAATTTTCCCCCTTTTATCTCAATCTGAGCTTTTCCTTATATTTTCTCTCCCCTGACCAGCTGAGGAGGGGAGTGACAGAGCAGATTTGGTGGGC
This sequence comes from Chaetops frenatus, assembly GCA_013400775.1. NCBI lineage: Eukaryota > Metazoa > Chordata > Aves > Passeriformes > Picathartidae > Chaetops > Chaetops frenatus. Next base: position 834,484 of record VZTR01032786.1, read on the forward strand.
ACCCAGTGTCCAGCTCAGGGTCAACCCACCCCACCAGCCCAGTAAATAACATCACTGGGTTACACATGAGGAGGGAGGGAAAAGGGAAAGGACAAAGAGGGAAAGAGGAAGGGAGAAGTGGAAAAGGAGATGGAGCTTTCTGAGAAGTGATAAAAAAATGACTTAAAACAATCCTTTCACTTATAAAAACTAAACCAAAATTAAAACAAGCTCAAAAATATAAATCTTCCATATTTATACCAGGTTGCCCTTTGGAATAAAGTGACATTTTAAATCATGACTATGCAGAGTAAATAGTACTAGGTAGTCTAATTTGTATTTATAATTTAAAGTATTTCTGAAGTAAGCAATCCCAGAGTGAAGAAAGAATGTAAACTCAGCATATGTGTTCAGTAACATTTGCTTAGTGAAAAAGAAAAAAAAAATCTTTAGAGTTGCTACTGTTGCTCACTATTAAATCTGAGTAGCTGGGTCTGAATGATTTATGTGCTAAGTTATTAAAAGTAAATCAAATAAACGCAGGGGAACACCAGTCAGTCCGTTTGCTCTCTCTAAATCCCCCTCAGGTTATTTCTCATATATCAGCAGTGTGGCCAAGCAGACTGCAGGACTGTTTAAGTGTCATGATAATATTTTGGCATCTCCAATAAGCAGTGACAAAAGGGAAGACTTTTGACACTCTCAAAAAGTGTTTTGGAAGTGTTTATTCATGTAATTGTGACAAGTTGGGTTAATTAAAGCTGAAGGGTCCTTCTCATGTGACTTTCCTAAAATTACACTTATCTTGAACATTTTCAGGGCACATTTGAGACCCTATGAAATATATTTATGTACATGAAACATAAAAATACATTTTCAGAGTTGCAATCCTGCTGTCTTATTCTATTTACTTCTTCCAAGTTTCACAGTGATTATATTTCAAAATTGGTTTTCTTAATGAGCCATAATATCTGAAAACTATTTTGCTATCATTCATGTTGATTCATAGAATGGATGGTTTGGGTTGGAAGGGACATTAAAGATCAGCCAGTTCCAGGCTACCTGCCATGGGCTGGGACACCTTCCTCTAAATCAGGTTTGCTCAAGTAGAATTTGTCCCTGACCACGACAGGGACAAATTAAAGATAAATTAACTAAGTTAAAAAGATTTAAAATATATCTTCAGTCAAAAAGACTTACAGGCACCATCTCAGGCTTTTTTCCAATGTGACTACTTTGTACAGTATATTGCAAACCATACATAAATTACATTCATTTTTATAAGGATATCTTTCAAATTATGTTCTCTGTTGTGGAAACTTTCCCATACACAAAGAACTTCCATTATATTTTACTTTATTCTAATCCCAGTTATGCTTGTCAAGATTCATGAAATCTCAGTGCTCTCATTCAAGCTGTGAGAGAACAGACTTTAGAGGACTATGCCTTTTTGGACTGCTCTTCTTTCAGGTTCATCTTTGATGAAATAAATAGTTTGGGCCCATGTTGTTTCTCAAGGAGAATTACAAAGCAATTGTCCATAATTAGGATCTCAGCCAGTGAAACAATTTCCCTTTAATATTCTTTCTTACTGGGACACTAAGATGGAAAATTCATCATAATTTCTGAAGGAATAAAACATTGGTTTTCTGTATGAGCATGTTCCCCAATTAACCAGTTCCCACAGCTGTCATAGACACACATAAATATCACTGGTTTATATCCCTAGATGTGTGTTCTGACCTGGAAAACTGTCATCATTTCTGAATTGGGGTGTGTCTGTGAAACTGCCTTGGAAGAAGTTAAGCCATCTCTTCTGAAGACACATCTCCCAGTGCTTTTAAGTGTGACCCATTTATCATGCAGGACTTGAAAAAATGCACATCTAAAATTATTTGTTTGGACACTGTATTCCTACTCCTGTCATCACTTCTCTCTAAATTCACACCTAACCTTCATGCCATGAAACAGGCTATGGAGTTTCACAGAGATACTTCTGTGGACCAACGTTGCCAAACATTTCTATTTTCTGTTATTTATTAATAAAAAAAGGAGTTTCACATAAAAGAAAAGTACTCAGTGTTTTCTTTTCACATGCAATGTTTGCCTTCTTAAAAAACAACAAAACTCATTAATATCCCAACATCATTTTCTTTCCAGAGAACTTCTCCTGGTGTCCCATGTAAGTTAAGTTGCTTGGTTTGTATTCCCAAGGATTAGGTTCTCAGCTAGACTGTAAAACACAAGTTACTGGGAACCTTCAGGAGGGGGCCACCATTCTTCTCTGAAGGCCAAAAAATGGCAGATTAAAATGGCAATACTTTTATGCCAGCACATGTAGCACAGACAATTCTCTTAAGGAATCCTCACATAAACAGAAAAGAGATTTCAGCCAAAATTTTTCAGTATTTGGATTGCCTCTGAATCAACACAAACTATAGAGAAAACATTTCTTATGCTAGAAAAACTACCTATTTTTAAATAGCTTCCATTTTCCTATTAAACAAAGCAGCACTTCCATAAAATAAAACACTGACAATTGAGCCTTGTGTAGTGACCAACAGGGAAAGAGAGAGCAATCAAATATGAGATTATTCTTATTTCATTACACTCGAGGAACAGTGTGCAGATACCATCTGCAGGTAAATCTTGGAATTAAATTGACACCAACTACAGCCTGAGACCACCTCTGAGTTCAAAATTCAGTCCTATCCATTCCAATTTTCCCAAGCCATTTTCAAACTCCAGAAGAAATTTTAAAATCCTCAAAGAAGTGTAATATTATGATGGTGAACAACAAAGAACCTTTTACTAGTGCTACAGCTCATTTCAGATGCCAGCATTCTGAAAATGCTGACTTGCATTGAAAAAAAATGGGAATTTAAAAAATAAAATAAGTTACCATTGGGCACTACAAAAGGTATGTAGATAATTCCATAAGTCTTTGGAAGTTCCAAAGAAGAAGATGAGTTTTGTCTGAAAGTACAGGCTGTCTATTCCCCCCCAGATAATCAGAGAAGGTTAAGCTATTCTCTGAGCCCCTTATTTTCGGGTTGGCAAAGTAAGAGCACTGCTAAAATGTAAGGTTTCATCTTTCAACAGGAAATGTCTGCCTGGAGTGAGATTTACTTTTGCAGCAGCCCCGAGTTTATGGTAGCAATCACTGACACTACAGGGAAAGTGAAGGAGAGAACATCTACCAGGTATTGCAGGCAAAACTTGTGGGAACAGCTGAACAACTATTTGAAACAGGCTGTTTCCATTCCAGAGAGAAAGTGTAGGTGTTCTCTGATGCTGCCTAATTTATTTACAGAAATGTATAAGGTGTTCTTTTCTCAAGGATAAATAAAACCAAGAAGCAAGAGACAGTTTTCCACTTACTTTTCCAAACCTCTCGTAGCCCAAATGCTTTCCCAACAGCTGTTTCCTCAGGGACACCTTCTCCATGCTACACTGAGCTCTGTCTCCTGTCCCTCTACCAGCTCCAACATCAGATTCTTCCATCTCTTCCTTATGTTTGTCACAGATATGCAAACAATCAGAAAACAGAGGCTGGGGGAACTGTTCTTGCTTCCAGCTGCCTCCAGTGAGCCTCTCCAGTGTCCCGTGAGGAGACCCTGTGTGGGTCACTGCATGTCACACTGGTGGGGGGTGGCAGCACAGGTTTTACAGCAGTTTCATTTCCTTTAAGGCCCTGAAATTGCATTGACCCACTAATTTGCTTAGGTTTTAGGGAAACTTAGTTTCAGCTGTAGAGTTTAGGGTTCGGTTTGGGTTTTTTTTGTTACATTCAAATAATCTTTACTATATTTAATAGTGCATTTTAAAGCAGTGATGATCAATGAGAAGAGGGTATTCCCCAGAAAACAGGACTATATGATATAAGCAGAGTACCTAGAAAGCAACATTATATTAGTATCCATCACCTGTTAACAGGAAGAAAAAAAATTACCAGAAGGGAATGCTGTTATCTGAAAAACTCAAATGGTTAGCCAAGAAAAGCTAAGAACATTTTCAGAGTCACTAAGATGAGTTGTGAATTTTGGAGGCTCTGCCACTCTATTAATTGATTTAGTGGTTTCTCATTCTAGCAAACCTCAGAGCATGAAAGATAAGGCTCTCGTTTCTTCACTCGCCTCCAAAGCACAGGTACAACTGGTGCCTGTATGGGCATAGGAGAAAGTGAAACTACACCATAGGTGACTTTCATGAGGCAATGGTACTTTCTTTTTACTTTTTTTTTTATAAGCCCTAAAAGCAACCAGTAGTCTCAACTTTTATATGGATATCTGTAAGTTACAGCAGCAATAACAGCATTAGATAATTCTGACACAAAAGGCTGAGGGGGAGGTACCTCCACTTTCAGGGTAGAAGTCCTGTTTAAGCCCAGCTGCACTACCAGCTCATTCCAAGCTTGCTGCTGAATTTATATTGAGTGCTAATGATCTCCAGCTAATTCCAGATTGGAGTTAAGAGTTTACAACAGAAGAAAACTGACCTTTGGTGTCCCAGAGGAAAAGAGGGAGTGAAATGATTATCTGAGGCTATTTGTTAGGTCTGAAAACCCACTTAATGGATCAATAAATCAAACAGTGAATGAAGCTGGTTTAGAAAGCAGGTGTGTGGATTCTGGTACTAAATAGGTGTTTCATGTGAGAGAACAGTGTGGGTTGTGTTAGACTGCACGAAATCAGCTGAACTGTATCCTGTAAATCCCCAAAGCAGGATGACATTTGTCCTAACTTTATTATTCCTTCTTGTAAGAACACAGTAAAACACCTCTGGATGTGTAGCTTGCATAAAACATGACAACATAACATGCATGTAATACTTGGTGAGCTTTAATGCAGTACACTAGTAACAGATAAATGTATGAGTGCCTCTAAAGGTAGAACTGTCAAGGGCTGCCAGGAAACACCAAAGGCTTCTCAGTGCTCACTTTTAGGGTATTTTCACATTTAAGACAGAATAATATATCACTGAACAGCTCTGGAAGAAAAATGATGGACAAAAAGAGGAGCAGCTTGCTTAGGAAAATTAAAAGCAAGTGAAGCCCTAAACCTCTTTTTTCCTGTTCTGCCTGTGGCATGGCATAAGGGAACTCCAGAGACAACTGCTTTTTCCAAGTGATATTCAGCTTACCAGCAGATGTAGAGAAAACTACCACAGGAAATGCTACCAGAGCCACACACATTATCCCAAGAGTGCTGCATTAGTCCATTGGTAAATCAATGGCCTTCGTTAAAACAGTGACAGGTCAAAGGCTAGCAGAATATCTGCCCTGAAATATTTTAAGGTGTTTTTGTCAGATTAGGTTTCTTTAATTATTAAAATATACCAGACTGGGTATTTTTACAAAAATGGTAGAAATAGTAGAGAAAACAGGCTTGTTCTCTGACAACATGTAATACTTTTGTTTATGTAAATTTGAAAGGCACTGCATGCTACAATGTTCTGTAGTGTACCACAATGCTCAGTGTTCACTCAACAGAATGACTGACGCAGTAAAATCAGAATTTTTCCAACCCTTTCCATCACATGCTCACATATTGCAGTGGAATAAGGCCAGAGCCTTGTTCTATTCCATGTTAAATAAATAAACACAGAACAAGTAGGTAGCATACAAACTTATTTTTCACATCACAGATCTCTTAAGACAGAATAGATATGAATGTCCCTTTGCCCCTAGAAAACTTTGTAAGAGCAGTCTGATTCTTATGGTAAAGCCATTTCCAAACCCATGCCTGCTGATATTATCACTACAGCACCTTCCTCCATACAAACTTGTCCCAGACAGTACATTTTTGAGCCAAATCCAATCATCATCCTGAAATAGCATTTTCCAAATGTTTTCCAGTCCACAACAGGCAGTGTCTAGTAAAGCATTTAGCATAACCTCGGTAGAAGGAAACCTGTACTTCCAGTAAATCTTTCTAAGCATTCAGAAAATATTAAATTGGCTAAGGGACTGCTAGTCTGTCGGGATGTGACAAAAAATTCAGTGTGAACCTAAGCAATTACAGAAGTTGCTCGGCCTCAAAGAGAGTCAGGTGCAAAATGCTTAGCTTAGAGCAGGAGAACTGTGTGCACAAAGCCAGAATGAGGAATGATTGAGCAGCAGCTGCTGAGGGGTTTTAAGGAGCGCCGTGGATCACCAGCTGAACATAAATCAAAGCTGTGTTCTGTGGAGGCAGGCACCAACCACACCGGGAGGAGTTTTACAATATTGCCTGAGAGAGACTGGAGAGGGAGCCCTTCCTGGGACTGTGCCAGGAGGCTTCTGGATGCCTGCCCTGGAAACACCCAGCCGGGAACAAAGCTCACCCTTCAGGCAGAGTCTGAAAAGGGGTGGTGAGGAAGAGAATAAGTGATAAAGCAAGGGGAAGGCGGTGAGGAGGCAGGGGAGAAAGGAGAATGGAAAGGCTGAAGCTCCTTACTTGAGAGGAAACAGTATGAGGGTGAGAGAAGGGTCCAAATAACAGAAACGAGAACAGCTCTTAAAGCATTTGGGGTTCCAGGAGTAAACAGACATAAAATTCTGGAATGAAAGCTGAACAGCAAGGATGAGTTCTGCACTGAGGGGTGGCTAGTAAAGTTATCAGGCAGGCCCAGGGAAAGCACGGGCCCTCCAGCACTGGGAGCCCTGAAGACAAATGTGAGAAGAGACACAGACGTACCTGATTCTCCCACTGGGGCAGGAGAAACCTCAGCAGGCACTTTCCAGCCTTGCATTCAGTTATCCTGTGATTCTACAAAACTGTTGCCATCACAGTATTATTCATCTTTTTAGAAACTACGCAGCCACTGCAGAAATAAAATAAAGGGATGAGAGAGGTGATGAGTTTTTTTAATAAGTTTCTTGTGATGGATGTGAGTCCCTGACAGGCTCCTGGGTGCCTATTAAGGAAACCTCCAGATGGAGACAAGTCTAATATTTCCCATTTTGTCTTCTTTTCTACCCTCACTACGATTATTTAGATTCCATTTTGTTTATACTAATCTTAGTGCATCACATCCTCCACAGCAAATTTTCAAACACATCCCCTCAGAATAGCCCAAGAGATCCCCTGCATGATAAAGAAGTGCCAGGAATCTTTTTCTTCTTCTTCTTCTTTTTTTTTTTCTAATGAACATGGTTTTAAGTTAATAATATGCTGAGGGAGCAGCTGCACTCAGCAAAACTCCAGCTATAAAACCCTGAAAAGCTTGTGTTTCTTTCACATCATACTGCAGCCAAGCCAGCTGAGCCTACATCTGCCTCAAATCACTGGCAGGTAAAGTTTGTGTCTCACTACAGGGATGTAGTCCCACTGGGTTATTTTATTTATTTGAAGCAGAGCAAACTGAAACATTTGGTTTAGCTCGAATTCATGTTTCTCCCCAAAGTTCACATGAATTTCAACAGAGATTTTTTTTTNTTTTTTTTTTTTTTTTTTTTTTTTTTTTTTTTTTTTTTTTTTTTTTTTTTGTGCACAGTTTTGTTTTGATGTGTCTGTTTTTACTGTATGTGCTGCATCCTTGCAGCCACAAACAAAAGCCATAGAACTGGCAGGGGATTGCCATGGCCATTTGTGCTGCCATGTGCTTCAAGGACCATGGCAAAAGAACATGGTGCTTTTATTTGTAAATCCTAAAATGCAGAAACTCAAGGTGGGCAGCACCAAGGCCAATTTGCATTAACAAACCCTAAAACTGGTAGGGTATACATATACATAACAGCAATCCAAATATCTTAGCTTTCCTCCTTATCTCTTTTATTAGCTTTGACCTTCCTGTTGTTGTTCGCACCCACATTCCCCTAAATCATTTCTGTTCCCATAAATCCCTTCTGTATTACCAACTCTGCATGGAGTTTGTCTTTACAGGTACTCATTCCAAACTAATGCAGTGAAAAGTTATTTTCCAGTCTCTTAAAATCTGCATGCACATACCAGCCAACTGATTTGGGGAGCACTGCTTGACCAAACAATAATATTCAAGGTTAACAATGCCTTAGGTTAAAGGAAACATTGACCATACCTTATAAGATCTTTGTCCTGCAATCCCCCCTGCTCGTGCTTGCTGACCTTCCTGCTCCCACCTCCCCCTTTCACCTGCTCCTCCTCATGGCTCAGGATCTTCACCCACACAGGTTGGAAGGTTGGCTTCAATAAGTTTCTTCCACCATCTCTGCCTTCTCCAGCATCAATGATTATTTCTCCTACCTCAAGAGACATCAGATAAAACAGCTTAAGGATTTTTACCATCTGCTTATTTACAGATTTGAAATTCTACCTTGAGCTTAGCTTTCCACATGAGGGTTTCTGCATTCTGGAGTCACTGAGTCAATGCATTCAGCCTGAAAAAGCTTAACATAGGAACTTCAACAATTATCCTAGTAGAAATAAACATCAGTATCAGCTAAGTAAAAATATCAAAAGACATTGATGGCAAATATTTGGTTGCTTCTTAATTGCTTTGAGAGGACAAAGAGGGAATTATTTGGGAAAAGGTTTGAAATGAATGGATTTCACTCTGTGAATGTAAGCAAGAAATTAGTGCCCAAACTCGGTGGAGAGACACAAATAAAACACTTGCACACAGAAAGAGAATTCATTTTGCTTCTGTTTATAAATAAAGCATATAAACTGTTGATTTTGGACTTTGGAACTCAGTGAAAATGTGAGTCAGAAAGTGTGAATTAATGTCACCAGATGTAGCCACTGACCTACTTAAATTAAAAAGACAACTTTGACACATTATCAAGAACAACAGAGTACAAATGAAAGCCGACAGAAAATGAATTTTCTACTCATTTTAAAGCATTTGTATGATCTCAGTTTTCAAAGCAGACCTCCTGAAGCTTTATCTGACTTTGATGGCACAGGGACGAATGGCAGCTGCCAGTTCTGCTCAGAGCACTGACAGTGCACCTGTGATTCTGCAGTAAAAAAGTCACAGAGATCACAGCTCAATCTGCATTTGTTGCAGGCATTAGAAGTAAAAATAAACAACACAGACACAACATGTACTGCATGTTTAATTTGGCAAACATCAGCATGAAAGTGCCACGTGATCTTTCAGTGTCATGGATTCACAGCAATGTCAAGGACCAAGCCAGTCCTTTCCCTAGCTCAGGAATAACATGAGGTGTATCTTGCTCATCCTTCACACACACTGATCCTCTGAAAAATCTCCACTGGGTAAAACCCTATAGTGTCTCATCATCGATTGTTCAAAATCTTAATTATATGTGTAATTGTCCTCAGAAATCCAGGTAGGAGATACTTTGCATCATATTATTATCATCTATATTCGTGGCTGACATTTTGGCTCTTCCCCTCCTGCTCCTCATTAATATCACTGCATTAATCATAGGGACACACTAATCTTTGCTGATAAAATCAAGAAAAAAGTCTCATTACTCTGTAATACTCTCTACGCCATATTATTTCCTTCAATGAATATCTGCAACAAATATTAGATCTGACTTTTTTTTTTGTTACTTCCACTACCTCCAACTAACTTCTGATATGTTGATAGAACCGTTGCTTTATGCCTTTTATGTATATTTTCCTGATTAATTGATTCATGCTAAGGTGTCTGATTTTATTCCTTTAATGTTTTGCTTATACTTTTTCATGATTTCTTTTGGATTCTCAGGACCATGATTTATTACAGACACTTCCTCTTCTTGTCACTTTTGTGATTCAGGTTTTCTTGCCAGAACATTTGTGTTTTCTCCTGGTTTCTTTTCCTTATTTTGCTTTCATGGACCTGTAACATTGCAAGCCTGATTTTGCTAAAATAGGTTTCCTTGAATCCCTGAACTGTCTGATTCTGATGATTTACATTTTTTCTTTAGGATGGGGATAAATACTTATTAAGGATAGGGGTGGGTATTTATTTTACAAATAAAACATTTCCAATATGACATCCTGTCCCTCTTTAGTGCAAAATGGTGACACGAATCTCACCACCTGGTCCCCTGAGTTTGTAAAATTTCCTTTTTCATGTTGTAACTCACATGTGCTGACATAAAGAACCAAACAATCAAAGGCCTAGGATGTGTAAGAGACAGTTCTTAGAGATATAAAAGGAGAAAGGGCAAGGTAAATATTGCCTGGAAAATCCTTCCCTGACTACCACCGGTGGATTCACAGTTTGAATTATAGAGCACTTGCTGTAGTTTGCTTCTTAACTTTCAAAGAAACTTCTTTTGAGACGTTCAAATTGACTGTACAAAAGGTTTATGGTATTTATTTGCCTTCATCCACTGAAAATGTAGAACAATTGCACAGATGGGCAGCTCCATGTGCTTTTCATTAACTTCTTTTCTTTTTAAACACACCTTCTTTGCTGGAGCTAGTTTCTGCTGGTTCTGTTTTACGACATGATGGTTTATAAAATCTCCCTCGAACCGTGTTACTGTTTGATCATGTTCAGAACAATCAGGGGAAGTGTTGCCAGTTAGAGTTTTCCAGCCCAGCCAAGTCACAGCGTACAGATGGTGCAAGGTACAAAGAAACACAAAGACTGATTAACATGCAAAGTGCAACCCCGCCGTCTTTACTATTCAGCATTACTGTCAGAGTGGATTTTCAGAATCAGGAGAACTTCTCCCACAGCCACAGCAGTTCTGCACATAACCAGAGCAAAGAAAAGCCAAGCAGAATTTATGCAACCTGTGTGAGCACGGTCTTCAGCCATGAGCTCCTTTTCAGAAGGAGAAGGATTGCTCCTATCACATTTTCTTGCAAACTCCTCCCAAAGGTTCAGGACACATGTGTCAGAGCAGCTTTCCTTAACTCAGAGCAGTGAACTTTCCCATGTATTTCCTGGAAAAGCTTCACTTCCTGAAAATGCTGCAGTCTCTTCCCCAGAGCACCTGAAGCCCCTCTCTTTTAAGCTCGCCACAAAAGAGATGAGGATGATCACTGTCATCTTTGCACTTCATCTTAGAAATGGAAGAGGATTTTAGGGAAAGAAGAGAATCACACAAAAAAAACGAGGCCAACAAAACAATCTCCTGAAGATCCTAGAGAATTCCCAGTTCTCTTTCTTCTTCTGTGTTTCATAGCCAAATGTCAGTGTTCTTTCTGATTATGCTTTGCCTTTTTATGAGTGGGAAAAATCTAAATTCACACTGATCTCTACATTATAAAGACTTATTTGACACTCACCCAGGAAATTCTTTGTGAACTTAAGCTGTTCTGCACTTGCAGACATTAAAAGAGCACACATGCTCAATGGCCTAAAAGGCTTCTCTTCAGTAGGAACTTTCAGAAGGTGAATCCTCATGAAATTACTCACAGAATGACAAATTTTAAATACCTCTCTTGCCAGGCAAAAATCTCATTTCAAGCGCCAATGCACTTTTATGCTAGACAGGAATGAGCAACAATTTATAGCACATTGCCTGCTTCACTGGTTAATATAAGAAACTGACACTTAGACATGTCAAAATTCAAACAGAGCTGATTCACCAGAGGAATTGTTTGGGGAGCACTGCAGCAGGTACAATTCCATCACAATCTCCAAAAAGTGTCCATATCAACCCCTTCTGTAGGCAGTCTGGCTCCCTGAAATCACATAGGACCCTCTCAAGAAGACACATGACTTTTGGGAGGAGAAGACTGAAAGTTCATAGGCAATAAATTAATAAAGAAGGCTCTCAAATGGCTTCTGTGCCTGATGATGTTCTTGAAGTGCTCGATGAACCACAATCAAATATACGTGCTTAACAGAAGGTGACTTCAAATATATGGAACCCAAATAAATAAAGTGGCTTGTAACCTCATCATTCTGTCTCATGAGCCAGTTGGACCTCCCAAGTTAAGCAGTGCTGAGCCAAGTCTGAACTTAAACAGGAGAGCCTCCAAGGAAAACTGAGTGCATGTGCTGAAGGAAACAGTGCTGGTAGTCCTTGTCTGTCTGAGTTACTACTGAACTAAGGCACTTGCACCATGCCAGCAACAGGACTGAGGCTGTGGAAGAAACTCAAATTGTTGAATCCTAGCTCCTAGTGGTTATTAAAAGCCTTTCAGCAGTATTTTGAAAATTAATGAACATCCATGTAGACAAATTTCATAGTAGATAATTATAATACAACAAATATCTTGGCAGTTTGAAGTGGATACAGCATTTTCTTTAATTTCCTCACTATTAAGTTTCATGATGTATTACTGTAAGGAATTGCAAAGTTCTACTTCAGGTGATTTCAATCCTATCCCAGTGTTGAATAAAGAGATTATAACATATTGTGCTGGAACCACATTAATTATTTTTTAAACCCCGTGTTACTTCTCCTTTTTGACTTGTTTCTTACTCACAAAGAGCATAGTAAGCAAATCTCTTTGGAGGACTCTGTAATGCATGAAGGTGACTGAGTAGCTCGTGATTCTTAGAGCACTTTAATCTGGCAGGGTCCTCAGGAATTCATGTAGTCTAATCACCTGCTCAAACTGGAGTCAATGCCAAAGTTAGGTCTGGGTGCCCAGGGCCTTTTTGTAATTTACAGGTACAAACCACACTCTCCCAATTTCATATATCATGTGAAAAAAAAAAAAATAACCAAAAAAAACCTAGGGAGAAATTTTTGGTTTTTACTTGCTTTGGGAAAACCCTGTGCTATAGCGTTCCACAAATTCCTTTTCAAACGTTGCCCCGTTTTGTTTGCACTTGCAAGGTTTTGTGCATTCACAGCCTGATTCAGCATGATGATGGTTATCACTAGTGCCAGTAGCTCTGAATGTTCATGGCATGAGTGCATGAGATATACAGATGAAATAATGAGAGAGAGAGAGAAAGAAAACATAGAGAACACCAAAAGCTTTGAGGCATGGTCATATTGTCAAGAGAAGCAAATTAGTTCTTGACACTCTTCTGAAAACTGCCTGTAATTGATTCCCATGACATAGGTGTTAAGTAAATACATTCATATTTCTGGTGCCAAGTGTAATGCCAATTACCAGTAGATTTAATTAGATTAGTAGATGTTCCTGCATAGAAGAGGCAATTAGCAGTACCTCAGGCAAAAAAAGGAAGATACATGATGAGAAAAAGTTGTGAGAGAATTTTGGGTTTGTATACCAAACACTACCGAAATTACTTAAATTCAGTACATTTGTCCCTTGCATAACTGCAACACATGGATTATGCACTTGCTCATCCTTTATTAGTCCTAAAAGTGTTCTCCTCACTGCAAAAGCACAGAGACAGTCTGGGCTGTAAGCTCTATCAGCCAGACTCAGAGGAGCCAGAACACACCGGGGATCTGTGGGATGGGATCATTCTGACTGGTTTCGTGCATGGCTGTGTGCATTTGCTGCTTAATAGTTCTTCAGATTGCTGCTACCATGGGACAAAAGGAACAGTTTTAGGAGCACTTTGAGTGAGAGAAAAGGATGATTCCTTTGGCTATGACTAATGTATGATCATTAATACCTAGCCAGAACCATTTCCTGGCTTCTTACTAGGAGGAAAACCTAGGGTGCATCACCTCCCTGACGTTCCTGTCCTGGCTGCCATGGAAAGGAAGGGGAGAAATTAAGGCCAGAAGGATGGTGGGTGGTGGGAGACAAGGCAGGTATGGCATGCTACAAGCAGCATTAGCCAGCACTCAGATTTTGTGAGGACTGGGGGCGCTGGTAGCCTTTCTGACAATGCAGCCTTGCAAGGAAAATGAATGGAAATTATTAAAAGTCACAACCAGCCCGTGGCACAAACACTCAGGTAGTCCAGCTCTTCCCACTAACACAGATAACACAGCAGTGACCAAAGGGTGCCCGAATCAAATACAGTGAACATACCTGATTCTATCTCAACTTCCTCACATCTGTGTAATTAGAGCTCTACTTCAACTTGTTGAGTCCATGAAGCATTATTTGCATGAGCTCAGCAAATCTTTGAGGCACACCTTCCTGACAGCAGCCACAGCTGACCACTGGGCCTGCCAAATGATGGCTGCCAGTGCTTACTCCTTCTTACCTTTTGTGCCACTGGGATCTGGTTCTCTTCTGCACTTCTGGGCTCCAACTCCAAGAGGTAACCTGTAATACATCAGCTTTGGGGAAAATATGTGTGATCTCATGAATCCTGGATGTTATAAAATATTGTTTTGTTGGTGAGGAGACAGAGGTCTGGACACCATTAAACTAGTAAAAAGTTTTCCAGGGCTTTGCCAAGCAAGTCTTGAATGCCTCAACTCTTCCATAGTCTGTTTGATATATCAGGAGGGAGAGACAGTAAACTATCCATGAGGGTAGCTAGCACAGATCATAGCATCCAATGCATGACATTTATACACTATAAAATCACTTTAAATACCCTGCTACAACAAGTACTGTAACATTAGAGAGGGCAAAGTTGGAGAATACTGATTGTGACCATGTGTAGAACTAAGGATAATTTATTTTTAGCTTTGTGTTTCTGTTCTAATGCAATTCTACCACCCAATGCACATTCATACGGACTTCTAAAACATCATTTTATATTTTAGAAAGCTGCCATAAGCAAGAGCCAGAAAATGAATAGGTACATGTTTGGTTTACATCATATTAGCTGTAGAAAATGCATTGAGGGTGGGGAAAACTTATATTCCCTTCATGGTTTCATGTTTTCCTCTCCACCCCAAGGTGCAACTCCAAAATTTATTCCATTATAATAATGGGCTGTCAATACCTCTGTTTCAATACTGCAGAAATTGGCAGCCTTTTTAAAGAAACAATTCAATCTCTGCCAGTACCATCAGAGGCCTTTCACTCTTTGCTGCTATGGTACTGAATAATCTGAGAAATACAAAGTTAAAAGGATGGCAATGAGAAGGGAAAAAGACAACTTTCCCTTTACAGCTGAGTTTAGCCACATGTTATTTTATAGTTCTTCACTGATACAAAGGTCTTGTGCAAGGTTTGTGTACTACAGTTTTAAATATTTGAAAGGCAGAAATGGGACATTCACCTTTAAATTCCTGCATGTGGTATTTGATTGAATCTTTGTAAATCCACTAAGAGGAGGGGCTTCCTGGGATGGGAAACCCCACAATCATCTTCTGCTCAAACCTTTATGACAGAGACTCATAGTCCTTCTCATCTATCATGTACAGCTCCAACTAAAATCCCTGTCAAGACAACCATATCATGCTTTAATCCAAATTGACTGTGTCTTGTTCTGCTTCTTAAATCTACATGCAATTAGGTTTTCTATTCAAGTCACTAAGACCTTGGAGACCTTGTTATTTGGATGAGTTCAGCGAATCTCTGAGGCTCACATTCCTGACAGCAGCCACAGTTAAATCTTACACCTATGAGAAAATGCTGATTGACAACCTATGTAATGTCTGAAACATAACTCTACTGATTGCATTTTCTCTCTCTGACCCTCTCAAATAGTTACTCAAATAAAATTTTAAAAGAGGCTGAAGAGAAAATCTGAGCACAGCTGGCTGCCTACTGCAGAAGCTACCTACCTTGTGAAAATCCAGCTCCAAATGCATCATTATATTTGTTATTTGGACTAGTGATTTTACTAAAACTGTGACTCTTGCACTCCCTATGGAAAACTGCAAAGGTCTCCATGACATTCCTTGTGTACCTGCTGGCTGGCAGAGCATGGGAAAAGTCCTGGGCTTAGCAACACCCAAACCAGCAATGTGCTACCAATGCCATTCTCATGCTAAATCCAAACCATTTCACAAGAAATAAAATTGACTCTATCCCACCCTAAACCAGGACAATCTCCTACCCTGAATTTCTCTTGTCAGGCCAGCCCTGACACACATCTGCATCTGCAGCATTGGTTCCAGCCATACTGAAAATGTGCACGAAAAGGACTGCTAAAAAGGTGGGAGGAGAGCAGATTTTGGCCAGCAGTGTGTTCATCAAAATGTTGAACTTCTACCCTAAGAAAATGCCATGATATCTTTCATCACCAGGCAGATGTTTGCATGTTCCCTTAGCCAGTTTCCTTACCTTCTGAACAGGGAAGAGCAGAGTCAGAGCCCAAAACTGATCTTTGAGTCCAGATATGTCATGTATTCCAAATTTGATGGCTCAGTCTCTGAATTACTCTCTCTGGGCTTAGATTTTAAAAGGCCACTATGGTCTCTGCCAGCTGGTAATGTCAGAACAACAATATTGTTGTTAGTGTTTAACAGGTAATACTGCATATTTCATGGAGTGCGTTTGTTCCAGAGAGAGATTTAAATTTATTTGTTTCAATTATTTAACTTGTTGACAAATAAACATTTGACAAAAAATGTATATTATAATCCTGGCAAACCACACCATGCCTTTAGCGCTGCCTTAAATTTGAATTCAGCTATTTATTACATCACCCTTTGCCAGAATTGGGTAGTAAACTACTTTCATATTCAGAAGAATGTTTCCATTTAAAATTTACATTTAAAATTGCAATAAGATGCTGGATCTTGTTCTTTTGGAGGAAACTGTATTGCATTACATTGCTGGAGAAAAGCATTCTGCTTCCTGTATCAGTTTCAATTATCTGAGTGCATTACTCACCCATTTTTATCATGGAATGTTAAAGTTAGTGTAATTCCAAGTGTCACAAACCACAGCTACAAAACAGATTGGTCAGCTGTTAATTATTCAAATATTGCACCCTGTGCTTAATGAATTTCTTACCTATAGTCATGATGTACTATTGACAGTTTGGAAGACTAAATCTATTGCTGCCCAGCAAAATTCTGAAATATAATTTATAGTGGTTATTTGGAGTACTATATCGAGTACATTAAAGCCATATGGTGCTGTGGTTTCATCCCCAAGAGATGCCTCATCAGCTAAGAGAAGCATTATGATCAATATGTATATTACTCATTTTTAATAGAGTGTACTAAGCTGTAGAAGATTATTGTTCCTGCCAGTTACTTGAAAATATGAGGTGCAACAATTATTTTAAGATTGCTGGAGAGTTACAGTATTCTCAAGACACAGAAAATATGTCTTTGTTTTGTTATGCTTAAAACCTGAAACATTCTCTAGCAGCTGAAATCCCCCAGAAAATCGTCTTTCTAACTAGAAAAGCTAAAACCTATAAAAGGTAAAAACCTTATTTGAGTTGTAATGCTCAAACAGTTTGCTAAATATGGCTTCTCGGAAGGGAAGAAAAGTGAGAGAGAGGCAAAAAGATGAGAACATTGTCACTGCTCTTGGCAAAAGGCCATAGCATCTACCACAGTTATGCCTATTTCACTGTTAAAAATAAAAAGTGGCAAGTATTACAATGATTGTTGCAGCCTTAGCAATCAGAGGATGTTGGATTCTTTTAAGATCCATGTTACATATTCCTCAGTACAGTGAGAAAAATACCACATAAATACCAAGTATTTCATTAACCTCCGACCTGGTGGAAGGCTTTGCAACAGCCAAGAGTAAACTGCACTGCCTGGCCAAGGGGGCAAAGCCACAGGCATGGAAGGTCAACGTGAATTAAAACAAACCACAAAGCCAAATCTGAGTTATTCAATCAGAAACAGCAGAACTGCAAACGTTACAAAACTGAGCGTGATGAGACAAGGGGCTGGGGAAATAAGGAGTGGGAAAGTCTGTCACCACTGATGACCCAGAGGGTAAATACTCAGGGCACAGTTCAGGACAATTCCTCCAGGTTTGAGGGCATGGATACGGGACAGGACTCAGGGGGTTTCGGTTGGAACAGGAAGCTAAGGAGAAGCATGGAGAGTTTAGGCTTAAAACTATGTCAAGAAATGAATTTGCATGGTGGTCCACCCAAACTAGTGAATCCTTAAGTGACAATTCAGGTCCAGCCCTTTGGATATTGTCTGGAACTTTCACCCATTTCTGCTTTAAAATCAGATTCAATGAAAAACTTTTAAACTGAGCTATTTCACCTTGAAGTGGGGAGGACTCAACTAAGCTCAGCAGTCAGTTATGCCTAATCAACTTAAAACATCCTTTCCAAAAGAAGTAGTTACTTACAATTAGGTGTGACTGCATGCTGGTGGAGTCATCTGTATTTTGCTCCAAGCAATTTTCACTGTTTCTTTGAATACCTCCTTCACTATTTTCTAAATCTAACTGCTTGAGAAGAAAACCACTTTCATTCTGAAATACTATCACAGAAGTGTGGTACCAGGGTACTGAAAAAACACCATAGAAGCACCATGAGAGAAACCCTCATGTACTTTTCATCCTGTTAAAGGCCTCAGCTGGATTTCATCTCTCATGATGTATAATGGCACACAAGTTTTTCCCATTTTTGTGCCCCCCACTAGAAGCTTCAACAGTCAGTTCTGCCCCATGAGTCCCTCACCTGCCCTCTGACAAACTGGGGATGCCACAACCCCTTGAGAAGTTCAGCAGACACAAAGGACAGGGTTGCTGTTGGATCAGAAACACCACTGCACTTGTGAGGCTAGCTGCAGTTTTTCTAGGTCTCTCTTTTATAGAGAAAGGCATTCTCCAAGCCATCCTATTTAGATGTCCCAGAAACCACTAAAAAACCAGAAAACCACTCTTACAAAAACTGGGAGCTAAAGCTAAGCTGAGTTTCTAATCACATGCGTAACCTTCCATAATCCTCAGTTTTATTTATTTCCAAACCTTTTCTCCCATCTCTTCCCTTTTGCATGATCTATATGTTATACAATTATCCCTAGCACATATTTTTTGCTCTCCCTCTCAGTCCCAGTTACATTAATGATGCCAATACCTTTCATGTCTCCCTAATCTCTTTTGCCTTTCATCATGCATCTTGCATTCATACACTTTCAAATACTTATCAATCCTCTTTACCCTCCCACAAAAATCCTAGCTCTTATTATTTCAAAAATGTTCTCTCTTAATAACTTTTCCTTTCTTTTTTCCTCCTTTACACCCTGACTGTCAGTTTTAGTGCTGAATCTCAGTTCTTCTGGGACAGACCTTTCCATCCTTTCCCTCCTTTTTTGTTTTTATCCCTCAACATTTATTGCTTTGCCAGAGCTAGAGGTTCTTTATCAAGATCTAGCTCCTGAGACAGTTTAATGCATTAGTGCTTCATTTCTTTTCTGTGTGCCCTGTGAACTATTCATTAAACAAGCTTTAGTCACTGTTGCATTAACTGCCTCTGAAAACTATTTTGAAACACTTCAGGTTTTAAACTTCCCCATGTCCATGGTACCAAATTGTGCTTGTGACACAAGAAGTGTTCCTGGAAAAATGTTTTGGTTATTCTTTCTTAACCTTAATTCAAGAAGAGTGCTACATTTTGAATTGGAATAAGTCCAGTACTGTTATTTTTGATGATGGACAACACTTTCTTCCTCTGGGAGATAAAACAGTCAAATTATAACAAGCTGTTTAGCATTGCTGCTTCAGGCTGCCTCTGGTCCAAAAGATGAAATCATAACAAAGCAAATGCCTCAACTAACTGAATAATCAAGCACATCACTACTTAGAGAGAGGAGTAGAAAGCTGCAGGGTTGAAGAATCAGAAAGCTTGCAAAAATCAGCCTGTGTACACATGGCAAGAAGTCTTCCTGAAGTTTCCTCTCTCTGTTTAAAAGAGAAGCAACAAGTCAGTGCTACAGACAAATGAAACCTGATGTACAAAACACACCACAGGCACCCATTTGGAGATACTTATGGGAAAAGACAAAATTGTCATGGAAAGACAAGGAAAACACCACAGAGAAAACTTCATACAGGTTCTGGTCTCTCACCATTTCAGGGACTCTAAACTGCCAACCTTTTTTCCCCCTTCCCAAACCTTTCAGTGGAGGCAACATTTCACTCTGGAGAGAGAGAAACACAGCTCTGTAGAGGGAAATACAGCTGAGAAACCTAAAGGAAAGCCTTTGCATTGTTACACAGGAGAAAAAGGCAGAGATGGAAAAGGTACAGTTGCCCAACAATGCCAACAGTGCAGCTCAATTTCATTTTGCTAACAGACTATAAATGAGTAGGAGATATTTGATGAGTGCTCAGAGTCCAAAGAGAGTGTTGAAATACACAGTTGTAACACAAAATTAAGAAATTTGCATAGAATTTAAGAATGAAAGGGCATATCCCAAACACCACCTACACTTCCTGTGATACATCTGGTCAAATTTCAAACTATAATTGAAATATTTTGTGCTACCAAATACAAACATGAATATCACTACAATGGAACAGATGGCATGGATGTATCCCCTAGCATTCCTAGTCCAACAGTTGTGAATGTTGATGGAAGGGGAATAGTCTTCAGATGCTCACATGACTGTCTAAAACAGAATTTCTTTCTCCATTTATCTGATCCAACAAGGTCCTTCTTGCATTTTTACATGTTGAAGAGAATTAAAATCAAACAAGGAACCTGAGAGATTAAGTTGAATACATGAATAGTAGTTTCCACCCCTAGTGACAAGGCTATGCTCAAAAAATTCGTTTTTATCAGCTGGTCTGAATTAGCAAGTCAAAAGAATTACAGCACATGAACAGGGCAGAGGAGAACTGCTAAACCTGACAAAGCCAAAAATAGACCTTTGGTAGTCAAAAGCAGTATCACAAGCCTGATATTAGAATATGAAGTTCCTGAAGGTCCCAAACTGGGTCTGAAGTATAGGACCTGGAATCACTCACCATCTCCTGGCCCCTGACCCCACTCTGCCCAGAGTCCACGGCAGGATGAGGGTAGGGCAGATGCCACCTGCCAGACAACATGATTTCCAAGGGAAAAATCATTAACAAACCTTGCCTCAAGACTTCATGCAGATCAGATTTACCACTCCACCTAGACAGAGCCTTTAAGTTGTCTTAGTAATGAGGCAGTTAATTAAATCAGCACAGAGCCCTTTCATTGCTGTTAACCAGCCCAGACTGCTACCAGAGTCTCACTTTCCAACATGAGCAAACCCATGTCCCAGCTCCTGGCTGCCCTGAAATAAGAAAGATCCTGAGACTTTGCAATTAATATTTTATCTCAGTTACACTTGCATGAGTCTGGAGTAAATTCAGGGAAGAAAATGGAGATATTTCTGATTCCAAGCCATGTAATTCAGGTTGGGGTCTGACCACCCAATATGTCTGTAGAGAAACTCTTATGCCCACTTAGGTATGAGTTGCATTCATTTAGGCAGCCAGCCTGCACCTGGCTGGTCTACAATTCCCACCATTTCCTTTTTTCCCCTGTCAAATCTTCCTGCCCTCAATAGATGCAATTCATGTTCTTTTGATGGATGGCAAAGAGTAGGTTAAATTCTTGCCCCAGTTTTGTGTATAGAGTTGTTAAGCATCAGAGAGGAGACTGGCCA
Organism: Chaetops frenatus; assembly: GCA_013400775.1. NCBI lineage: Eukaryota > Metazoa > Chordata > Aves > Passeriformes > Picathartidae > Chaetops > Chaetops frenatus. The sequence goes on from VZTR01032786.1 coordinate 855,701, forward strand.
AAAAAGCACTGCATATCATTCTGCAGATCATTAACTGGAAATGTAATCTGCCCCACTCGAGGTGTCACATCCAAGAAAAGACCACAGAATTAGGAGCACAGTGCTCTGAGCAGGGGAGTACTCAGTGCTCCTCTCCTTGCCCAGTGTGCAAGCATTGCAGGCAGCAGCCAAGCACAAATCAGCATTTTACACAAAACATCTCAACCTGACAGCAGATCCAAGCAGCTATTCAGCATCACGCACTCTTGAAGTGGTCATGTCATTTATATATTATGATAATCTGGTTTTCATCTAACCCACTAATTCAGCCGTTGTTTCATTTAAATAATTGGCAATCTGACTCCCCACCCATGTTGAGGAACAGGCTCACTGTTCTCTTGCAAGGATACCATTAACCTGGACAAAATGTCATTTAGAAAGAACAAAGATAAATTTCCAAGGACAAGAAAAAGTATTCACTTTCACAGGAGCTTATCTCTCATTATACATTTTAAAATAGGTTAAGTTTTTAACATTTAGAAGGAGAAATTATTTCTAACACCATTAGAAAGGATCACTTTCAACACTTTATTTTAGGAAGGGTTTGGGTTTTGTTTTCAGGATTTAGTTTGGGTTTTTATACACATCTAGAATATATCTACAGTAATGAGTCTCTTTCCTAAAAGTATTACATATTGCTCTGGTGAGACCCCACCTGGAGCACTCTGGACAGTTCTGGTGTCCCCAACATAAGGAGGACACAGAACTGTTGGAGCAAGTCCAGCTGAGGGCCACAAGGCTGATGAGGACTGGGAGCAGCTGCCCTGTGAGGACAGGCTGAGAAAGCTGGGGCTGCTCAGCCTGGAGAAGGTTGAGTGGAGATCTCAGAATAACCTTCCAGTATCTACAGGGACTGCGGGGAAGTGGGAGAGATGGGACAAGGGCGAATGGCTTCAAACTGAGAGAGGGGAAATTTAGGTTATATAGAAGTTGTTTACTTGATACAGAAATTGTTTACTGTGAGGGTGGTGAGGCAGTAGCACAGGTTGCCCAGAGAAGTTGCCCCAGCCCTGGAAGTATTAAAGCCAGGTTGAATGGAGCTCTGAGCAACGTGGTCTTGTGAAAGGTGTCCATGGCAGAGGGACTGGAATTAGATGCTCTTTAGGGTCCCTTCCAACCCAAAATATTCATTGATTCAATGATAATCACTCTAGAAGTGGCTATTGAACATCTACATGGGACTCCCAAACCAGCAAAGGCCACAATTAAGACAAAAATAATCACAAGGCCATAAAACACTGCTAGGGACATTTCTTCTGTCAAGTATTTCTTGACCTGGCTCTGCAAGGCTGTGTCCAGCCTTGTCGGCAAACCCTGCCCTTTCACAAAGGGTGCTGTGCAAGCAGCATTCAGCATTTTGCTCATTTTAGCTGTGGTTTGCCTGCCTCCTGTAAGGGTGGGGCAAGCCTTCCATGTACCCAAACACTCCCAGCTCCACGTTACCTCGTGATGTAAGTGAGGTTACAGCATGCAAACAGCCAGTGCCTTCAGCTTGGACAGTCATTTATACAGAGGGGACACAACCCTTCCACTTCTACAGCATTTCACACAGTCAGCAGGTGCAAGACAGTGGAGAACTCCATCCACAAAGTGTTGATAACCATTTTTACCCTAATTACAAAGTTTGTGGGGTTTCTTCCAGTTTTCCACTTCAGGTTGGAGTAGTCAGCCATCCTCACAGTATTACAAGGAGCATAAAGAGGCCTCTGTCCCTTCCAACACATGAAGGGAAGGTATAGGTTAGAGGGTATCAATTGCAATTAAAAGGCATTCTCAAACCATTCTCCACTTCTCTTGTTCTGTACCAGTGCACAGCCATGCTACGTTGGTCCTCACCAAGAGATGAAGTGCCATGAAAGGAAGCAAGAGAAGTTAATAATGACAAGCTCCTCATTCAGATATTCTATTAAGAATATATAAATAAAGGTTCATGTTGCAGGAAATTATTTACTCAGTTTAACAGGCAAGGGTATTGAATATGTCTGTTGCACTTTTGCTTTATGCTTTGATTAAAATTTTTAAAAATTGGAAGAAGAATGGAATAAAAAGAGAAATAAATTGGGTCTTATTCAGCAAAAAAATTTGCAGCTTGGATTTCTTAAGTGCTTATTTAGCACACTTATATTTTTACAGCTCATTTCAAGTTTTACAAATGGTCTTTTTCGTTACAAATTTTCAGGCCAATTCTGTTAACTATCATAACTGAAAAGTTTCCATTGACTCACAAATTTTAAGAAGTTTTGCTTTTCCTCATCAAAATTTTTTTTTTCCACCTTGATTCCTTTCCATCACGTAATTCAAACCAATGGGTGGAAGTTCTACTCCTAAATAAATATTTTTTTCCCTGTTGCTTGCAATACCACATACATTTTCTATACAGTTGAGTTATTCACATCTTAGAGGGGTTTATGAGGTTTTTCTTTAACTCAGATGTTACTTTCTTAAGCCTTATCATTTTAGACTTCCTCTCAAGTCTTAGACTCAGATCTAAATGTACTTACAAGCCAATCTGGCTCTTCAGAACTCTCTGAGCCTCAGGTAGGAGTAGTGAAGTGCATTTGACTGAGTCATAGCAGACTGAAAACAGGACAGCACAAGGAGCTGAATTTTGTTAATCATTTCAGCAGGGCTTCAGCTACATTTAGAACTCAGTTGAGGAGACCCTTAAACCCAAGGGTGGGAGGTACACACAAATTGCACTGCTGTGGAAAGTAGTTCCCTACTTGACCAGGAAAGTAGAAAATAATTTCAGTGCAGGAGTTGGGTGCCAACACTGAAAACATTTTACTCCTGAAGCAGCCAGGCCCAGAAGTTGGGCCCAGAAGGGAAGTTTTCATCATGCTCCTTTGCAAATGCATGTCAGTGGGATCTGGGTGTGGAGAGTGTAGATTGGGCGAGGGGGGCAACTGTGTGGACCTGCCTGAGCTGACAGCTCCAGGTGTCAAAAATTAGACACAAAGATCCTTCCCTGAGGAATTTTCTGACTTGAAAACTGCAAGAACTTAGGAGCACATGGGCTGAGACTGAGCTGAGGCTGCCATGGAAAGCACTGTGAAACTCAAGTGCCAAGCCTGCAGGATCACCATGGGCTTTGATGTCTCCTGGGCATTGTCATTTAGGGTTCAACACAGTCTGAGTGCTTTTGGCTTGCTTTTCATGATGGTCCCCAATTGTTCTTTAGCCTTTCCATGGGGACTTCGACTTCCAATGCCCTCATGGTTTATCTTGCTCTGCTTTCAAGCCCTCAAAATCCACCAGATGTGGATAATGACAAACACACCCATTTATCTTGGGAAGACGAACCAAAAGCAACATGAAGATAACCCAGCATATTGGCTAAAAGTTCCCTTTGGCACCTCTCCTTGGAAACAAGAAATGCAAGACAGAAATTCTCCTTTCTTATTCTTTCAAGCTAAGCTAATTTTTCTCAGTCACACTGAAAGGAGCTGAACAGGCTATCAATATAGCTTAATAACGTTGTCAACTCCGTGCTTTCTGCTGCAGCAGTTGGGATTAAAAACTGCTTCATCCTTATCACAGAAATCTGTGATAAGCTGCTTGTTTGCTTTCACCTCTGCAACAAAACAGCTTGTTACTATGGGATTTTCTCAAATAAGCACATACTGGTTTTTATTCCCTTGGTTCTGGGCTCTCTACGTCCCCTGGCTGGTTTTGGTCCTGAACCGCGACTGACGATTTCTGTAGAGCTCATCTTGTTCACTCAGCTCCTCCTCTCCCATTTCCTGAGCAAAAAGTCAGTGCCCAAGAGCTTAAATTCCTGATCTCTGTTCACCTGCAAGATACCAAGAGAACAAGCATAAGCAGTACTTGTTCTAGCAGCCACCATACACTGCAAACTACACACTGAAACTATGTCATTAATAGGATTTGTTAAGGTTGGAGGGAATAACCACTACAACCCATAATTGCACTGACAGCTCCAGCTGAAGGGCAAATTTCTTCTGCCTATTCTGCCCTGTGGAGCTTTAATTGGGTATTCTGTTCCCAGAGGGCCAAATTATACTCTTGGTTACAACCATGATATAATTAAAGTTAATGGAGTTGCTCAGGTCTAATTGAGGGCATAGTTTATTGCAGTAAATGTTACATTACAATAAATCATTGAGAAGGATCCCATGCTTTATATATCACCCAGTTTCCAGAAATTTGAGTTAAAAGTCTTTAAATAAAGCTCCACTGTAGTGGATAATTGTCCTCACCAAAAAATCAATGACTATACAGTAAGCAGATAAACATTGAGCAGCACATTCATCACCTCTATTAGCTTCTATAACTATCCTCTTCTTTGGTAGTTTGGTTTGGTTTGGGCTGTGAGTCTTTGGGTGATTTTTTTGTTTGTGTTGTTGGGTATTTTAATACATTTAAAAGCGTTATAATACAAGGAATGCAATTTACAAACGTATACCTAATAAAGAAACAGTGCCACAAATATACCTGCTGTGCACTACAGAAAGAGTTGTGAATTCCTGCCTGTATATGCATGCACAGCAGAGAGAAAAGGCTTGTCCTCATCTCATATATATTAATATAGATCTCCATATAATATATATATATATAATATATA
>VZTR01032786.1:867043-892690 GCA_013400775.1 Chaetops frenatus
AAAAAAAAAAAAAGTATTTGGATAAGTATTTGAATGAAAAAAAATCAAAAACCTCCAAGGGCAAGAGTTGCTCAGGTTCATGGTTTTTTTTCCTTGTTTTCTCTTTTTAAATCTTCTTTATTTTATATATATACCTTCAAATTAGCATTACTTGTTATAAACAATACTTTACATATACTTTTTAATACACTAGATAATACTCTTTAATAATCTATTTCTTAAGAACTTCTGAAATTATTTTGTGGGGTTGCTTTTCCAGTTGAAACTGTTTCCAACCACAGTAACTACTTAACAATTTGATTCCTGTGCCCAAATAATAAAGGCCTCTTGCGTCAATACCACATCTCTACATCCCTGAGGAGAAGATGCTTTGTCTAAATTGAATTATAAATGATACTTTGGTGAAGGAAGTAATAGTCTAGTAGCACTTTACTCTTAACACCATAGTTGTGTTTATTAATTTTGGCCGTTTGATAAATAGAGAGAGGTTTTAATTGAACATAATAGCTCTTTGCCTAGATGGAGAGCCATTATTGCTACAGCCAAGTATAATCACTGCCCATGGGAGACCCTGTCAAAAAGGAAACATTATTAATTTAATTTTTTTTTTCTGAACACACTGCAGCCTTGGGTATTGACTTCATGTTTTTCCTCAGTAAATGTAGTGCATATTATGGCACCAAATTTAATGAACCTCTACTCTTATTTTTTAAACAGGGAACTGAAAGATTCTTTATGAAACAGACACGTAAATAATTGTATTAGCTTTCTTCTGTGCAGCTACAATTCTTCTTCCAGCTCTGTAATTTCGTTGTAATTTTAGAGCCATACTTTAGAAAAACTCCTGGGATTTCACACACGGGGGTGTTTAATGCTCCAAATGTCTTTAGCTGTGCATTACTAATCACAAAGGATTTGGTTTAAAAACCAAATGTTTTAAAACCATGTTCTTTTAAGCAGTAAGGTATTTTCAGATGTTACCAAATAAAATACGAAAAAAAAAGCCAACTGGCTAGAAAAAAAAAAATACACTCACCAACATATATTTGAGAGGCCTAATTATCATGCATGAGCTCCTCTTAGAAGGTTGGTAACAGCAGTAGAGAATGGCTCTTGGATTATTGCTTCCTGTGCAAGGGAGCGTTGCTCAAAGTGTAAGGGAGGCAAATCCCGCGCTCAGAGAGTGCTGAAATGTTTGTGACTGGGGAAGGCCAGGCACTGGAGCTGAGCCCAGAGACATTGAGAACCTTCAGTGAGACCATGTGGTGGCTGTGCAGAGCGTGTCTGCTGACGGTGCTGCTGCAGACGGACGCTGCAGGGCTGGTATGCCAAGTATCCACAAGATTAATCTCTATTTACCTTCACTGGGATTTCACGTTGCAGTGGGAAGAGGACAAGTGGCAGCCTGTGATGATATGGTAATCTCTGTGATATAAGCACTTACAGTTTGGAAACATTTGTGTTTCAAGTGGTAGCTGTATCTACCGTCATGGCTGCCAAAGAATTCTTTTTATCTGTTTTCGGTTGCTTATGAGGCTTTTTTTCAAAATGGATATTTTAGCCTGATATGTTCCATGCCAGTTATTTCGCTTAGGCTCAGATGTTCAGGATAGACTGGTGAAATTCTTGAGACATATCTTGTCCAGAGTTATCTTTACTCTCTGTTCCATCTCCTTTTTGAAAAGCTGTAGTGCTATTATATGCTGTGAAGAAGAAATTGAATTTATAGACCAAGCTGCATAGTGCACTCTTAGGTTTCTGCCCGACAATCCACCTGAATTGAATACATCAGTTCAGGCTTAAGAAACATTCAGGAGAGCTTCTTAGGGACTAGCTAGGAGCAATTTTTCATGGACAATTTGCTAAGAGCAAGCTGCAGCTGCCAGCAGCCACCAGTATGCAAAAAATACAGGAGTGGAACTGGGCTGTCCTGCACAAATTACTACAGAGAAGAAGAGCAGAAGGTGCTACTACTCACTCTTATCTCAGAACAGGGCATCAAACTGGGAGTAGGAGACGATCTTGAGCTGTAATCCAGCTCTTTCTAGTAATTGTGCTTTGAGTACTGTGAAAAAAAGCTCTCATGAAAAGATCTAACCAGAATTTTTATTATTAGTATTACTATTACTTGCCTACAGTTCTGGAAGCCCAGAAAATGATGACTTTCCACTTACAAACCCAAGGGAAAGAGTGTGGGATGGGGCACTCGGCTAAAGCAGAAAGATCAAACATTTTCACAGAAGGTAGACTTTCAGTGGAAATTCCATTTGGTCAAGAAAATCAATTTTCTCTCACACAGCCAACTATAAGGGAAGCAATTTCAACCAACTCTACTTACTCCCCCTCTGCTAGAAATAGATAAATAGCAACTGCTCAATTTTGTTAAAGAGGAAGCTGAAAGGCTGCACAGGAGGAAATGGCAGGACTGTAAGCTGAACTCACCTTTCTAATATGACCTGGGACTGCCACAATTCTTTCAAGTATCTGTTCCCCTGGGGAGCTGGAAATACCATCTTCTCCATAACCTTCTCCCAGGAAACAAGTGACAGGTCAGGAGGAATGTCCCCAAGCTGCTGCCAGGGGAGGTTCAGGTCAGACATCAGGAAGAAATTCTTCATGGAAAGGGTTGTTAGGCATTGGAATAGGCCAGCCAGGGAGGTGGTGGAGTCACCATCCCTGGAAGTGTCCAAGGAACAACTGGACGTGGCACTCAGTGCTGTGGTTTAGTTGGGTCAAAGCTTAAACTTGATGGTGGTGTTGGGTCAAAGGTTGGACTTGATGACCTTGGAGGTCTTTTTCAACCTTTATGATTCCATATAGATCTGTGCAGGTTCTGTGATTCTATAGAGATCACTGTGCTTCCCTAGTATCAGAGTGCCAACCAACATTTCCAGTCCCCAACCATGGTTTGCTGCCTAAAGGCATCCACATTTTTGGACTTCAACTTCTCCACTGCACTACTTTATAAAACATCATCTTTACTATGAACACTAAAAGCAAAAAAACTACAGAACAGAAGGGAATTCAGCTAATTTTCAGAGACTTCATGATTTTTTTTTTATTAAGCAAACTTTACTGAATGTTATTATTTGGTTATTCCTAAAAGGTAGGAAGACAGTTCTAAAAAATATTCATCAAAACAAATGTTTCATGTGCAAAATCCAAACTTCAAAGCTTAAAAGAAAGTCTACAAATAACCTTCCTGTGCATCCACTGGGGAAAACTCTGCAAAAATAAAATCTACCTCAGTAAACTCCAGAGGATGAAAAAGTAGGCATAAAGTCATCTAACCTTGTAATTTGGCTGAGTAGATAGAGAGCATTAGGGATGCAGTCAGGGCAGAAGAATTGCTCTCCAGTGGAGTATCTTTCTCTTGCTGACTAACTTAGGCTGGCTGCTCTCAGAGATACAATGGATCCCACCAGGCCTGTCACCAGGAAAACTAATTGGAACCATCAATCCACATATACAGTACAAGTCATCATTTATTTCACAAAATCTACTCAAGTTGCACTCAAACTGTTCTGAACCCTTCCACAGTACTCAGGCACTTCCAGTATGATTTTTGGAAAGAAGGCTGTAAAATAAAGGGTAAATGGCAGACTGACAGATAGGATCAGCTATGTGCATCAATCAATCCAGTGACTGGGTATTTTGAGCTATTAGCCAAAGCTTGCACCAAACCCTAGAGACAATTGCTTGAAAAACATTATCACAAAGGACAAGGGAACACCAGCCTCATTGTTGTTAAGTAAAATGGGTCATTTTGGAGACTATAATGAAAAAAAAATAGTCCCAGATGGTTTTGAAATGTCATCACATTGCTCAGTTTAAATGCTCTGAAGGGGATAATGCCAGTCTGGTAATCCTTTTCCCCCTACCGAAATAACCTTCATTTGAAATTACCTAGGAGCTTTGCTCACACTGAAATGTTTAGAAAATTAAGGGACAAATCTCACGACCTATTCTTCACACATACGACCAACCAACTTGGGTGGTCTGCCCCAAAAATACCATCAGTTTCCTTTCCAATTACTTCAGCTCCTTTGAAGACCAGATAATGAAGAGCATGGATCACTGTAGTGTTACTGGAAAGATTACTGGGACAAGATTTGGCTCTCAGAGTACCTTCTTGTTTCATAGAGAGGCCCTTTGCCTGCAGCTGGTTTCTCATCTTACTGATTACCTGCTACATGAGAAACTTCAGTCTGGCCTCAGGGCTGGACCCAGCCCAGAGGCTTCTGTCGAGTTTGTTATAATTTACTTATTGTAACCCAGAATCAGATTAAACCAAGCCTCTCTCTGGCTGGCTGCACTGGCAGTGTTTGGTACTGTTGGTCAGTGAGTGCTGGACCACCTTCAGCACCTTATGAAACTTTCAGCTTGGAAGTTAACATGAGGCAGGGCCTGCTTCTCAGAGATGTGAGTACATGCTTAAGTGCTAATGTAATGAATGGGACTTAATACCTGCTAAAAGTTAAGCATGGGCTTATGTATTTTTATATACAGGGTAGAACTCCCCTGCGCCTACAGAAATGGAAGTGCTCAAATGTTTTGGAGCCTCGAGTTTTTTTTCTGAAAGAAAGAGGGTTTTGTGACCTTTTTAAACATTTTCGACACCTCTTCTGAGAAAAAATATATTTTCACTGAAAGAATTTTTACTGTGATGTGCCAGTCTGAGGAGTCTTTCAGGCCTTAATAATCTACTCTTTTTAAATACAATTGTGAAATGTGCAAGTCAAACTAGATTTTTCTTCTAGGCTGGGTTTCAGGGACTAGAATTAAATTGTTTTTGAACACTTCCTAAAGATTCTGTTAACCTCTTTTTTACTAGCACAACATCACTAGATTTATCCACAATCCACTTGCATTTTTCACTAGTCCATAATTTGGGATTTATTTCATAATTTACCCATATCAATGTAGTTCAAATACGAGATCAGTGGCAGAATGATTCTGTTACTCCTCTGCTGCTTATTCTGTCTCAACACATATAGTTCAAATATGAACAAAGAAAAACACATTTGAGCTTTTTTTTCAAGAAAGAAGAGTTCAGAAATTATGAACAACAATTTGGGATATAAATGCTAGAAAGAAACTGATAAAAACTAGAAGCTCACCTCATCGTTGTTAGTTCTAATGACAATAAATATAGCTTTGTATAACTTTCACATTCCTCCTATGAAAGGGAAAATCAAGGGATGTAATTAACGCTATTTAAAGATTGTCTTCCAGATGTCATCTCCTTCTGTAGAAGAAAGAACCAACACATTTCTTTTGCCAGTTCAGATTTCATCTGTAGAACAAGAGAGCAGTCTTTCCTTTAGACAACATACACGTGTAGGAAAAAAGATCCCCAGAGCAGTGTGGAGAAACAGAACTGCAATATTACATTTCAGTAATAAAACCAGCTAGGAGATTAGAGGTAGAGCTTTATAAAATACAAGAGCCAAAAAACAGCTTCCTGAGTGTCCTAAAGGAAATATCAGTATGTTGGCCAGTCTACTTTTCATTATCACTTCATGGTTTAGAAGTTGTTGTTTTTGTCCCACGACCCATCCCCATCCGCCTTTTATGTGAAGTCTTCAGGTCCAAAACCTGTTAATGCATTTTTCATACGTTTTAGCGACGTATTCAAATGGCAACAACTTGTGTGAGTGCTTTGAATTATCCTGACTAATGCCAGCACAATTTAAGATGCTTCTGGCCTAAGCCGTTAATGATGTTACACACCATTAATGGTGGAATTCACCCACACAATTTGCTCCAAAGAAGCATGGAATACACATAAAAATGGATGTCCCACTGTTTTGTTTTCCAGAGGAACGCCTGCAAGGCTGCAGGAAGCTCACCACTTCCACGGCTTTAACAAGGATAGCACACATCTGAGAGAGAAGCTAAAAGCAGCCAGCACCAAAGAGCTGATTGAACACACAACCTTTGCCTCATGGCTTCTTTCAGATACGTGACACACACAGAGACAAAACTCAGTGCTGATGTAGGAATTCAGCTGCATTCAAATATAACAATTCCTTTAGGTTTCTGATTCCCCTCCCAGCTCCATACACCAAGTGCCTGTTAACTTATGCATTATTAATTATGCAGTTCTAAAGTTAGAAGATCTAACTCAAAAAAAACTTGTCAGTCATCAACTACTTCAACCACAGTAACACATCTACAAAAACATCCACTGTTTTCAGAAAGACAACAGACAGGCACTAAAACAAAAATTTGACCATCTGATCCTACTGAGTGCACTGCCAGCACTTAATAAAGAAATGACACCAGTAAAGAATGAGTAGCACCAAATAAAGCACAAACTCTCCAACATGTAACGTACTGTGACAGCAACTAAATATAGAATGGGAAGAACTGATTAAATGCTGTTTTGCTGCACGTAAAACTATTAACATAAGGTGAACAATAATTTATTTTTAAGCATAGAGAAAGCAAGGTTTTCTGTGTAATTACTCATCTGTGGTGCTGACAGGACAGTATCCTTTCAGAACACCTGGCACCACGGGTGGGACTGTGCTGCAGGAACCGCGGTTTTCAGTGCTGCCATGCCAGAGAGACAGCTACAGCCTGCAAGCTCCAAAACATTTCAGGATAGGCAATAAACACCCTTCAAATCCTTTGAAGACACTCCTCCACATCTATCATGCACAGTGCTCTGGACTGTCAACGTATCATCTCCCATGCTGCAGCGAGAGGAGCACAGAGCAGTTTTCACTTACGAGGATTTTCAGCTGTCACGCAGGAAGAGCAAGCGTGTGTTAGGGCTTGGGAAAACTGCACGGGCCGGGGCTCCCCACTCTGAAGATATCTCCAGAATTTTCACAGAGGAGAGAGCAGAAGATCTAGGGAGAAAAAAAAGAATGAATAATAGAAAATTGCAGATTTGGATAGCATTACTTTGAAAGCGTTTCAGATACTTGCAATGTGAAATTGCCGAAGTGCAGAATGCAACCTGATGCTTAAATTGGTCTCTTGAGTAAATTTCATAGCAAATGATGCACCTATAAACAAATAACAGAAGACATGCCTGTAGACTGCCTGTCATCTGGCAGTTGTAGAAAATCACCCACCTCCCACCCCATATAGTCCTATCCTTTCATTTGAATACCTGTTAAAACCAGGGAAACCACAATCACACAGCAACTTCTAGATTTTCACAATAATGGAACAAAGTTTTATTGTTTATGGTTAAATTGTTCATAGTAAAAACAAAAATTGATCTGCCTGTGGTAAAATTCAGCTGTGTACTGTGCCACGCTTGATTTTATTTTTCATTAAGAAAATTGCCAATCAATCATTTCTTTTCTTTTTTCTGTAATTTTCCAGACCTTGCTGAAGAAGCCATTATTAAAGTGCTAAAGAGATTTGCCTGGTTGGAGACTGAGCAGAGATCTAGGGGATTTGGACTGTAACATGATAATGTTAGAAAGTTGTCAAGCTGTCAAAATGTAAAGCACTCCAAACACTTAGGTGTGAGGGTTTAGGTATTTGTTTCCACTGATATCAAGAAGAGTTACATGGCCTAAATTGTCTGACTTCCTCTCAGAGGTGCTCACCTCACCTCTCATCAGACATGGGAGGTGACTCGGCGAGAGACTTGGAACCCCAGCTCCAACCGGCGCTTTCATGGACCGCAAGGAAGGCACCGGGGCATGGGAGCGCCCATCAGTGGGAACGCCTGCTTCAACGTCATCCCAAAAACACTCCGGTTGGGCAAGTACAAGAGCACTGCTCTTCCCATCTCACACTGCAAGAGAATGCTGGAGCACACAGAGGAGGCCTTTCCTGAAGGCAAAAGGGAATACAGAGTAAAAGTGCAATTGTACATTGACAGTTTTAGACTATTCTGTTCACCAATTCCTCTGGCATCTTTCACTCGTATGAACTAGAAAATAAATAAACGGAAATGAGAAAACAAACCAGAGCCCTAGGGCTGAATTTTCTAAATTTGGCCTGAAATGGGTTATAAATTTCGGAAAAATACTCAAGTGTGGAAAAATCTATTCTTGTGACAGAAAATTTCTCAAGAATATAAACTGGCAGAGCATTAAGACACTCTGGTGATACGACTGCAGTAATGATGGAAACAATATGTGGAGAGACCACTGCCATACCAATGTGAGGAATGTAATCAGATTGGTATCTCGTGATCCTTTTGGATGCTACCTCAGAGCTCAACACAACACAGATGATTCAGTTGTTGAAACATTTAACTTCTCATAATATACACGATGCCAAGGCACATTTTACTAAAGGCAGGGAGGGTTTGCCACTTACTTCAGTAGTGAATTTGGGCCCTAAGTGAAAGTGCAGCTGAATTAATGCATAGACAGGGCCCTGCCCTGAAGAAGTAAAGAAAGAAAGTTTTAATTATTTCAGTGGGACTTGGACCAGGACTTTCAATGACAGAACTGGGAGAATAGCCAGAAAACATCTACAGAGTAGATGTAGTTCATACATTGTATTAACTGTATGCATTGTCCCCTACGTGCACTGCTGTGAGCGCTCACGCAGACGAAGAACAAGCTCTGCTCCAGGGACAGTGTGGGATGCACATGGACCCTGCACGTTCAGCACAACCCCTTCCTCAGCAGCTTCACCCTCCTTTCATGTTTTCAAACACAACAACAAAGAATTTACACATCTGCCCACTCTTCATGTACATATATGGCTCCTTGCTTTTTATCTGCTCTTACATCTTATGCTGACAAATTAACAGTGTGCAGGATCATAAATGGAAGTAACACTGTTTAAAACTAGTACAGCCGAAAGGACAGTCCCAAAAATAAAAACTTGAGTACAAAAGTACATTTTCCCTTAGTATGTAACTGATACAACAAAAACAAGTCAACAACAACTATACTGAGTGTCTCCTCCAATGTAGGCGAAGTGATATCTAAAACTGTGGCAAAAATCCTAGGATTTATTTTTGACAGGTCAGATCCTCAGCTGCTGCTAATTGCTTCAATTGCTAGAATTCTGCAATTGGAAGTCTGGCCCAGCTTTATAAAATTGCAGGAAGGAGTGTTAAAGACAGGCTTGGCTCTATCTCAATGCTGCCATTAAACTACCTGCAAGAGGTTTTGGTAGCAAGCACTAAGGGCCAAAGCTTTTTAGTCCCAATCAAGCCCAGGGAAAAATAAACTTGTTTCCAATTAAATAAAATTAATGTGTGGCAGTCAGAGATCTTCAAATTCAATTCCAACAGAAACATCACTAAGTACTGTAATGTACATGTCTGCCTTTTGGAAAAAGTAAAGCTTTGAAAGTATCTGGGCAGACTAGATTCAAGATGCAATCAAAAACCTACAGTTCTCATTGCAAAGGTTCCCAACAGCAACGACTTCCACAGCCACTGGCTCAATTTAAATAGCATTAAAAATGAAAATCGCCATGTTAGTTGTTCTAGCCTATGATTCTTGCAGATGAAAATTGTTTATGACTACATTTGTTTTCCTCTAGAGAGAGCTTAAAAAAATTTTTTCACTGCATGAGTGATTTAGCTGAAGATTTAATTTGTATCTGTGTCATTAGGACTGTTTAGTAGTAATTTGAAAGGAACAAATATCACAGACTCTAATAATTATCATGGACTCCTATAATCACAGTGTGGTTTGTGCTGGAAGAGGCCTTAATGATAATCTAATTCCAAACCTCCTGCCATGGGCAGGGACACCTTCCACTCAGATGGGCCCAGGGCTCTGTCCAAGCTGGCCTTGGACACTTCCAGGGATGGGACATCCCCAGTTTCTCTGGGCAACCTGTTCCAATGCCTCACCAGCCTCCCAGTAAAGAATTTCTTCCTAATATCTAATCCCCACACATCAGTCCCACACTGTGCTATGGAATGAGTGCAGCCTGGATAAGGATACATCGTAAATTGTTCCAAAATGACTCATGGATTTAAAGGGGGTTGATTTAAACACAACATTCCCGAGGGGTAAAATAAAGCTGTCTTTTACTTAGGCTTATCTGAAAAAGAAAGAAAAAGGAGCATTTAGCTGCTTACCTGGCTTGCACTGCAGTATTTTTAAGCTCCTCTTCATCATGTTACTATTTCAGCATAGTACTGTAAGCCAATTGAATAGAAAATTTGGCTAAAATATACCCTTAAAGTGTAGTGACTGATGGTCAGTAAAACCTTGATAACAGAAGAACCATCTCTCCTTATCTTTTCATGACACTTTGAGAAATATTTGCTTAGCCAGTCATAGGAGTGAAGGCAAGAATCTTTTTATACAGATTCCTAAAGGTCATTCTCAAGTATAGTGAAAAATTAAAAGGAAAAATACTTAAAGATCAATAAAAACTATACAGATACCACCTCAGCTTTACAAGTAATGTCTTCAAATTTCAGTGTGAGGAGGATTAGACTTAAAGGAAAGGAACACAGAGAGTGGAAAAGAGAACACAGAGAGTGGAAAAGAGAACACAGGAAAGGCAAAACAGGAAAAGAAAGAACACAGAATGGAAAAAAGGAAAAAAGAACATAGAATGTAATTTTTTATACAATTCTCAGGTAGCATCCTTTGAAAATACACTTTAATCCAAGAAAAAATTAATTCTATTTAATTTTTCCTGTCATCTAAGTTTCAGTGGAATTAGATATTAATTACAATTGGATCTTCAAGGGAAAACTATAAAGGAGAAAATCAACAAACCCTTTTCAGCTTTGCTAGTTCCACATCCCCAGTGCCTGGATGAGGATCATGGTCTTGTGGCTACCTTGCCCTGCCACTGATAAGAAAAAGTTTTAAAAATGCAAAGTTCTGAAAACAGTTTGTAGAAGACAATAAAAAGAGATCATGAAAGGTTATAAACTTCTGGATATTGCTGAAGAAATTTCTGTTTCCTTAAGCAAGAAGGCAAAGGAAACATCTCTGAGTATTTCAAGCCAGATAAATGGGGTTTTGTCTGTATGGTGCCCAACACTTGAGAGAGAAATCCAACACAGGAAACTATCTCCTGGGTTAAATCCAGTTCCTCACTATGCCAGCCACTACATCACATAACCCTTTCAAAACTGCACTAATTCCTTTCAATAAACTGAAGCACAGATATTTTGTCATCAAAACACGCTGTTTGAAAATACACTAACCCTTTTGCTTATTCTTATGAGTGTAATGTTTGAACTTTTCAATTGCAGCTCAGTGGACACTTTGATGACAAATATGAATCAAACAGTGCTCCATATACTAGAGTTCACTGCATTAATTTAGCTTCAAGGTGACAAGGGAATGAATTATAATGATTAAGCCTGCATTTAAAAAATAAGGTTGAAAACTCCTAGCCAGATGGAAATGCTCAAGAGCAGTATTCTAAAAAAAATAGCTGGGGACCAAGTAGCATCAGAGAAAGAGATCTATGGAAATCCAGTCAGTGGTTTAGATGCCTATTTACAGCAAATTTGTAGATGCTACCCAACACTTTGCCAAAATGAAGCCACAAGCTCACTCTTCTCCACCTTCTTTTCATCCTACCTGTAGGAACTTCACTTCACTGTTTGGTCCAGTTCAAAAAAAAACCACACAGAAGTGCAAAGAAATAGCAATATTGTGGAGGACTTCTTCAAGAAGGGGATATACATATATTTTCCAAAGATTTTTGGCACCTCAGTGGGATCCATTTCAGATTTCCTGCAGCAGTCTACTTCTTCAAAACCCTTTAATCATCTTCACTGCTGGCAAGACATCTGTTGGAAGTGTTAGAAAACCGAGAATGAAAAAGCTCATAACTCTACAGAAATCACTATTAGAAAGTGAGAAGTAGAACCTGCACAGTATTACTTGAAATGTCAAAATGTGCTGATAATAAATGGAATCTGGCTAGAAACAGTTTGGAGTTGAAGCCCTGCAGTAAGCATCTCCAGAGCTAAGCAAATCAGTTCTTACAAGGACTTAGGAATCTACCTACACTGCAACCTCTGTCTGAACCCAAAAATAGAGGTCAAAAATTACTTTTTACTCATGTAGCAAACATAATTTTCTTCTCCGGAACATATTCCTATGTATTTTCTCCTCATGCCACAGTTCGTTTTTCTACGTCTTCTCCAGTTGTCATAGAACCTCTTACTGTGTCACCCTCGGGCACTTGCTGCCAAATGAAGCTCAGTACACCCAGAAAATGTTATTCAAGATTGGTATTTTACAAAAGCAAAAACCCTAAACATGAGAATTCCGAGGTCAGAAAGGCCTAGGTACTTCACTGAAGTTCCTTCTCCTGCATCAGAAAATATGGGGCATGTACAGCCCCTGGGGGTTGGAGAGGTGCTGAGAGTGTCTGCAAACAAAAAAAAATCATATTGGGGCTTGCTGAGGAAAGACTGTTTCAGTCCTTGCACATTTGAGAAACCTCACATTAAAATTCAGATTATAATCTTCATCCAAATGGATCATATTTAAAGACATTTGTGAGTAATTCTGCTCTGTTGGGAGTTCCCACATTGTGAGATTGTCCTCAGTCCTCTCACCACTGCTGGTCTTGTGTTCCATAACTATGAAAAACAATAGGTTTTGAAATTTTACCCAAGTTATGTTTGCAGCTAACCTCTTACATTATTGAATGATTGTTAGTTAAATAGAACCATAATCCCTATTTTCTAATAAAAAAAGAGCTCAAACTCCACGTAGATCTTGACAAACTCAAATGCTACAGCTGACTCAAACAATGAGCCTCTTAAACTTTGGGAATTAAGTCAAAACCAGGAAGTTTTCCAAGTACCATGTCTCCTATGTGGATAGCTGTCAAAAGAAGTGGTGGGTAAGGTCATGTCTTAAACTCTGCTCAGAAAAGTGAAGCACATTTTCCCATCCCCTTGGCAACAGCATGGATAGCATAAGGGGGAATACCCTTCTAAAGCCAGAAAAGTTAAAGAGAAAACTGTTAGTTCTCTATATTATGTAAATCTCAAAAAAAAAAAAACATTATTTTAATTTATAAAAAAAAAAAAAAAAAAAAAAAAAAAAAAAAAAAAAAAAAAAAAAAAAAAAAAAAAAAAGGATGAGTTGATCAAAAGTGCAGAGGCTTCTGTGCAGACTCAAAAGGAATCGAAAGAGGTATATATTTCTTTGCTTAAAAAAAATACAAAAAACTTTACTTTGATGACACTTTGGAATAGAACCAAAGGAATTTGTATTTAGGATTTACATTTTGTAAAATATCCACAGGTATATATTTATAAACACACACACACTCTACAGATAGAGCAGACTGAGGTATTTTTCATGCAGATGATAGCCAGACTGAACTTTCTATGATGTGCTTTATAGCAGAGGAGTAAGAGGAGCAAATCTGAAAACATTTAGTTATTTGCAGCAACACATGCAGAAACAGAAATGCATCAGCTGACTTGCAGTGGGCACTCACCATTATGCCTGAGAGGATTTAGAAACAAAAAGCTAGGCAAGAAGTAATTTGCTTGCCATATGAAAGTTTCAAATGTTAGAGGATTGTTACACTGTGCCAGGTTAAACCCAAGATCCTCAACCATAAAAGACCAAATCTGTGGCACCTACAAGATGGCACAGCAGAAGGAATCGGGGCATCCATTTGGTTTTGACCCTTCCTGACCCCCTGTGTTGAAAACTGATTGCTTCAGATGTGAAAAATTTTGGCAGCAGTATAGTTATTACAAGTACGAGCAGGCAAATAAATAACCAGGGGTTACTCACTCTCCTTCGAGGGTGGAGCCAGTTTTGAAAGTTACAGGCTGTACCCATGGATAGGCAATGACTTGGTTCCCCCTTGATCCAGGAAAAAGTGTCCTTGCTTCAACTGTTGACTGATTAAAATATTATGACCAAACACCTAATGGGATCCTACTGTAAATGGAGTCTCCAAATCCACTTTTGAGTGCCCCTCACCAGGGAAATCCACCTTGAGCTGTGCCTCAGTCACTGGACACCAGAGCAATGTGTGCAGCTGCTGTGAAAGAGCCCTTCCCAATCTCAAACAGGGCATTGCCAACCCTCTGCTAAACTTCATGGGAAAATTTAAAACATATGCAAATAGATGAATGGCTTAAAATTCCTCTGGATCCTATTTTAAAGACAGTGTGCCATCAATTGCAGCAACTGCTTTAAGGTGCAGAAAATGACAATAGATGTGGTCCCTGAAGTAGACCATGATTGATCATGCAGGGTTGGGGGAGTATTTTGTTGTTTAAACTTGTTTCCCTCCTTGAATTTGCATCCCCTGGGCCACCAGTGTTCGAATGGTGATCGCAAAGGAGAGCCAGGTACTAAGTTGGTAGAAAATATTAAAAAAGGGAAGTGTTCTCACAGTGCCTTGATTCCCATGGCAAATCGAGTACATAGCTGACTTCACCTATAAAATCTAACTCAGTTATGCTGAACAGTTCTGAGACACTGAACTGCACCTACTATCCACTCATTTGAGGTAGTAATCTAATATCAACAAGTATTTTATAAGTAGGAATGCTCCAAGACCTTGTTCCTTTTATGAGTCTGAAGGTTAAATAAATAAAACTGGCATGTAAAAGCCCCAAATGTACAACTTTACATTACATACCCCTCATTTCTAAATTTGGACTCAATTTATGAACACAAATTACAAATGTAAAAGGTGCTACTCAGAAATGGAAGGACAGATCCGTAGACAGGCAGCTACCCATGGCAAGCAGTCCTCTAGATTTGTGCAAGGCAAAACAATTACAAGCAAAATAAATTTCATCTGCAACAGAGCCCCGTAGGTGCTGCACTGATTCAAGCAATAGTTGAGTGTTTGGGTGTTTTAACTTTGCATCATCTAACAAAGATCCACATTCTGTCTACATTATCAGTTCATGCCTTCCACTGTAACTAATGTAGCCACACTCAGAATGAAACAGCTTTACCATACTGANTCTAAATTTGGACTCAATTTATGAACACAAATTACAAATGTAAAAGGTGCTACTCAGAAATGGAAGGACAGATCCGTAGACAGGCAGCTACCCATGGCAAGCAGTCCTCTAGATTTGTGCAAGGCAAAACAATTACAAGCAAAATAAATTTCATCTGCAACAGAGCCCCGTAGGTGCTGCACAGATTCAAGCAATAGTTGAGTGTTTGGGTGTTTTAACTTTGCATCATCTAACAAAGATCCACATTCTGTCTACATTATCAGTTCATGCCTTCCACTGTAACTAATGTAGCCACACTCAGAATGAAACAGCTTTACCATACTGACATTGTAAAACAGGCTAATATGTTGGCAATTAAAAAAAAAAAAAAAAAAAAGAAAGACATAGGGGTACATGTGGATTTGAAATCAGTAATGTTTCAGAACAATTAACTTTTTTAAAAGAAATCTAAATACAGCGGTAATACATCATGCAATACAGTACGTGACCCAAATAACAAAGCTGTTATGCAGTCATCTGTGAGCCATTGATCTAAAACCAACTCAGATAGATAAAAACTGTTTCTCTCTACTAACTCTCTATATTAAAGAGCATATTAATGCATCTCTGAAGAGAGAAACTTCTTCCAAGCTCCAGGCTACCACTTAGTTATGAAATGGGTAGAGATTTCCCTTTCCATATTGCATAAAGAAAAGCAATTTTTCACATAAACAAGTCTCTTATCACTTTGCATTAGATGAAAAAAAAACAACAACTTTATTTCTGTTCTGAATAAACAGAAATGTTCTTGCCACCAGAAAAGAAAAAAAAGAACATCCACATTAATCTTCTGGAAATGAGTGAACCTGTTTTCTTCTGAGTCCAAGTAATGGCCTTTGAAACCACATCTTAAGAAAGAACAGAATTCCAGTTTCAAGATAGTCCTAACCTGAGTGCTCTTGTTGGACTTGTAGAGGACTTCTAGAGGCAAAATTTCGTTCACAAATGTGCTCTGTCTCTCCTTCATCCCTTGCTGTCCTCAGGACAGGAAGGATTCAGGACATGGCACAGCAACCCCTATTCCAGCATTCATGTTTCACAGGAAAACTTTTAAAAGAAAATAAAGACAATGTGGGAAAATAATGTGAAAATAAACATCTTCATATTCAGTTTTACACAAGTAGGTGGCGTCTTTTGTGTCATCTAGGCCAAAACATCAGACTAAATAAATATTTAATACTATTATTAAAAAAAAAAAAAGACCTTGGGCTAGTACATCCAAAAGATTAAGATTTTTCCTGTACCTGCTTGTGCAAGTAAAAGTCAGAGGTCCATGACCTGTGTTTCATATGCAAATGTTATGCTAAACATGCCAACATTTGTTTTAATCCAAAATCCACAATGTTTTCACCAACAATTCTAGCACAAGGATAAGATTTTCCCTGCTCTATTGTTATAAAGAATAAATGGAAAAAGAGGTTACTGAAAGACAGTCTCCCCAACAGACAAGACTGGCTTTATGAGTGATTTTATAAAGGTGGTTAAAAAAAGGGCTCTTTGCAGCAGCATACAAAAAAACTTGCATTTTGTCTTGTGTCAAGATGCTCAGTGGACATACCTGGCTTTTTCTCTACATACACAAGGTTGCAGTGTTCTCACACTCAGAACCAGTGCATTCTCCTGATGTAGGTATGTGCTTGGCCAGAAACAGTAAAACAGTCAGTTTGTGAATAGCTGGAATCAGGAAACACTTTTGAGGCTTGGCCATATCTGCAAAAACAATTTTTTCAGACAAAAGGCTGTAATTAGAAAAGAGATATTCCAAGGGGATTTCCAAAGAGCATTAATCTAGGTCAGCATTAATCCAGTCTCAAATGGGATTCAGCTCTTTTTCCAACATCTTTCCACTGAAATGCTCATATTAGCAAAGCTTTGAAAAACCCATAAGATGGCATAAATAACCCTTGCAATTTAGAAAATGAGATTTAGAAAAAGTTGCTGTCAAAATGCTGCAACCCCTTTTCCTTCTGTACTTCTCTTAGATGTCTCATAGACGTTGAAGGTCACAGAAGGGAAGAATACAGTGCAAATCACTGTGAGAAAAAGAAAACAACAACAACAACAAACATTGAAGCATTTGACAGACATTTTCTTAGTATGGAGTCCTGCTTTTCCAAAACAGCTGAAAAGTAAAACACACAAACATCAAAAATCAGCAAAAGGATCAGTGACTTTTATGTACTCCCCCTGCATGCACCTGGAAGAGGAAACACACCAACACTATTGTGTGCTTAATACCTAAGCATGACCCCAAAGTATTCCACAAAATTCACAATGGCTTGTTTTGCTTACTGAGAAAAAGAAAGCAAAATCACAGAGACAATTTTATGCAATTGATTTTTAAGATCTCACCCACCATCTCACCCAATTTACACTTCACTTACATTATACCTAACCTACAAGCTGGGCAATGGAGCTTCCTCAGTGGTTTGAAATAAAATTTCAAGTTCTTTCCATCCCAACAAAAGCACACTGCACTGCCATATGGAAGCACCTAACTCCTCAGCATTAACGATCAGGTGTTTCCAAATGTTTCAGTCTGTATCACAAGTATCTCTCATAACAAAGGTGATTTCTCTTTCTTTTTCTAGCAAATCATCCTATGTTTGAAATACCTGTATATAAATCTTAACATCAAGATAGACTGTAAAACATTAATTCAACTGCAGTACCTATTATGGCAAGGATTAAGCAGAAATATCTTTCTCTGTCACACAGTTTGGACTGTAAAAGCCTCTCCTCCCTGGAAGTATCAGTGTCAGTCAAGTCTAACCTTTCCTTTTGGCCCCAAAAACACCCTGACTTCGCTCTAGCAACTTTCCAAAGAAACTTCTAGAACATGCTCACATGTTCTGGAAAGCTGCCATATTTGAGCAAAAGGTCATGAGGCTTAACACAGAAGTGTATCATAAAATCAAGTTTGAAGGGGTTTTGGAAAAAGAAATATAGAAGGCAATTTATGAGGCCCGTCTCCACTCAAACTTCTGTGATGCAGGCCATGACGAGTTGCCAATTTGCCAGCATAAATAGGAAAATGTCTATAATTATGTTTCCCTGTGCTGCTGTTCTGGAAAGTTTTGACCATTTAGGATGTTCCAGAGGCAGTGGTTATCCAAGAGGAGCAAGGGGAAGGCCACAGCAGGAAGGAATTGTGCATCATTGGGCACCAGGGTGCCAGTGCAAACGCGGGGTACCAGCGAATGCACCGAGATGTTTGTAAGGGGAAAAGAAACTGCTGACAGGGCCTCAAAAAGGCTGAATTTACCACTGGGCTCCCAGGAGAGCCACATCCTACGGGACAATGCAAAAATGTGACTCAGCTGCATGACATCTTTCCAGAGAGATGGAGTCAGGGTGATTTTTTTAGTGAATTGTCTCATATTTTACCACAGGCTGCACAGAAATGGCCAGCAGAGTTTTGTTGTTGACTTCTGTGGATGATGACGTCATGAGCAAGATTTTTGAAATGGTTTTTACAATTTTTTCCTTTCCTTTTGAGTAAGAGTCTTAAGACATCTTTTATGTAGATATATATGAAGGAAAGTGGGAAAAAACTAATTTACACCTACTGACCCAGGCAATTATCTCTCTGCATAGCATAGGTTTTTTTAAAAAGGTGAGTCAGACTGGAAATGTCATTTAGTTCCCTAAAATATTAAGCTAAAAATGTCTCTTCATGTGCCATGCCACTTTCAGTTTTCACCCACATTAAATAAAAAAACAATACAAAATCAAAAAAAGGCCCTGATTATATGGTTTACTCCTGAAATTTGTGTCCAAAATTGTATTTGTTTGGTGAACACCATCTTTGTGTTACGTGGCAAATATAAAACAGACTTCACCCATTAACATATTTCTGGTTCATAGACTATTTAACTGAGACTGGATACAACAACCACGAACAACTTAGTTAGGCAAAACAAAACCATATCTGTATATTAGAAATCATAATTAAACACATTTCCATTGATACTTACTTTGTTTTCTCACAGTGAGCAACTTAACAGGAAAAAGACTGACAAAACTGTACCTGAGTAAGTAATTCATTTGTTCATTTTTTCAGGAAAACTGTTTTGCTTGAGAAACACTAAAGACAAATTCTATGGGTCATGTAGGGATGGAAGAAAATTGACAGAGAGGGCTAGCAACATTCATTTTGGTCTCCAATGAGCAGCAATAGCAGAGAGACTGCCAAGCCTTCTTTCCTATGCCAGAAACACAAACCAGATCCTATTCATGGACTAGGAAAAGTTAAGTCAGTGCAGCAAAGCTGGCCAACTAGCTTACCTTGGGCAGAAGTTGTTTGGGCAGAAGTTCTAGACTGTAATTCCAGTTTATTTGGGTTGGTATAAAATACTTTGCCCACCCCACACACCTCTGTGGAAAACCAGTTTTTCCTGAGGATGTTAAATTTGATGGCATGGGCTCCAGATAACTGAGCCTGATTTCAAGAATTTTGCAGCAAAAAAGTGGGCTTAGACCAGGAATTTCTACTCCACATCATCGAAACAATGTCAAAATGACAAATCGCCTATTGAAAATGCTATAGGTCATAATCCATGCAATTAGCATTATCCAGTGTAAGAGAGCACCAAGGAAGCCTCAGTCATCACCTACTGACTTTGTTATTTAACTGAAAAGCAGGAAAATGAATGGTTTCAATGTCAGGAGCTGACATTGGAGGAACCAGGGATTTGCAGAAATGTAGAGAGCTTAGTTGGGCCAAGAAAGAAGGAAAGCAACCTGATCTGAGGCCTCAGCAGTTATCATTACTTTAGACTGAGACAGAACAGTTGGATTTGATGATCTGTTTTCCAACCTGAATTGTTCTGTGATTCTTTATCTCCAAAGGGGACAATATGCCAATCTGGAGTTGCAGTGCCAAAGCATGTGTACTTTGCTGAAGCTGCCATTTCACCTGGACTGAGGAGCTGGCAGTACCCTTCACATCTCTCAGAAGTGAGGCAGGCAGCAGTGTGAAAAACCTTCCTCTGGTCCAGGAGCCCTCCAAGAGGGAAAACAGAGCAGCCTGAGGCGGAGGCACTCACAAATCGTCCATCACCAGAAGGAACAAGTGTCCTGCTCCTGCCAGCAGCCCCTCTGGCTGCCAACAGCTATCCCAGCAAGACTAGGAAACAGCTCAGAGATCACAGAGGCCACATCCAGAAGTGGAAGGATCTCTCTTGTGCAGCATGAAGACAGCTGGAAGCAGGCATCAAACACAGCACCTTGTCCCAGCCTGTCCCCATCTCCTGGCTGTGGGGACACACAGACCAGCTGGCTCGGGGCTGCCAGCAGCATGAAAGTCTGTGTGGACCAGCCCAGCCACTAAGGACTCCCTGCAGGATTTGGAGAGAGGAAAAAGCCGTCACAGACCTTCACATAACCCTAAACACCACTGCTCACACA
This sequence comes from Chaetops frenatus, assembly GCA_013400775.1. Lineage (NCBI taxonomy): Eukaryota > Metazoa > Chordata > Aves > Passeriformes > Picathartidae > Chaetops > Chaetops frenatus. The sequence goes on from VZTR01032786.1 coordinate 887,373, forward strand.
ACGATGCCAGAGCACTGTCACTTCCCTCCATCGATGTGCATCTGAAGTCACAACCTCGCTTGCACAGGGCAGCATAAAGGAAAATGGTTAACACCAAGCTCCACTATCATTAGGCTCCTCAAAAGGATACAAAACTATTCTTATCAGGTCCAGAGTATGAGAGACACATTTTTCCCCACTGCAATAAGAAGTATTTTCCAGAAATGTACTTGTAAGCTCTTTTTTGTGCTGCTCTTCTATAATTTCTCATCTGATTTTTTTTCCCTCTAAATCACTGACTTCATTTATCTTTTGCATAAATATTTGTCTGAATGCATTTCAAATAAAAATTATTTCAATTTATTGACCCACAAAAAAAATCATTCCATAATTCAATCAGGGATAATAATTGCTCTTGAAGCTGTGAAATGCCTCAACCGCAATTTTCCGTGTAATGAACTATAGACTTTTATATTCAATAATAATGAAGTGTACATTCACTGAGGCATACATTTCTAACCACATAGTTTTGAGAAGAATGACATTTTTAAAAGCAGCTACACTCCACGCTAATTAATTTTGAGAACATAAACACTCTCCAAAGCTGCAAAATTAGGCAATTATACAATAATATGTTACAATCATAACAGTTTTTCGGCTCTGAAGAGGTTTTTTTTAACTTATTTTCTCACCATTGCGAGGCCCTCGGCGCATATGGATGAGTACTACAAAGCCAATCAGCACTACAAAATGTATGCTTTGCATTTTAGCTCAGACTTCTGCTGTTTGCAGAACAGTGTGTGTCTGACTGCTGTTCCCACAGCTGTAAAGCTTTAAGACTTAAGAACGCATTGAACCAGAGTCTGTCCTCACATAATTGGAGTGGCTCAAAGTTTTGTTTGGGGGTGTTCATTGAAAGCACAAAGCCCCATCTGACGGGCCCCAGGTTGTTCCCCACATGATAAAAGTGAGGGGTTATTCATTACCCTGTGACATGTAATTAACATGATGATTGGCTCTATACACCTTATAAACAATGAACACTTTTCTTATTTTCTTTTAACTACCACCATTTAAAATCACGGGGAGAGAGGAGGGGAAAAAAAAAAAAAAAGATACAGCCACTGAGGGAATTTCCAAATTAAGAGGTCCTTGAGATTCCAAAACAAACCAAAAAACATAACAGACACTCTTCTCTTCATAAAACACTCACAATAGCAGAGGCCCAGCTTACAACTTTTAGCTGCTGCAGTGCTCACACTTCAAGGCAGGATGCTGGGGTCGTACAAAGGGATCCCACAGCTACTGCACATCACGGGATAATGAATCTTTTCCCATGACAGGTACAGACCTCGGGACTGGGGTGGGAGCCAGGCTGTCAGAGGAACAGTTCAGACAATCTGCAGTGGCAAAGGCTCAGTGTGCAAGATCCTGCCACTCTCTGGAAGATTTACCTCCATGCATCTATGTTATACTGACTCTTTTGTAAATCCCAGAGCACACCTACCTGTCACTGTGTTTCAGTCAAACCCCTCAAAAGCATACACAAACCAAGACACTGTCAATCTTGAAGTTACTCCCTGAAGGCAAATATCCCTATCAGAGCTGAGAAAATTTTCCTTTTGTTCTCTCAACAACCTTCCTTAGTCTCTTGGGTAGTTCAATCCATTACAGGCATTTGTGGGAAATGTGGAGAAAACTTTCTTCAGCTCTTTCATGTTGCCATTTATTAAACATAATGTAGTTAATTCTGGCCAAATCTAGTAATTAGTGAATAAATCTACTAATTCTGTTTGAAGTCTAAGCTGGGATGCTGAATGCTTTCTCCAGTTATGTACAATGTATCCTTCACTCTTATTTCTGAGAAGCAGGGTCCCAAACTCTATGCTGGATCTAATGCACAGAGATGCAGCACAGATCTTGTCAGTCTCTACTTCCTCACCAAACACCAAGATTCCTCACTCACACCCTTGCCACAAACAGCACTGGCTTTTCCTGAGGGTGGGACCAATCTAAATACCTTTCCTTTGAAAACTTTGCTTCTTTCTGAGACCAAGAAAGCCTCACAAGGATTTAAAAGCAGCATTTATCAAACTCCCGATCTGATCTATTTTAACTTAGGCAGACTAGTTGTGTTCTAGATGCTCCTTTTTTTTCCCATGCTGACCATGAAGACTGTTAAAATGACAGAGAAATCATGGTTAACCTACCACTTAAAAAAACAGGATCTCTACAGACATCTTCTAAGAGTTGTGTGAGGGTCTCTCCATTAATTTTTCCTTTTAGTCTCACTGAGAAGAAGAGATCTGGGTGAAACATTTTATAGCCAAACTTGTCCTGAAAGAAATCACAGACTGGTCGAGAAATAAACAACCAATCTCAAAACAATGATGACTTCTATTAATTCTTTTGGAAAAATGAAATTAATTCTTTGGGTTAGGAAAATGAACTCTTTTTCCGTAGTTCTCTGAAGAGAACATTTCCCATTTGACGTTTTTCTAACTAAACTTTCTGTATTCAAAGCCACACTTTATTTTGAAATTTGCCTGCATTTTAATAGCAAAACAAATGGTAGTGGAGTGAGCCAAGCAAGAAATCAACAGCTCTAGTCACAGGATCATGTTCCACATTTAGGGTGTTGTCCTGCTGGGGAACACAATCTCTTCTGCAACTGTACCCTTCTCTCCTTCATCTTCTTACCTTGTGCCTCAGTCCAGTAGTTCGTACAAAGGTGGAAGTTTTTGGCATCGCAATTTACCTTCCCCTTCAGCTTTTGGCTCATCCCTAGGGCATATCTGATGGGAGCTAATCCACCCTAATTAGCCTACTGGGAAAACAACAGATAGTTTGCAAGACTTGAAAGGCTTGTTCAGGAAAGTCGACATCTCTGGCAAAGAGCTTAATGTGTCTGCAATCAAGACAAAAGGAGAGATTGGATCACCATAATGAACTCTAATTTTGTATTGCTCTAGAAGGATAAAATGAGGGTGAATTGAGGCTCTGAAATCTTTTCGAACAAGAGCAAATGAAAGCTTTAAATTAAGCAATTTTTTTTTCTGTCAACTGAATAAGCACGACTTTATAAGCATGATTTAATCCAAAAAACAGATGCACTCCTCCCTTAAGACAGGAATCCAAGCCAACTGGCTTGCATAAGCATTTTCTGTGCGTGATTATTGGACGTGGCAGGTTGAAAGAACCAAGAAGCAGGATTTTGAGCCGTGGCAGGAGATGCAAAGAACAGAGGTCCAGATCTTCACAGGAAACAAAAGCAGGCAAGAGAGAGAGAGAGAGACAGACAAACAGACAGAGAGAGAGAGGGAGAGAGAATAGTGGCGGAAGATATTCTGCAGCATTTAATGAGAGAGCTCAGGAACCAGGCTCTGGATGTAGCGATGGCTTGCACAAGTGGCGGTGGGTCCTCCCCGTGCGGCAGCACTGCAGGTTCTCGCGCATCATCCACAGCCATGGTTACAATTTCTTACCTAGTAATGATTCCACGGTAATTAATGGATGTTCCCACTGCACGAGGCAGAATACTGATGAGGACTTGCACTCCTCATGTTGCCTCTCTCAGTTTCCCATTCTTTCTGACTGTTGGTAAATTGAAGTAACAGATATTTCCACCCCAGTAGATTTCTGTCTGTTCTCTTTTGTGCACTCTCTCTCCTGACTTCTCAAGACAGATCACAGGTAAAAGTAGGAACCCCCTACATTTTGAGTTATCTTCACTTTTGTAAGAGAATGGATGTAATTCTGTGCATATTGCTCTAACTACATCTCAGGCTTATTAACAACTAATTACAGAATATCCTGGATAAAGCTGAAAAATATGAAGTTAGATTTAATGCTAACATATTGCTGTATGCAAAATTTATAGCTGATTGAACTCTTCAGCCAGCAGTAAATAGCCTGAATATTTGGACCTGTGAACACATAGGACTGATAACTTGACAAAGTACAGAGGACAAATTCTGGCCCACAGTGCACCTACACAGTCATCACTGCTTCAGTGGGAAGAGAACAATTCTCCTTTCAAACTTCTATTAATTACTATAATTTTTCACTTTTGGTATTTTAATGTCACTTAATTTTGTCCTGATGTTTCCAGCTGCTCTTGAGAGCTTCATGAAATTTTGGACTTTGCTGCTTGGTTAAAAATACCAAACACATGTTCATGCTTTTCCACTATTCATCCCCAGGTCCCTTGTACCAGTGGGAAGGAGAGAAGCCTGAGGAGCAGCAGATGAAGCAGGACCAAAAAACAGGGAAGTGAAAGCTGGCTGCTGTCAGCTCCCCACCAACACTCGCTACATGAGAACTAGTGCCTGTAATCCCAAATACGTGCACATGCATATGCATGATTGTGGTGCCACTGATGAATAGAAATGTTTGTCTCGCTCGTGTGAAAAGACATCAGCTGCTTTTGGCTTCAAAGTCAAGATGTCTGGTTTTAGCCTTTTTTCTGTCAGAGACACCTGATGGATCTGGACTGAATCCCACGTGGATAGATCAGGAGCATTTAGCTAACTTTTCTGTAGATCGTGTAAAATCAAGGGAAATGTCTAAAGTCGATATCAATGGTTTCAAAACTTTTGTTAAAAGTCTCTTTTTTCCTTTCTTAAGGAAGATACCCATATGCTGAGAGCTGTTAACAGAGAATGGAAGAGCTCAAATCCACATTTTTCAGACAGAGGACATGAGCTAAATGCCATTTACAGAATATAAGGAAAACCTTTTAATCCTGGTTGGGTGTTCACGGGTAATCAAATAAATAAGAGACATGTCGACATAAAGTTAACAGAAAATAGAAAACCATTATATTGGTGGGGTTTTCTCCAAACCAAAACAGAACTTTGAGTAATTGTCAGCTTTTGTGAATGAACAAAGAATTTTATCTCCAAAGAGCTTCCAGTTATGATGTGCCACACAGGGATATAAAATTGATGGACAACTGTTTAGTCTTGTGTCCTGCCCTGTTTTCATATTGTATGACTCAAAAGCTGTACAAAGCACCTTTAAAGGCAGATATTTGAGTCTCAGGACCAGTGACAAAACAATGTTTTTATTTAGCTACAAATCTAAACACAGAAACTCTGCCAAACAATTTTATATCCCATTTTCTTCTTGTTCTTAAACAGTAATTAAAAAAACAACCTTACAACCGCAATCAACTCCTTGATTTGTTTTAAAATAAAGAACGTAAACATTACCAGATCACTAACTTGGAACTGGGTGAACAGAAAAGGAAACTCTAATTTTATAATATCTGTTGGTCCTAAGCAAGCTGCTTCACACATTATTGGAGAGGTCCAAAAGAAATTAAAAAAAAAAAAAAA
>VZTR01032786.1:892713-937660 GCA_013400775.1 Chaetops frenatus
AAAAAAAAAACAAAAACAAAAAAAACTTGATTATTTGAACTATTTAAGTAAAACATGAGAAATACACTATATGGAAAAAGTGTGCAGAGGTAATGGCAAAAGAACCAGATGTCTTTGTACGGCTTTTCAGTCAACTTCAGCATCAGCATGATAAAGAGCAACATAAAAACCCGTCACTGCTACAGCCAAGCAAGCACACATACACACACTTCCAGCATAGCCAAGATATGACATTTTTAGGAACATGGAGTGCATCCATTTTGTTCTCATGTTTGTACATTTCTGCAAGCACAGCCAAGTTTTTTGCAAGGCAGAACTCAAAGAGAAAGACCAGGAGGCTGGGTAATGCTGAGTGTAGTCTAACAGGATATACTGGGCTATTGGTTTCCCTCCAGATGTTTTTCAATGGGACCAGTGTTTCAATGGCCAAGTTTCACTAAGCTCCATGATGTCAAACATAAGGTTCCCTACCACATGACTCAAGAAATTAAGGATAAAAGCACTGACTTAAGTGGGACTGTGAATCTGGACAAGTTCCAGATTAGGAATAAATTCTTGTTGCAGAATGCATGTATTGACAAAAGACACACAAGGGGATGCTTAATGAAGATAAGTGAGATACTAAAAAAGTAAAAAGGCATGAACATATATTTAAAAAAAAAAACAACCCAGAAGGTTGTAACAATAATTAGGAAGTTTTCCAGAGGCACGTACACTTCCACTTAAATCAATGGATATGTTTAGGTACACAACTCTGCTGGAAAACTTTATTAATTATTATAGTGACCATATTCCAGAGCCTAAACTTTTACATTATGTTTTGATATTATAATCCACATGATCATCCTCTTCAAGTGGCCAAAACCTACCAAAACATGTAAAAATCTTGCACCAAAAAAAAGGGAGACACTGTTTAGTGTCACATTCTCTTCCCCTCTTTTAAATTGAAGTGATTCTTACATTATGAGATTCGTAACAGAACCTGTCCTCAGAAAGACACTAAAAGATCAGAAAGTTGAAAGACACACAGAATGTTCCTCTTCAACACAGTGAAAGGCAGAGGATGGAAGGAAAGAGACAGGTCCTGTTTTATTGCTGCTCTGACTACCATTTATGTATCACTTAGTGAAGGATTTGTCATACTTGACACAAGTTGTGACTACATCAGTGACAGTAACTAAAATACCAGCTGCTGATTCACGAGTGAACCATGTATTTTTGTCTCTATAGGTTACAGAGGATGCATAAAAAGAAAAATCACTAAGAAATCCCACCAAAGAAAACAGGTAGAGGGGCTTCTCATGAGGTCACAGCCTCTTTCAGGCATTTACCTGCTCCTGCTTGGAGTCCTCCACAGGCTGCAGGTCGATCTTTGCTCCACTGTGAGACATCCCTGGGCTGCAGGGCCACAGCTGCCTCACCATGGGCTGCACCACAGGGGGAACCTCAGTACCTCCTGCCCCTCCTTCTGCACCAGCCTTGGTGCCTGCAGGGTTGTTCCTCTCACGTATTCCCACTCCTCTCCCTGACTGAAGTTGCTGTTGTGAGGTTTATTCCCTCATTCTCAATCTGTTGTCCCAGAGGTGCCACCACAGCAGCTGGTGGGCTCAGCCTAGGCCTGTGGCAGGTCTGTCTTGGAGCTGCTGGCACTGTCCCCATCAGATACAGGGAAAACCTCCAGCAGCCCCCCACAGAAGCCACCCCAAAACCTTGCCCCGAAAACCTAATACATCCTCCTGCTCAAAACAGACACGTTCTCAAAGCCATTGCCAACCCTGTCTCAAGGATATCTCTTCCCTTCTACACTGCAGAAACTGTAAGAGTTGATGGATTCTTTTTTCCCCAAGAAATTTCTTGTTTCACAAATGCTAAGGTTCAAGAGAACAGCTTTGTATCAGTTCTTCAGTAGAAAAGAAGAGGTTTCTGTAGAATGCCTGATAAGCTCCCACCACTTTTGTATCACACTCAGGCAACCTCTGCTGAAAGCCTTGCCACTGCTCCATCTATAATTCTAAACCCCAGTATTGCATGATTTCACAACTGGCTCTCATTATCTTCTACCACATAAAATCGTTGGGATGAATGTGCCATACTTAGTTAATTCAGTATTTTTTTTCCAGTTATGGAGAAATGAAGAACATCTACATACCAGGTTAAGATTCCTTGGAATGTTTGAGAAGAGGATGCAAGTCTACAAATCATTCAAAAATGGACATGAACAGATGGTTTTAATTGACATGAGGACATGATTCATAACAGAATATAAGAAAAAAATCTAGCAACTTTATTTTGGTCTACTGATTAACCCTCCTGTGCAATTCCTGCATGCAACCAATGTTGGGGCTTGGGGTTCCAAGCACCCTGCTGGCAAACTGTCCAGAAGTACAAGTGTCTGACATGTCATGTCATTAATATTTTCAATGCAGACTCTACCAAAAAAAAAAAGTTTCCTAGAGAATCAGCTTACTAGAGCTCTATTTAATTTCAAAGCTACACCCAGAATTTCAGAAATGCTCCAGACATTACATTGCTCTGAGAAACACACTACTACCAACTCTTGTGAGACGTGAAGCTCTGCTGAATGTTAAAGAAGCTCAGTAATTCCTGTGACAATGTTTCTCACTTGACTCTGCCAAATGTGACTTTTAGGCACTGGTGATTCCCAAAGCAGACACTCTGCTTCACAAGACTTCTGGAAGATTCAGTCAAAAACATTTACCTGTTTCTAAGGAACAGGAGGGGAAAGCACAGGATTTTTGCTCCTGCTGAAAAAAATCAATAAGCTTTGCTTATTAAGTTGATTGTGAAACAAAGCTTTGCTGTAGACAGGAAAGTTGTTCTGTGTCAAGGACAGCCTTTCAACTACACCTGTAAAAATCTGCCTATACTTGGCCCACCCAGAATCTTAAAAAAACTCAAAAAGTCTATTTAAGCAAGTCCAACACCAACTGGAAGTTGGAATTGAACTGCCAATTTCCCTCAAGACTCCTCAGCTCCCTGGAACATGCAGCTGGGCAAAACACTTCCTGCAATTAAAGAAGAGAACTTGTAATGACACTTTTCATCCTCAGTGACACGTTGGCTTGAGTCTGAAGGAGGAAAGATGTGACTGGATGCACGGTTTGGAAGTGTGAGGATGGAGACCAGCTAGAGACTGAGGAGCAAAGACATTTTGTAAGAGACATCTGGAGTGCCAGTGGGCCTGCTTGGCCAGGTACCAAGGATGGAAGCAGACGTGACAGGGAGGAGAAATTGCCCAGAGGAAACATGTGGGAGCAGAGAAGGGAAGGCAAAAAGATGTTGACCTGTCCCTTCAGGGACAACCCATATGAGCAGCATAAACCACAAGGTGGTATAAGACCTTGCAGACAATGGGAATTATGTATAGAAACCCAGTCTTCTGGCAAAGTTGGGCTTAAGCTACTTGAATATTTTACAACTCAGCAGCAGAGGTAGTGAGAGAAGTCAATTTCTCTGGGCAATGCATAAATTGGGTGAGAGTAATTCTCTCTTCCAATCCAGCATCTTGTGGCCCCCTGTATCCACGAGCAGAGACCTAGGGAAGCATGACGTGATATTTTCCCCAATTCACTCACAGTCTCCAGTGTGAGAAACAGGATCTTCCTGACCAGAATCCAATCAGAGCAGTCTTTCTTTTTCTTCAATGAGTTTACTTGATTACCTTTCAAAGCCAAGTCAATTTTAAGCATTCACAGTCATCTCCCATGCCAGGGTACTCCTTTGTGTGAAGCTGCTCCCTGTGGATGGTTTTGAGTCTGCTGCTGGCCATTGCATTTAAACCCTCTTTCTCATATTAGAAGAGAGAACAAGAAATCTTTGCCTCTTTTGCTCCCTTCTCCATCACATTTGTCAGTTTATAGGCCTTTACCCTTCTGTTTCCTGAATCATCTGCAAAGATATATACATTTGATCATTCTTATACAAAGATTTACTTCTTATTGCCTTTCCCTCTTTCTCTTCCACATCCTCTTTAGAAGGCACAAGAGATCAAAACATCCATCAATACTAAAAAACAATTATATAAATGCAAATTCAATGCACAAGTACGACATCAAGATTTTTAATGTTATGAATAACACTCAATAGGTAAGAAAACATTGGCTGCTGTCATCTGTGCCTAATATTCAATGTTTGCATACAGGTATTAGAGATGAGCTTTCAAAAAGAAATCTTTCTAAGGGAAGGGAAGACAAGTGTCCTTATGGAAATGCTCTAGTAAGAGAAGATATTAAATGTAATGCCCAGGTCCATACAGTGAGGGAGCAAAGGAAGAGGTTGCTTTGAAAAGAGAAGCAAACAAGCAGGTGGAGCCTCCAAAATGGAAAATAAGAAATTTTAATTTAGTGCCAGAAAACTCACTGAGAATATCAATGAGGAGGGAAGGACAATTACTCAAAGATTAACAACAGTGTTCATTCTGGAAGTGGAATGGAGGCAGGGGTAGCAGAGGAGCTAACAGGATAATAAATAAAAAGTGGATTATAGAAAAGCTTTGGTGTATTTGAGGGCACAAGAACTAATGTTGAAAAACAGAATATAAGGCTACAAAAATTTAAGCAGTTTGTGTCTGCAGGTGTGTTTCTTTCTCGTTCTCCAAACATATTTAACTTCAATCAAGATGTGGAGCAAGAGCACACCGGGGTGACCTTGAGAGTAACAAACCATCCAGCAAACAACAACATCATGTAATGAGATTTCAAATAATAGGGGAGTTTTTAACCTATTCAAAAAGCAAGATGAAGAAAGAGGGAGGTATTAGACACGTTGAATCAAAATCTACTCAAACTGTTCTGCATTCCTGAACATCAGCCCTCACATCACCCTCGTGATCACGCAGGGCCATCATCTTAACGAGAAAAATCTTGAAAAAGCAGTGCTAAAAGCACTTGAATGGGCTCCAGGGAGTCAGTACAACAGCTCTTAGTGAAAGCAGATCAAGCAAAACAACAAGGTTATTGCAGATTCCCTAAACAGAAATCAAACATCAGCAGAATACCTCACAACCCTGAAAAAATAATGATCTCCAAAACAGACAGCTTCTCACCAAAGGGCCAGTTTAGATCTTCATCTGTTTTCAAGAGAGTTACATACAATTTCCATTGCTGACACAGAGATCAGCCTTGTGTTCCAAGAGTGGCTCCAGAAGCCATTATACCAAATGACAAAAGCTGTCACACAAAAATTACTCTGGAATGCATATCCTGAGGGCCAAAGTTAACATCTTATATTTGGACAAAAGAATTCTGGAGTACATTTCCAAGTTACCGGAAGAGAAATGCATTTTTGAAAGGACAGAAAACAAATACCAAATGCATCTTTTCTGGTATAAGTATTTGTGGAAAAAAAAATCCTACTGTTCGTGAAGTTCAGCTTAAGGAAATTTCAGTCTGCTTAAGCTGCTGATTTGAAATTTTAAAAACAAACTTATTTTAAATCTTTTAGACAGAAAAGTGGATGAAAGGAAGTGGATGTAGCATTTCAGCTGGTGCTTTTACTGCAAAGGCCAGCATTTGGGAAAGGACTTACAAAAGGGCAAAGGAGGACATACAAACCATGGGCAGAGATCTTCCTCCACAAGAGCAAGTTGAATACTAATGAGGAGAACTGAGGGAACACACTGAAGTGAAAAATTAACCTGGCACCTGGCAGTTACAAGCTCTATTAATACAAAAATTTTAGTGTGCATAATGTCCCTTTAAATCAGACATACAATTTTATATAAACCTCAGCACAGAATTGAAATCTACCACAGATCAAGTTACACAAACTCTGTAACAGATGCTTTATATTCATTTTTTCGTTCTTGTTTAGGGTTTTGCTCATTCCTAATCAAATGTTTATATGACTAAAATTTGGGTTAACTTGAAATTGTGTGTTTTATTTGAATTTTTGAAAGCATGCAATGCCCATAGTTGTCCTGGCAGCATTTAAAAAACTGAAGTAATTATAATATTTTCCAGTCCAATAGGGAAGGGAGGAAAGTTGAATGTACTGTATGGCAACATTTTTCTACTGGACATACAGTGGTATCTGGCAATCAGAATTCAGTGTTTTCTCATGCCACAGAGGAAACAACATTGATCCTTTAAGTGGGATTATAAAATACAAATCAACATACATCAATAACAGATCCTAAGAAAATAAAATCATCAGGACTATCTAATGAAATCTATCTTATATTTGTATTTCTTTTCCACAAGAAAAGAAATTAAATGGGGTAAGAGGAATTAAATAGATTTTATAGCTTTAGATATGAAAGCAAGGAAGATGTTAACATGAGGATTCTAACCATAATTTAAAGGAAATTAATCATATTATTATGGCCTAGATTGCAAAAAAAATGAGCCTTCTCCTAAGTGACCATGTCTTGAAACTTTAGAGGTCAGTGTACTTTGATAAATTCCAAATTTCCAGAATAACGTTTGCAAGAAGTTTTTCAATAGCCATTAGTACTTGATGGTGTAAGAAACTTTTTACACTTCAAGAGCTCAGGTTAAAATGATTATCAAGAGGCAAGCATTGGCTAAATGTCACCTAAATGCAAGAGGACACCAGAGGAACAGAAGAGACTGTAGTGGTGACAATCTCTCTTCTACCATGAGCTCTAAAGCCCACGAGGCCATGGCACACACACAAAAAGGGCCCACACAGTAGATGGTACTGGAGAGCCATCTAAACTAATCTCCCAAATATAACTGGCCCTCAGTTTTAGGGACCTGGCCTTCTTGGCCCAGCCTCTTTTATTATTTTATTGAGATGAAGAATAGTCAAGCAATTATTTTTTTTCTTAATATTAGAAACATGACAAATTTCAGAGGAAGGAGTGGCCCAAGAAGGGAGGAGAATCTGTGCATGTGCCTGTCAGGATGGCTGTTCATCCCTTTGCCCATGCTCCAGACTAGCTGGCTTTGTACCCCAGCTTCCAGCCCCTGAACAGTCCTGCTACACTTACAGCTACCTGGAGCACACCACTAAGTCCTTCTAGGTGTTGTGCTCACCACACTATTGTCTGAAACAAATTTAGGTTAGTTGCAAACATAAACTTCCAAGAAATTGTTATTTTTAGAGATAGTTCCTTCTCTGAGTATAAATGAAAGCTAGTAAAGAAAGAAGATGTTGTTGTGATGATTTAAAAACATCAGTGAGTTAAATCTGTCCTATGCTCTTTCCAAAGATGGTATGGACGTTTTGGAAATAAACTGATAAATGTTTAAAATATTTAAATTGCATCATTTCAGAAAACAGAAGACCTTACCCCTTGCCAAGGGCAGTAACTATATGGCATTTATAAATCAGTGCTCATGGTATATGCCTGCAACCCTGTGAGGGTAACACAGAAAAACAGAAGCTTTGAAGCTGTGAAGTTCAAATCCAGGCTTTGCCCATATTTAAATACAGCTGAAGCCAGATATTGTTTCAACACAATAGGAAGTTTGGAGCCAGCTGCAAATTTTGGCTATATAAATGACTGTTTCTGAAACTCAAGCATGTTCATGAGCTAAGCTTTGGTTCAAGCCATGAGCAAGATATGGACTAGCCACAAAAGCTCAGAAATTAATTTCGGCCCAAAGTTTGGGTCAAAGCTTTCTGGATCCAAAGTGTGTAAATACTAACACTAGTTTTTGTCTTTGGTACAGCTGATCTAAAGAATGAAAAATACACTTTGGGTGAACTTGAATATTTTGGTTCTCTTTTGCAAAAGTGCACAATTCTCATGTAAAAAATCAGCAGTGTGTCAGGCTCTACAACAGCCTTTGAAAAATTTCTCCAATGGTAACCAAAACTGTGCATTTCCTTTGCAATCTAAATTTGTCCAGGTATCAAGCTGCAGTCACTGGATCTTCTGACAGCTTTCTTTGCTAGACTGGTGACACCAATTTTCAAGTTTTCTTGACCTTAGAAGTATGCCCCAGCATGGACTGAAATACACATTAAGCTTCTCATAGTCAGGAAAAACAGTATAAACATAAATATAAAACACACATGTTTCCTAACCCCACCTTCATCCTGACATTTGTTTTCTGATCAACTTTTGACCATCCAACTTGAATTCATGATGTTGGGGCAGCCTAAAACCCAATAGAAACTGCAACAAGACCCTGGATTTTCTTTGCTTATTTGTATATGGATCATATCAACCTTTTTGGCCACAGCAGTAGTCCAGAAGGTAGCAATCAGGTATTATTCATTTTGATTCCCAACTCTTTATTTACTCTCTCCAAGTTGGAGACCCTTCTCCTGTAATTAGAGCTGTCCCCTTGGCTAGTGGATGTAAGAGGTATTTGGCCCTATTCAGACACACTGTTTGCTGCATCCAGATCACCAGATGATCTAGATTTTCCTCTCTCATTAATCACTCCCCAGACTTCATGCCACTATTACACCATCAGTAAAGCTTTTAAGTTTCATTCCAGCAGGTTAATACGGATCAATGTTAAATACAATGTTAGGGCCAATTACCCAAGTCAACACCTTTTGCAGATACGATCTTGTTTATGGTTGTGGAGGAAGATGGTATTTTCACCAGAATGAGGACAATAACATGACCTTAGAAACTTCATAAAAACTCCAAAATCCTCAAGCAATATAGTCTGCCAAGTTCTAAGGTCAGAGTCTCTCATTGAGGTGAAGATCTGGAACAAGACAAGGCACTAAGAATTTTGTGAAGTTCTCAGGTTACTTTGTCAATATTCCAATTCTCCTTTTCCACCCTCCATCCAACATTAGGGGACGAAATCATCTGAAGGAATGAGTTGGGAAAATCTGAAGGATAGCTTGAAACTCTTCTTGCCCTCTGGAAAATTCTGAAATCCCTCCTATTTAATTACAACACAGCTTGTATAACACTTTGGCTGCCTTTCCTCCTCTGCTTTGTTTTGTTTACGTTACTAAGAATATTTGCATGAAAACAGGATATTTGTTTATTAAGAGCTCATAATTTCCTGCTGTGTATTCTCCAGTTTGAGTCATATTCCTTAACATTTATTAGCAAAAGGAGACCATAAATCCCGTTTCCTGTAAAAGTGCCTAATAATAAAATGAGCAAAGAAACTAAAGTGGAGAGATTCAGGAAGAAAGAAAGAGTAACTGAGAAGGAGACACTACATTATAGATTGTGTAACTTGTGTTTCTCAGGGGAGATGGCCTAAAGTGTTCCCCACGATGTGTGAACTTTTCTTTAGCACTTCTTACCCACCCTTCAATTTCCAAGCAGGCATTTCTCAAACGGGGCAGCCACGCATAAAAATTCCCTCTTGCCATCAGCAGACAAGTCAATAATTCCCCCTCATCCCTTTTGTTTCTCCTGATTTTCTCAACAAAGGATGCCAACCTGCAGGAGGAATATGCAACATGGAAAAGGATTCACACAGCTGGCACCATGGACATGGAACAGCAGAGGAAAAGATCTAAGTGCTTGCCAAGGAAGGACTAAGCAAACCTCAAGTGCAATCTTAGGTTTAGCTTCATATTGTCTTCTCATTTATCATTTTCCTTCAAAATATGGTTTGCATTTCCAAGATGTACTAGATTGATAGATTCCCACATGGCTGAACATGTTTACAGTTTTGCAGGCTTTTTTTAGCTCTAAAATCTGCAAAGATCTACAAGTAGTTGGCTAGAAAAAATGAGCAAGGAACTATTCTGAAGTGCTAAGCAATAGTCCAAAGGATCAACATACATAACACACACCCAAAGGATTTTCTCTTATCCTTTTCAGGATGAAAATGGAGACTACATAAGTCACTAACCTTTTTTTCAGAGATATATATTTATAATATGTGGGGACATTTTTCTTCCGAAGTGGAATCTAGGCATCAGAAAAAGATGTAAGGAGTGGGCTGGGAATGATTCCACAGCTCTGGCATACAGAACAACCAGCATTACATGATCATCTCTTCAGGGATGTTATGCAAACAAAAATCTAAAAATAGGATAAATATTGCCCTTTCAAATGTGGGTGATTACCTTCATAGGGTATAAAGTACATCTAACCAGACTGGTCCCAGCTAGTATAAAGGCAAGGACCCATTTTATTACTAGAAGTATTTTAAATGCTATCTAAGAATGAATAATTTTTATTAGTTTCACAAGAAAATGACATATCCATTGCATCCTTTCTCTTTCCTTTATCTGTCTTGAAACATGATTTTGTTTTGCCTAAAGGTAGATTCAAGCTCATCTGTCACTTTAGATCCAAACCACATACTTCCATTGATCTGCAGTTGCATCAAATTTGTCCTCAACATATGGTTTCATGGGCACAAAATGAGTCCTAAAATTCTGCCATTTAAAACTCTCCCTGGTACAGGGAGCTGGACGAAAGAAAACAAGAAATCTGGTGGTTCCCCATCAGCTCAAATAGATCAGTAACATTCGTGGCACCTGTTTTCATGTGGTGTTTCTTAGCTTCTCAGGTCTATCCAAAGCATTATGATGAACCAAATCCCAAGTTAAGCTGCAGTGTCTCACAATATCCAGCACTTATTGCAAAAAAACTCGGGTTAGACGAATATGAATAAACCCACTGCACAGAAAAGTGAATTAACAAGGATAACAAAGAACAGGTTAAGTGCCTGTAACACACCAGAAATATATATATATATAGATATTTGGTTCTGTAGTACCCACCCTTCAGCATCACACCCATTTCTTTTTTCCTGTACAGTGAATCAAATGTTCTTGTTGAGACACAGATCCCAAATCTCTTGTCTGGGAGAGCTCACAGGGTGACACATCTCCCCCACAGGGTGACAGCACCTGGGATGAATTCCCTTTAAGAAACCCAGATAAATGGACACAGAAGGTGTTGCAGGGAATTCCAGGAGCTACCACAGTAGAAGCAGCAGGGTCAAGACCATGGTCTTTACAGGTTAAAAGGGTAGCAGAAAGCAACCAGGGATGCCTTCCCTGATCCCATTTGGTTCCTTCAGGAGGGCTGAGGATGAGACCTCTACTGACAGTTTCTTACCTTTAGTGCTCTTTCCATTCTCACTAGTACATAGACAGAGAGGTACAGGCTAAAACATGGATTGCTCAAATTTTAATCAGAGACCTGACTACCTGCCAAACCATCCCAGAATTGGTAAGGAATCAAAAGGTCTTAAATCATGTTTTAGACACTGGCTATAAATCATTTGGACTTTAAATTTATAATAAACTAGATGCTTTATATTTTCATATATAAAACTCCATCAGTATCAACTCAAGCCAAATGCTCTCTAAAACGAAATTATTCCCAGGACTAGAAGTGCAGATTCTTTAAATGTAGTTGAACAGAATTTGAACAAAAGAAGTCATAGCACTATTCCAAAAATTGTAACTGGCAAATTTTAGAAGAGAAAAACCAATTTGTTAGTCTCAGATACCTGCTCTGAGACTCCTAATTCCATATTTATCCTATTAAAATACAGTGTACTTGCTTTCAGAAGCAAGGAGACTCTCTAAACATCTGCAGATAGAGATCTAAAGAGCTTGAATAATCATCATTTAGGATAAACTCAGCTTTAGAGCTCTTGCTATTTTCCATTGTAACGATATAAAGTGTTAACTATTATGTCTGATGCTTCTTGTTGGGAATTTGGGACCTGCATGACTTATGTTAAATAACATTTGTATATTCCATGTTTTTGTTGGACTCATCTACAGATCTGCCTTGTGCCAGAATGGGGAGAAATTAAAAAAAATATTTACAGGGATCCCAGTTCTGAAGCCATTTAATTTACAATCCTGAATATTTTCTCATTGGTTGACTCAAGCAAGAGAAGGCCAACATGGCTCATGGAGGCATGGAAATAGGTACCAGACTTTATTTTAGAAAGAGTCACAACCACCACAATCAGAGGAAAGTGATTCCTTTTCACTGTTGCATGAGTGGCAGAGATTACAGCCTGTGACACAAGCCAAGATGGAAAGACACATATTTTTGCCTGGTTGCTCACCCACAGCCTCTAAATCAGCATCTTCAGTATTTCAAGACCAGATCTTACAGCGGATCTGCCTGTGCAGACCCTTGTTCCTGTGTGGCATCTCATGAATTCCAATAGGACTGTGCATTGTTCCAGTACTTGGAAACCCTATTCCAGTGTCTAGAGCTTTTATGTCTGAATAATATTTAATCAAGGTGTATGTATATGTCTCAGATCAGATTCCACCAAAAAATATCACTTAAATATTTACTGGAGAACAGAGTAACTCTGATTTTATATTTTTCTACAGGTTTCTTTCTTGTGTCCTGCAAACCAGTGGCAAAATACAAAAACATGAAATTGAAGGATTTTCCTTAAGATTGAATTTCCTCTTCAAGACAGATTCAAGCTTGTTAGTCACCCAAAAATCACATCAGAAAAGAAGGAAACACAGATCCCAAACTCTGAGTAGAAAGATGCAACCTCAAAGTTGAAACCAGAACTCTCTAAAAGCAATCCTTACCAAGGATAAGCACATACAACACAGCAGAAAGGCTTCTCATGGTGAAAATTTGCTGCTGAGGACCCAAAGTCCACACGCTAAGCACTTGAGGGGTAGGGCTGTGGGTCTTGCAGGTTTTTTGGTTTGGCTGGTTACTTGCTAAGCTTTGGATCAAGTCAGGTTTCATGGCCTGAAAGCCCTCTAGCAGCTGGAGTGCATTAGCTGCAGTGCTGGAGTGTATCTTCCAGAGTAGTTTCACTGGAAAGGAATCCCGTTCACCTGCCCCAAGAGGTTTTGCCAAAGCATATCAAAACAAGGTAAGTGTGGACAACTGGGAGATTCTCTTCAAAAGTCCTGAGCTGGACTAAAATGTGCAGGTAGATGTTCCCTGTGCCTATGCTTTGCAGCGTGGAGACTGGCAGAGGTCACTGATCCACAGTGTTTTACAGGGACCACGGCATCATTGATACAGCCTTCCTATTTAAAAAAAGAAAAACAATAAAGCCCCAAAAAACTCAAAACAAAAACAAAAACAAANTATGACTAGAAAAGTAAGATAACATTCTTCATTCCCTATAGGGCAGCTTTTCCAAATACCAATTTGTCTGGCTTCATCAAGCCTACTATGTAAATATGTATGGAAACTAGAGAGAGCCAAGTGTCTATGAAACAAATAAACTGATCAGTTACATAATCCTTCTGTTAAGGTATGATCACATAATGGAAAATCTGAGAAATCTTACACTAAGTGTTTCCTCTATCATTTCCTTTCAGTCTTCCTTGCAAAAAACACACATTGGCTCTGGTGTCACGGCAGGAGAGAATACATTTACCTCAATTTACTTAGCTTATTCAGGGAAAAAACCTAATATAAAAAAATTTCATATTCAAGAAGTATGGCATAATGAAGCAGATTTTCTCCCTGTAGGTGTTAGTGTGTAAAACCAAAGGTAAAAATGAACTTCTTTAAAATTAAAGGAAAACGGAGAATGTCTCCATACACCCCTCTCTGTAAAATCTAAACATCTGCTCAAGATCCTGATGCAGTAACACAATATGTCTGCAGCTTTCATACTCATGAATAAATGCATCTTAAAACACAATACTGCATAACCCATTCCTCCTCCATTTGCCTGCCAAATTCAGAGTTCAGAACTCTCTGACCTGGGTCCTGTAATCAGTTTCTGGCCCTGTTGCCTCCCGTGGGAGCTGTGGAAGTGGAGGGAGCTGGCCTTGGCTCGCTGCTCCTGCAGGAGTGCCCGCACTGGCACACCAGCGACAGATCCAGGAACGCCTCGTGCTCCCCTGGGCCAGGCCTGACAAAGGAAGAGGTGCTGGGGGGAATGGAAGACAAGCAGGGCTGTGGCCAAGGCAGCAGAGCCCCTTGGAGGACTGGAATGTGTCTGCACAGCTCAAACCTGCCGTGGATTTTGTTCGGTAAGCGAGAATGGCAGGCAGCAATGATGTCAAAATCACCTTATTGAAACAACAGCTTTGACCTGTCATGCTGTGGTCAAAGACATCCCCTAAATACAACACCAAGGGCTTAACAGGTATGAAAGCCTGAACGTTACTTTCAGCATATTTTATTACATCAAAATGAACCATTAGAGCAAAGAGAGCCTTGAATCCTGGAGATGGAAAAAAAAAACAAATAAATTGGATTTTACTTATTTGTGGGCTAGCCCCAGATGAAAAACAATTTAACTCACTGTTCTTGCAAAGAGACAAGGACTGTGGTCTTTGTTACCTGGGGCTGTGATGCAAGTTTGTGGAACTCTCTTGAAACTCTTCTTTAGTTATGTCATGATTGCTTAATTCAGATTTGGCTGAGTCAGTGACATTTCTGTGCATTACTTCATGGATCATAGCTGTGTACCAAGGCAAATGTATGGCAAGATGCTTTATTTGATGTTTAATATCAACACACCTTGTGACTATTACAGTATTAAAGCATCTGCTCTAACAAGAAACACCTTTAAGCTTGGAAGACTTTTCAGCTGAGTCCAATTTGTTTATCCTTGATAAATTATTTCTGATTTGTTACTTAGTTTGGGTTATAGAGTTATCACCTCTACATGAAAGAGCTAAGCCCCCAAACCTTCTATTTTTCAAGAGGGGTGGGATGTTTCGTTATTGTGTTCCACTTCATTCCCTGTTGTTTCATTTTTCTCCTGGTAGGAGACTCTGCCAAATATTTCAAAGCCCTTCTTGGCAAGTAATAAAATAATTTGGGCAGAGTATACTGCAATTAGAATTTTTGGCAGGTTTCACATTTTGGATGCTGATGAGAAGGGTATCAGTTTTAACGTAGTTGACCAGTTCATTATTTCAGATAATTTCCTGCCACACAGCACCATTGCTACAGATTGTGTTTGGTTGAAAAACCACCAAGGAAACACATCCCGATTTCTGGGTTTTTTGAGTGCAGATAATGTTAAATAAATTGTTTTTTCTCCCTCATCTGTCATTCGCTCTAATTTAACTCATAAAATCTTATTTCTCTCCTTAACAATGTGTCTCCAAAAACTGTTTCTTACCCTCCACAATGTAATATCATGTCACTTATGCAAGAAAAGGAAAACACACAGAGGAACACATTTGCAATGCTGTTATTAGGGGCCAAATTCAATTATTCCTTCTTTTGCTTGGCTTTGGCACCAGAAAAATCTATGTACAGTCTAATGAGAAAATTTTTTCTTGTTTGTTTTTTTGGGGGTGCGGGGCTTTAGACAAGGATTGTGACCCTCTGCACTTTTCTGCACACTAAGAGTCATGGGTTTTTATTGGATTCTGTTCTAAATTTGTGTCAGCACTTCCTTTATAAATCCTTATTTTGATATGGATTATAAACGGTTCATAAAAAAATCCATCCCAGACTAAAAGTCTATTTTGTTGGTGTAGGGACTGTTAAGTACCAGACTTGATTTGGTATTTCTAGACCTAAGACTACAAACAAAACACACCTTGTGAGAGTTCAAAACCACTTTATACCGGTCAGAGATTTCACTCTATGCTTTTCAGTTAAAGTATCAGGCAAGCTGTTTGCTCGAGTTTTCATTCCCCCTACACAGCTTTTCCAATAAAAACTTCCAATGAAACCATCAGTGACAGGCCACAATGCAAGACATGCCACTATGCAGGTTTCTGCCCCTGCTAAGAGAAGTCCTAGTGGTTTCTGTTATTTCTTCCTCACAGAGTTATCACCTTCTGAGAAAAAAAAAAAATCTCAGAATATTAAATCAGGGTCAGAGAGCACTGAGGGGAACAAGGGGTCAAGATCCATGTCCTTGTTGTCAGGGAGAGTTGCTTTTCTTAAACTTTCTGTCTACATTGTGGTATTCCACAATAAAATAGAATTGCATTTTTTTACCTGTTGCTGTAGAAAACATTGCTCAGGGATCAGCATCTGGCTTGCCAGCATCAGCTCCATCTCCAACACACAACTCTTTCTGCAAGGGGAGATGTATTGAACAGACCTTTATCATACAGTTAAGGAATACATGAGACAGTTCTAAAAGTGTAGCTTTTCCCCCCTTCTTTGCTCTCCTGTCCTCAGAAAACACACATCTGCTTTGGGAAGGCAAAACTTGCTCTGGTAACACCAGAACCGGTGATTTCTTCAAAATTGCTTCATTGCCAGTGATCTCACACTGCAGGACAACCTCAGGAAGCAAGCTGGACTTTGACAGTGCACTTGTCAATCACAGAATAGCTTTGCTGTTTGCCTGCCTGTCCTCCACACACCTCTAAGCACCATTACTCTGTTCAAAGAAAATGCACACAGCCCTAACTGTGAGCTGTGTTTTCCCTACCTGGCAAAATGTGTTTGACTGACAGCACAGCAAGACACAGAAGTTGTGTGCAACACCTCCAGGAATGGTCAGCTTGAGAGGCCTCAAAGAGAAGGACAACAAGCACATCTTGGCAATTTGAAAAGTTCAAAGCTAGTTATAACTTTAGGGACAAAAGTTTGCTGTGGAAAATATATGGAGAGCTGACACTGATCAGTACACAAATTTTTATAAAGAAAAAAATAGGGCAAACCCACAAGAATTCACAGTGCTGTTCACAGGCCTGCACTGAGTTCAGCTTTGTGGAAGCACCACACTGCAGTCCCACGCTGCAGGGAGAGCCCTTCGTGTGGTCCCTGCTGGTGGCGTTCTCACAACTCTCCTAATTAATTTGATATGAGCGTTCCTGGCAGTGCTGGTGGCTGAGTACTGCAGAAGCTGGATAACACTTCACTGATGATTTGCAGAAACACTTGCATGTTTATATCTTCAGCAGACCATCAAATCCACCAAACCCTTTGGTCAGTTCAACAATTACCCCAGGAAGCACAGCAGTGCTGCCATTATCAAGATGCTAGCTTCTGCCTAATGCTTTAAACCAGCTTTCATTCTTTGGGGTGACAGATGTGCTTGAACATTATGCAGAACACATTACTTCCATAATGGGGTTGCAACTTGTTATTGGTCTCCATTGCTTTCATCACCAAACTCACATCAGCTATTTATGTCAATCTCAATAAGGAGTCACATGGATGTGTATCTGTGTGGCTACATGAAGGCTTTCAAGAAAACTAGTGAATCTTGCTCATTGTATTCTGCCTTCTGTTCTGTTAACTCTGTTTTATGTCATTTGCTTTCTAAAGCAAAGCAAAGATTTTTCTTTTTCTTCTGTTGTTGAATATTAACACCTTCATTAAAACTCTCATAATTGCTGACCTCCTGTCAGGGAGTGTTTTCCCTTAACAGCATTCAGAGCTTAGGGAGTTGGTGGAATCTTAGGTTTCAAATTAATGTCATCACATACAACCTGTAGGGGAAGAAAATCCATGTTTTTGCAGTAGCTATGTTCAAAAGAATTAAAACAAAGTTTAAATATGCATGGATATAATTGCGACATTTCCCACTGAAAATACCAACTCAAGTTAGACCCCATGGAAGGCAGAGAACAGAAAGAAGCAACAAAAAAGAATGTCAAATCAACTGCATAACTTCCACCCATGTCTTCAGCTTTCTTGTTTAAATGAAGATAAGACAGGCTCTTAATGAAATCCATGAGATTTACCTGTCCCATACCTACCAGGACCTGGGCCTCTCTTCTTTGCAGGAGTTTCAGCTCCTGATGTTTCACTTTTTCCTGCTTGCAATATATTGATAGAGAGAATAATAAATAGAGCTGGAACTGCAGAACTTTTCAAAGTATTTCCCATTTGCTTCAATTTTCCTTAAATCCAAGACCAAAAGTGTGATTAAAATAAAATCATGTATTTTACCTAAGAAAATGCATCACTCGTGCATACTAATGACATTTGGAAGTATAAATCACAAAAAATAATGCATTCCCCAAAAAGACAAATTCTCCAGAAGACTGAAGATGGAGTCAAAAGTGCAGCTTCCTCTCCTAAATGAAGGAAAACTTACTTTCCCTTTGTTTTATTTCATAAGCATGTAAATGAACAGAGGTAATTTCTAATGCTCACTTCATGCTTCAAGGAAAAGAATTTTCCTCTGCACAGTTTTGCACACTTAGCATATTGAATCTAGCAAAATCCCATGATCTTAATAAAGGCAATTATATATAATTGCATATAATGTAAAATAAAGAGAGAGAATGTCAAGTGTATCATGGCCTGTTACACCAAACACACAAGGTGTGACATTTTAGTTTCTTTCAGAAATCTGTGTCATGACATTGCTGCTAAATTATCCTGGAGTTACACTGTGAGATGTACAAAGGAATGAGCTCAATACTGGTTCACTGAACTCTGTGATATTGGGAAAATCTGGCATCAGACCCGTGCTGGCTCAAAAGCAAACTTTCAAGTTGGAAAAGGAGGATACACCATTAGTCATCCTCTGCAATTAGGAGGATGATGATGCAGTCTACTGTAGATGACCTTCACTAAGTCACTGTAATTGTGAAACATTGTGTCTTTAGCTAAAAAAGCACATAATTCTTGCCATAAAACTGTCTTTCCCAGGAATAACTTTTGTTTCTGCCTCAGAAGAGTATTTTTGGATGGAATCTGTTTCAGTTTTCATGCCTAGAATGAGTTGGTTCAACCTGGTCCTTATTCTATTTACTGGATAACACCATTCTGCATTTTTAGGGTCAGATTGAGGCACTTCAGTGAAGGTACACCACCACAGAACACGTTTCCTCCTGTCTCAAATCACAACCTGCCCCTGTTGCACTTTAAAGACACAGGTTCCTATCTTAAAACTTCAAGTATTAACATAGATGAAATTTCCCACCACTGGGCTCCTTTCACTACAATTTTCTAGCTATTTTGTCCCTCGTGGTCTCTCCCTGCTCCCTCTAGAATGTGAGCACTCTATTGCAGGGCAGGCCCTCTCCCTCACACTCCATCCAGAGGGAGAGGCACGCTGCTGAAGGCTGAAGAAAGGCTCACAGGATCCACCTCTGTGCTGGAGTTTGCAATCTCCTTCACCCCTGAGGGAGCCTAGCCCAAGGCCAGACTTGCATGCAAGTAATTTTTATGCATTTATGCAGTACCAGACTTCTGTGGCAAAGGGCCAAGCATAGCTGTGTCCCATTCCAGGCTCCATGCAGGCTCTGGTATCAAACCCATTGACACTCTTTAAGAGGGTACATGTTAAAAGGTCCAAAGAGAAATGTAAAGTAAAACGTGTGGCCTCCATATGCAGCTCTGTTCCCCAAACAGGCAAGGATGTAAATCTCTGGTTTCTCAGCAGTTGAAAGGAAAGGCCTAGGACCTGAAACCTGGAGTTTGCTACATCCCAATGCCTGCTATTTTCCACTGGCTGGCTGTAAGTCTTCAAAAAACACCTCGAACTTGACAGGGATTAATTGGAGATTAGTCTTTCTGAACCTGAGACAGAACTTCAGAGAAATACTGACTAATATCCCCTGTAGCTCTAACAGACTAACATGAAACTGCAGAGCCTGGGAAGAAAAAGCACTCAGCTGGGTAGAAAAACTAGAGAACACTCTTCAGTAGATCCCATGTAGAATGGGGTTTACATCTAGCCAGGCTCTTCAATAACCATACTTGATCCTGTAACCATTGTTGATCCAGTCCCAGGAGTTGCCACCCCACTGGTGAAGAAAGCAAAATGTGTCACGTATGCTTGAGACTGCCTCACCACAAAAAGATTTACCCTACCGGTTGATTCAAGTAACCTACAAAATTCCCTTTCTGAAACACTGGACCTACTGGCTTCTGCTGAACAGGGAATAAGAAAATATTTTTCTCTGCTCAGATGTGGGTAGAAGGAGACTGAAGCAGTTTGGGTATTTCCAGGTAGAGGCAAAAAGCAAAAGGAAATCAATATCTTTATGCTCCTCTGTGTCCTAAGTCCATTCTACCCACTGCCATAATAACACAAGCACCCTCCAGAGTGGTTTTCTGCACTGATAAAGAGAAGCTTTCTGTGACATGCACAGAGATGCTTGGGCCAGCTAGCAGCTCCTGGAGTTACCCCATTTTCAGGGTGTTTATGGACTCTGGATGGCAGGTTGGCATCAGCTACAGCCAGTTGAAGTAAACTGAGCTTAGAGTTTCCTCCAGAAGAATGAAAAATGAGTAATCTCATGGCACTGAGTTCAGGGGCCCAAAGCAGTCTTCTGTAGGGTCTCTGCTCCATTTTGGCCCCAGCCTGACCAGAGCTAATGTTTAACTGTGGAGTTGAAAATGCCCTATAATGGTAAGCCTGAGCAACAGATGAGTTTATTTGATTCACACCATATGATGAAAAGACACTGAGCCAGATTAGATAGCTTAGTTTACAAACAATAAATGAGGTCATTTGACCCAGAAATCTTTGTTTAAACGTTTGCCTAAGTACAACATATGGAATATGCACATAAACATATAAAACATTTAAAAAATCACTTTCCTGTGTGTTCTCAAAGGTGTTTCACAAATATGTACTTTTTCACACAAACATCATATTCATCTGAGCTCTCATAAATAAAATTGGTAATATTGTTTGAAAGCTACCAGAAGGTATCAGTGATGGTTGTTGATACTTTTGCAATTTCTGCAGGTGTATTTTAAGCACAACTGTTTGCAAGTCTGTTTAGCCTGGATGCAATTGTACTCAATCAGAAAAACTTCTGAGCAATGCAGATAATAGAAACTCTTTCCACATTTGGAGGAGATTATGGTGGTTTTCACCTTATAAGAAAAGAGTCCATCTTAAGTTTCTTGGAGGAGTTTGTATTTGTCTTCCAATATTCCTCCCTGAGAGAACATCCAGAACTAGAGAGCAGCTCTGTATTATGTTTATGAATTATCTGAGAGCACACTGCAAGTTATTACAATTTTTAATATCTGAAATGATTTAGTGGTCACCCACAAATTGTGCAACTGGTTACCTAATATACATCATGTAACTTTCTCTTCCTTGATTAGATTAAGCAATCTGAGCCAGGGGCTCAAAATGTGCTTTTCATGAGTCTTCTTATGAACAAAAAGATACTTTCACTAATATTCACAGAAGGAAAATAAAAGCCCCAGGTCAGGAAATCACTAAAGCATGTGTTTAATTCCTCTCCTCCTTAAGAGAGGAGTTATGCTCACACTTCAGTTGCATTGCTTAACTGCTGAATGCTTTTCTGAACCAGAATCAACAAAGAGACAGCCACAGCTCAGTCATCTTTAAACACTAAAAATGGTTTAAAAAGAATGAAGCCTTCTGATTTATTGCACCAACCACGCCCTTTTAAAAGTTACTAATTGTGCACATTTCTAACCTCCAATATTCAGTTACTATTGGCTTTCAGCCCTCTGTCCTTAAATTCTTGTGCCCTCATATGATTGAAACACGCCTAATAGGATAGCCTCCATTTGTCCTTTTAGACAAAATTTGTGTTTTAAAGCTAGATCCAAGAGTAATTGAAGTTAATGGTAAGACCTAATTGTTTTCAAGGAGAGCTGGATGAAGAGCTGATAGTTTAACTCTGGACACTCTCTTTTGAACATTCTCACCAAGGTGCTGATCCAGCTCCCAGTGAAGTCAATAGAAGGATTTGTGCTGGGATTTGGATAATAACTCTGTTCTTCTTGGAGTCAAATCCCCTTTGTCAATATGCACAAGCACAAATACAGAGACATAAATGAAAACAAATGTTTGGCAACTTGTGACAGAAAGTCCAAATCTGTATCTGTGTATTTGGGCCAAACCAAAATTTTTACGTTTGACAAAAACATAATTATGCTGATCTGGTTTAGGTTTTTGCTTACTAGCAATTGTTTGGTGAGTATAAATCTAACTTCTCATATTTTATTTTTTTGCATAAATATATTCTACTGTCACTGTAGACAGTAAAATGAGAGGGATTTCTATGTAAAACTCTCTGTTCAGACTTGTCATAACTTTGACAAACATAATCCTCTCAGACCAGAATTTTCCATGCTTGGTCTCCATCAAGAGCAATTCTGTTTTTGCCAAGTATGAAGACTTTTGCTTCAGCTCCCTCTTAGTTTCCAAAATACAAAAGGTTTCTCATTTAGGATCGATCCTACACTCAAAACAAAAGGGATGTGGGCTGTTTTCCCAGAGGTGCGGTGCTCTCACAGCTCTCATTGGCTTTAGCGTTTCTAAAATCAGCTCCTGTGTTTTCAAAACAAGAATTCCAAGCGGATGAGGGAATTCTGACTCGGACAGGACGAGCCAAGCAGAGCCTTGGCCAGCAGAGTTGCAGGGAGTAGAGATGCTGCTGATTGCTTCATCTGCTGAGAGCGTGCGTTACGTGCCACACGTCTGCTGTGCTCTGCGCCAACAGAGCGCTGCTGGCGGTACCACACGGGGACAGGAACGAGGTGGGACACTGGGGGCAAGACAAAGGGATAGGAAATCCTCCAAACCTTTGCAAACCTGAGTGTTCCAAACAACCGAGGCAGCTTTTTCTGCTGTGTAGATAAGCGATGTCACAATGTGTGCCGTTAACAACTCGGGCCATTGCACACCCATAAACTGGCTGACTTTGAGACCCAGGGACAAAATGACTGATCCAGCCCCTGGCTCCTTTTCTAGAATGGTGCAGGCACTCTGCAATTTTAGACTAAGATGATCCTTTCTGGGTTGTGCTACCCCTCCAAGTACCAGCTCAGGCTACTGGTTAGCCATTGAGGCCATCCTGCAGTTACTTAGCTTGTGTTCTCCAAGACAGTGTGTTGCTGCAATTTTTACTGCATGAAGCAAGTACCACCAGATTATCCATCTCAGGCTGTTCTCAAGATGTCAGGTGGCCATCTTTGAAGTACATCCATATCCCCTTATGGTGCTAAGGGAACGAGAAATATATTGATGTTGAAAAGTAGTACTTCAACTCCAAAAGTCAGTGAAAAAGCACCAAAAAATTCAAGTGAGACTGGCACAGTAAGAACCCAGTCCCTACAGTTTGAAAATAATTTAATTAATTAATCAGTATCATAACACAGGAAATCTCCTGGAAATTCATTCTCTGTCTGACATAAGCATAAAATTCTTCCCTCAACAGGTCTATTGGTTGCAGCAAGAGGGCTTGGGTTATTTTCTATTTGTTTTGCCTGTGTTTGTTTCTAAACAAAGCCCATAAAGCCTGGGGAATCTGTGAAATAATAGTTAGAAAATATAAAGTTGCAATGAGAATTATGAATTATGTTCAAAGGTGACCAAGAACATATTTGATAAAGGAATACTAAAAGAGACTAAAGTGACTGACAATCAAATCCATAACTTGAGAGTAGAAAAGTCAGAGTAAAGAGAAGGAATTGCATCTCCATGGACAGAAGATAGAACAAAATATTTTACTAGAAAAGGACAATGATCAACTGCATATGTGACAGGGTCCAGCTGCAAAGGTGATAGTGATTTGAGGCCATCTGCAGCTGGAGAGAGAAAATAATATAGATCACACCAAAATCCTGTAGTTTGTGTAGCTACTTATAATTTATGGAAGAAAACAGGGTCCCTAAAAGAGTTCACCAGCCTGCTGTGGTGTTTATCCAAGCTTTTGCTTGTTTTATAGACCTCACTACTGCTTTTAATGACATAAAGAAAACAAATTAAAATAAACAAAAAGAAAAACGTCCCCTAGCAATAAATAGGCTGCCAATTACAGAAGAGCAGTAGCTGCTTTCGAAGGCTGGAATGACAAATGCACACAGGCTGTAACAGCCCCAGGGGTTGACAGATGCCAAAATGTCTGCATGATCTGTTCATTCATCTCCAGGCAGGTACTGACAACAGCTCCCCTCCAAAGGGGAGGCTGCATATGGTGCTGACATCCACATCAGATGACTGAAATCCCACCAGGATTTCTGTGCCACACATTTTTGAGCCTGAAGATCAGAAAATGATTTTAAGGCATTTCTCCAATAGCTGACTTACAAAAGGCAGCAAAAACGGAGAAGAAAGAGGGGATGCCCTTTCAAATACATCTCTAAATTCAGTTATCAAAGTTGTGCTCAGCTTCGTAGTTTTTCCAGACTGATCACTTATTTCAAAAAGCCAAAAAATATCATTGAGGGGAAAACAAAAGGAAAGTCTTTTTCTAGAAACAGTTCTTCTGGAAAGGATAGGTTATCACAGTAAAGAGAATTTACATTTTATGTTCTCAAATCTTGATTAACTTGATCACCTGCTATGAAACTCCCTAACATCTACTGGATCAGGTGGGTAACTTTAGCCTAACTCCTAATTTAAGTCTGAAAACTGAACTCAAAGCCACACATTAGAACTCAATATACTTCTTGAGGAACCAGCAGTGTTCTTTGTATTTAACCCTGTGACCTATGCCTCTGTATGGGCTAAACCACCCCACCCTCTGCAGGAGGAAGATTTAATCCCTGAGCCACCGTCTCACAGGATTGGAGGGGGCTGTCTTTAGAAGGATGAAATTAAGCACACACAACGTTTGAGAAAGTTCAGACTGGTAAACTTGGCAGGACAAAAGGACAAGTCTTCAGACTTGCTTTACTTAGCAGGATTCAGGAGGAATGCACTGACTGTACATTCTCTGCCCTCATTATGTTCTTGGAGTTTTGACTTCCTCTGTTGCTCCCCAGCCACAGATAGGTATCTAAACACAGGGAAGGCAGAGTGTTTTCACAGCTGCCAGACCCCTGTTATACCTATGGACTGCAGGCCACACAGGGGGAGCACCGGCGCTCAACTATTGAAATAAGAAGATGCTGCTTAAATCTACAGGTTTTAATTGTGTTGCTTTACATTCAGCTCTCTACCTAGACAAAAAAAAAAACAAACAAAAAACCGCGTTGCTACCAAAAGGAGAGTAGTTAGACTTCTCTGGGGGAGTCAGAGCAGAAAAGAATACAATCTCATGGAAACCATCACTTTGCAGGTCTTTGTCTTTACTTGACAGTGTATACAAGGCTCTGCATTTCAGAATGTATCAATGCCTTCCAAAATCTAAGCACCTAGTAGGGCAAAATGGAACATCAGGAATCTTTTTTTTCCCTTCTGAAGTATTACTAAGAACAGGAAGAAGAAATAGACGAGTCCAAAAGCTGAGTTTAAATTTTTCCAAATGGGAGACATCCTCTGCTTCATGAATATTGAACTTAAAACTTGTGAATTTCAGTGGAAAAACAACCAACCTGTATTTGATATAGGGCTCAGTGTATTTTTAGTGTATTCAGAGTCTCACTTCACTATCTTATGTTGGCTCATATTGGCCAATGCCATTTGTGCAGTGACCTAAAAGAGAGCTTATTGCCCTTTATCTATGGAGGGCAGATAAGCATCACAAAAATGACCTTGTAATTGGTATTGCTGGCAATGCCAGATAAAAGACAAGGACTCTGAAACACTTAAGAAGCTATTGCCCAAATCTGCAACTTCTGGAAATTCGTGTAGGTTCATTACAATGAAGGGAGTTTTGCCAATAGGCCAACTGATGACCTGCCTGTTAAAACAAAAGGAACCCAGCCTTGATCATTCTTTTATTGTTCTGATTCTTTTGCAGATTTAGAAAATGTAACACAACTGCTTAAAATAACCCTGCCATTTATTATTCCAGGAGCAATGTTTTCTTAATAATACAGTCAAAGTGTGTCTGGAATTTAGAAACACAATTCATTTTCCCACAACATGCCAGACAATCAAAAAAGTTACATTCCATATCCAGAACAAAAAATTGTGGCTGTTACAAAACAAGGAAAAGTAAATCATTAAAAAAAAAAATATTGCTAAGGTTAAAATCTATAAAATAACACTGACCTTTTTATAGACCTCATAAAGAGCACAGAGAAATTCCTGCTTCTGCCAAACACTCCAGTTTGCACTGGTGTTCCAAATTTTCATTAGCACAGCAACCACGCTGCCTGATATTCAGTGGCTCAGTTTCCTCACTCTTCCTTCTGAGGAAAAGAAAAAGAAAAAAAAAAAAAGAGAGAGAAAACATAACTAAAAACCCAGGTTCTAACTCAGATTTTGGAAAAGACTGCTTTAGAGATAAGCCCTTTCCATAAAAAGAAATGCTCCAACAGTAGCTATTTACCTCCAATGAGGCTGTTAGTGAGTTAACTCTACCATCCTTTCCCAGATTTCCACAAATCCAGTGGCAAGACAAATAAAGGCTCCTTCTCACTTCTTTTTTTTTTTTTTTTCTTCTTTTCATTCCAAGTGAAACCTCCTGGAAAGCAGTATGAGGAGGATGCAGAATATTTGGCTCTGCAAAATATTTCCTTATTAGAAACACAGAAATCAGAAAGGACTCTGGGGCTACTGAATCCAGTCACACTTCTTGTCACAAGCAGTCATGTCATAAAATACTTTTCAAAATGTATTTCCAATCCATCTTAAAAATAAGTGGAGGGAAATATGACCTTGCCAATGACAGCAGTGAATCCCACACTTCCCAGGGATCATGGAACTTCCTCCAGTGAAGACTTCCACTGACAGACCTCTGTGGAAGGCTAAAAATTCATGATCAACAACTATGAAACCCTTCACCTCCTCACTATTTTTTTGATTAGTTATGCCACATTAGTTAAGCCTCTGGATTTGGGAGTTTGTTTTCCCCTCCAACTCTTGGGCTACTTAAATAGCTATAGAGATGAACAGCACTGAGAATCTTTGAAAAGTAACAATTTAGGCCCTGACTCAGGAAAGTAATGAACGTATTAACTTTAAACTTTTTTTAGGTTCTTCGGGCCTGGTACCTATTGCTAGAACAGAACATGTGTGGAGTGGCAAAGAAGGACAGCATATTTAAGACCATTTTGAGAATAACTTGAAGAATAAATATGTTTGTAGCTGATTATTCTCAGGAGACTGCAGTGAAACATTTGGAGGTTAAACTTTTATGTTAATTATGCTTTTTTTTTTAATACTCCATACAAACACATTTGAAAATTTCTCGGTTTCTCTACCATGACATGAAAATAAAATGCCATAGAAAGCCTTTTAGTTTCTTACTATAAAAAGAAATTTAGGGGACAACATAAGCAACAGATAAAGTACTGACAGTATAAGATTCAAGCTTGGATTCTGATTTTACCAGTCCCAAAATTCCAGATAATCTGATCTAGGATTTTCAACCAATAAGCAGATATCCCTTCCAAATATCTACACTCTCAGTTTTGAAGGTCATGGTAATTACCTGTTTTTCTCATGAGACATTTTGATATGTAAGATGTTCAGGAGCAAGAAAAATAGTTGGTGGCTGTTCATGTTTTTCATGCTGTTCATACTGGAATACAAAAAAAAAGTTTGCTAGAATGCCTGTTACTAAAACAAAATATCATTCTCTTACCCTTTCTCCGATGCAAAAAAAAAAAAGGAAAATCAATCCAAACCAACAGACAAACAAAAAATATCCCCAAACCAACCAATTAAAAAAAATTTCACACCCAAAAGATGTGAAATAGGAATAGAGAAGAAGAGGAAAAGAAAAACCCATTTGTTCAATGTTTTTCCAGTTCTCTTCCCTGTAATATATAGATGGAAAACAGAACTGATGAAGGGGGCTTTGGGTTGGCGTATGACATTTAGGTGTCACAAAAAAAGTCTATTAAAGCCTCACCAAATATTGTTTCAGCTGCTTCAGAGTACACTCTGCAGTCACATAATGTTAAAAGGTACCTGATTCCTCATCAGAAATATTCAACACCTCTTGGGCCTGGGTCCTGTTACAAGAGAAACAGTTTAAAGGAACTGGAAGTGAAAATAATCTTTGTAGCAGATGATATGGACAATATAAGCTCATTGTCAGAAAATAGTGGAAATTAACAAAAGGGAACCAAAACTGCTTCTCTGCATAAAATGCACTAAGGATTATGTCAGAAGAAAAAGAATGCCAAATAATGAAAAAAAAAAAAAAAATAATCAAATTTAATTGAAAGGTGCCGTTTTAAAGGAAATAATTTCATCTATTAGACTAGTAAGGAAAAAGCATGAAATCCATAATAACATATAAATTTATTCTAGTCAGAAACATATTTAAGAATGCCATGTAAGTGAGTTGTGGGATAATTGCTAAGATGTGGCTAAATAGGCAAAATTTTATTATTTTAATATTAAATACAATTATGATTTCTTGTTTTCTTAGTTCTTTCTTTCACAAAGGCAGTCATAATCCATCAAGTCCCAAATTTGGCATGTGTCTCTATGTGACTTTCTGATTAAATTCCACACTCAAAATTCACAAAGAATAAACCTGATGAAGTGCACATGCATCTTAATAAATGAAAGGGACAAATGAATTCATTGTCTATTGAAGCAATTTTCTAATATCTAAATATATGCTGAACAAAGCTGCAAGCTATTAAAACAAATCATACAGGCTTTAATTGCAATCTAAATCTGCACTATTAAAGTAATAAAATGACCCCAAAATAAATGTTATGGAAGTCGTGTTGTCCCTACAAATGAACACAGCATGAGAGAGTGGTACAATAAAACACCCTAACATTAACATGTTGCATGTACCACTGTGGCTTCCCACAGAGCTAAATCAACAAGACCTCTCCCAATCAACTCTTCTCTTCCATAGCTGTGGGCAAAATTCTCCCCTCTCTTAGTTTGCCTTTGTTGGCCACATTCATCAGAGTTTCTGGAGCCTGTGCAGGGCAACACGACCCCGCTGGGCCCAGCCTCCTCCCCAGGGTCGCTGGAGATCTCCAGTTCTGGGGGATGTCAAGGCACAGATCCTATCAGGAGCCAGATGGGGCAATGCAGAGCTAGGGAATAACTCAGCTTAACTGCAAAAAGAGTCCCAGTTTAAACAATAA
Source organism: Chaetops frenatus (assembly GCA_013400775.1). Classification (NCBI taxonomy): domain Eukaryota; kingdom Metazoa; phylum Chordata; class Aves; order Passeriformes; family Picathartidae; genus Chaetops; species Chaetops frenatus. Next base: position 921,380 of record VZTR01032786.1, read on the forward strand.
ATTTCAGCTTTACTGTGTGGCAGCCAATTACAACGGAGGAGCCATTCTTGAGATTATGCATGTGAAGATTATTCATATGAGATTTACATATGAGAATTTGGAGGATCAGCCATTACTGTGGGTTTGTTTGTTTTTTTGTTTTTTTTTTCTGGGCAAGCACTGATCTCCAAATGCATGATCTGATATTATTTCCTAAAATAATCTGCTATTTTAGAATACTTGATACACGACCATGACATTTATGATCTGTTACAGAGCCTATACCGAAGTCTGAAAGCATTTTAACCACAGTATTTGCTGCCATTTCCTAAATCATCTCATCCCACATTGATTCTGACAGCAGAAGAAAGGATGACAAGGGCACTGAAATAGTTGAATGTGAACAGAAGGCCACAGTTCTTACTTAACCGTGTATTTTCCACCACCTATGAGATAGCAGAAAAAAAGGGCTCCTTTCCCCTCCTCTGCAACCCAGACTGGGAAATATTCAAATCCTTCAGTCCAATTTAAGCACACAAGGACAACTCCTTAGGAGGATCCCTTTACAAATAAACACCCACAGGTCTCTGTGCCTTCCGCCAAAGCCCACAAGGTCCTTTCTGGATTCTTTCTGAGCACTCCTTCTTCCACTTGAGACACGGCAAATGAGACCGAGCCTCACCTGACTACATCCTCCTTTGAAGTAGAGAGCCACAACTTCTCCCCAAGGTTCCTTTTCTCCAGATTAACACCCCCAGCTCCCTCAGCCACTCATCAGACATGTTCTCTGGATCCTTCACTGCCCTTCTTGGGAGAGGCTCCAGCACCTCAGTGTCCTTTTTGGAGGCAAGGGGCCCAAAACTGAGCACAGCACTCGAGGTGCAGCCTCACCAGTGGAGAAAGGAAGAGATTTCTGACTTCTCCACCATTACCCCTCCTCTCCAAGGGCAAACACACGAAAAACAGATGAGAAAATGAGCACATGTCCTTTCTGTCATAAAATATGGGATTTCAACAGCCAACCTTGTAGAACACATAGCAGAGATCAGCCATATCATGGTGGGCCTAATGTGTTCAGGCCTGAGTAAAACAGGAAGCTGCTCATGGTTTCTGCATTAAGTATGGCAGCCTTAACTGCTAATTCCTTGAATTATGTTGGGCTCCCACTGAGACAGGTGGGACACTGCACATCCATTCTTCCTCAGACGCCTTTATAAGGAAAATATGAGTGTATGGGAAAAGAAAGAGAGGGAAGGCAAGAGACTGTGAAACTGTGACTGGCTGAATAGCAGGCCAGCAAACTACCAGAGCAAACTTAAAAACTACTGCACAGTAATGGTCCCAAAACTGCACACCATGATACAGCTATATTCTATATCTTCATTATAATTTCAGGATATTGATTAAGGTTATTGATTATACCTGAGTGAGAGTGCAGACTGGTACCTACCTGTTGTAAAATATGCTGAAATTCTTAGCAGCTTCATTAAAGGCACAATAATTAGGCATAATTAAAACAATAGATTATCACAGTAGTATATCAGTCTTTAAAGTTAAAATGTGTCAGAAGGTTCAATGCTTAACAGATGGCTTTTATAACTACATTCATAAATGAATGACCTGCCACATAACCAAGCCTTAGATTTTGCACAACACCATCAGATAAGAAATATATTTTTCCTATTGAAATTCCCATATTGGCTACATCATGGTAAAATGTTGATTTTTCCAGTTTCACTCAGGGAAAATAAAATCATTCCACAAGATTCAAATATTATATTTTAATGTGCTCAGATTATCCTAGTTGACCTTGCAAAGAAAGAGGGCAGAAGAGCTCATACATTTCAGCCCCATTGTACAATTCTGGCTTTGGAAAATGTCTCCCAGCAAACACTCAGCCTTTTTCTATGCAAAGTCAAAATGGTCTGCTTTAAAAACCACAGGTGACCACTTCAAACCAAAAGGCAGCTTTGCAAGCTCCCTTCTTAATTTCCAGCTTCCACACCTGTATGTTTATAATTTTTTCATCTACTGCTGCCTAACCTGAAGGACAGAGGGATCACAAGTTCATCAATGCTAGCTGGCTTTCCTCTGGCTCCAGGGGTGATGTAAGGGGAGGCAGAGTTTAACATGTTGGTCAGTAAATTAAGGCTCAAGATCAGATGCCAGCAGAGGCTCTGTGTAGCAAGGAGTGTGCAAGGCAAGCACCTCTGTAAAAGGCACATTACTGAAAATGAAATGTGTAAATTAATTCCCGTGTGGGAAGCTGGCTCAGAGATACTGCAAATTCACAGCACTGTTCACTGCACGTTCATTTTTTTTTTAGGTAGAGGACTCTAATTGAGTGCAATCTTAGAACACACACACTGTAATGGTTATAGCACCCTCCTAGAAGGGGAGAGATCACATTTCAGCTGAGAACTGTAACTGGGGTCTCCTCCTTCCGTGCAACTGCTCCAGAATGCCAGAACACAGACTTTGTGTGCAGCTGAGTTGTGCTGTGTGCCTTGCCTGCCGGATGAGCTGCTGCAGGTGAGGTGTGGGAAGCACCAAAGCTGAGCAGAGACAGCCCCGTGCCACCTGGGCAGGAATCAGAGGCAGCTGCCTTCAGCTTAGGGGGCTGAGAGCGTGTCTAGGAACAGAAACAAGGGTTCTGCTGGGACTTGCCTAGAAAGATTTGGCACCTAAAAGCATTACACACTTCTGAGGGCAGGTAAAATTGAATTTTTCTGAGGACAGAAGCACATGGAAGTGTTGAACCTGCCACCCTATGCAATTTGCTTTAGTGATGGCCCATCTATTAAGGCACGTATAAAATATTTGAAACCTCACTTCATACCTTATGTCTTTCTCACTAGTGTTAAGTTACAAAATCTTGCTCATGTCAGCCCTGTAAATGCAGATTTTGGATAGAACAGATGGCAATTTCTAATTAATGCATGTTGCCTAACATTTTATGGACACAGTAGTAGGAAGAATTCATCCTTCTTTGTATTTTAACTTGCTAAAGAGAAAACAATCATATAAAAAATATGTCTATCCTACTTTAGAGACCACTTCAAAAGATAGCTCTGATTAACTCAGTCCTTTGTCACATTTTTATTTTTCAAGGTATTTACACAGCTTAGACACTTGGAATAATTTTTCATTTTAATCTCTAAGAGATACTGTGCAACATTTTAAATGCACAAAAGCATTCATATTCTCTTTTTTTTCATTTTGCTAAGATTTTGGCAAAAGTTATTCTTCTTAACTGTAATGTATCTATACAGTCCATGATTTTATGCTTTGGAGAAATGACTTCAGTAAGGTCTCAGCAGCTATAAAACATGTTCTTTTATCATTGTGGGGTATCAGTGGGATTAATCACTCTTAACCAGCTATTTTATAGCCATGGTGTGAGAATGTCTAAGGTTTATTTGGAGTATTGCATTTTTTTCAGGATGAAGTACAGTAGACCATGTCAGCCACAGAAAAATATTACTCACTTCCTTCTCATCACTCTTAATTGGGATCAAGTGGTTTTAGGTCAATCACTGTGGTCAAGAAAATTTATGAAAAATATAGGTCTATTTATACATGATAGAAGTAATTAATGTTTTTTACAGACAGTCATTATAATAAGAGCCTTTCATTCCTCATCCCTCACTGCATCACTGTGAGAAATTCTGTGGAGGAGATGAATGGCCGGTTTGTGATATCGATTTCCCTGGGTTTCTGGCACATGCTCAGGGTAGCACACAGCTCAGCATCGCTCACTTGGTAATCATCAAACACACACATACAACTCTGAGCCTGTTTCAGTTTCTAAACCCGTGTGGTTTGACCAGATGGTGATCTCAGCCTGACAGGTGTGTCCCGAAAACTCATTTAAATATTTGTAAACAGCGGCACCATTTCTGCATTAGGTGATTAATAACTGCTGATCCCGTCACTCTCTTTAACATTATCTTAACAAATGTTGGACTTCATAACTCAAAGGAAACTTTAACAAATACATTTTCAACCTTGCTTACTTGTGTTCATTAATTATCCAGCAACTTCTTTCCCACAAAGAGTGAACAGCATGCATTAGGTTGTGAAAATTCTAGCTCCTGTCTGCACAGGTACAGAAATTCAGGCCTTGCTTATCAGTTTAGCAAACATGAGGCACTGGGCTGAAGGTTTTGGATATGTATCTGCCTCATGATGAAATATCAGACACAGCTCATCAATTTTTAAAAGCATCTATTTTAAATATATCTAGTACCCTCAAAAATGTTATGATTTTTTATAGGGAAGGGGAGGGAAGGGAAGGGAAGGGAAGGGAAGGGAAGGGAAGGGAAAAGGACGAGCTGTAGCGCCCGTAGGGGAGCACGGCGCGGCCCCACCCATCCACAGTGACCCCCCAGCTCACACCAGCCAGGGCCTAGAGAAATACCAACTTTAATACAACTGCCGGTTCCTTTGGTATAGCGGGGCGAGGGGCTGCGCTTTGGCTTGGGGGGGAAGTTACACTGTGCATGCAGGGAGGGGTCCTCCCGCTAACCCGCCGNATGCAGAACAGAATGACTTCGGGAGCACAAGGCAGGGAACCAGGCAGAACCAGACTTTGAGGACAAAAGGACAGAAATGGAAGGCAAAAAAAATGACACAAAAGGAAGGGTATCACAGATGATGTGAGAGGACAATTTTTGGGTTGGAGAAATGGGAGAGACATTGGGACAGAAGTGACCAAAGTTGGGGAGAATACATGGGCTGGAAAGAGAAGGAACAGAGAAATGTAAGAGAACAGTCACTTCCAAGACCCAAGGCTGTAATCAGGACATCACTTTTCCAGGGGCAAAACATGTGCTTCCATTCCCCTCTAGTGGCAGGTACACTTAAAAAAAACCACCCACCACTTAGCATTTTACTCCTGTGGGGTTCAAGGTGACACAGTAACTGAGATTTTAAAACTTGTCACTGACTTATGGAGGGTGCTCATACTGCTTGCTTTACCCTCTCATCCTTCCCTCTTTTCTAACCTTTTAAAAACATTTGAAACTGCAATAAAAAAAATTACATCGATATTAAATATACAAAATCAAACGTGATAAGTCAGGAAATTAAGCCTTTCAATACATACCAAAGGGCATTTAGTAATGCACACACATATCCCAAAGAGTCACAAATCTGTGTGATTCCAGACTGGTTGGTTCCCACCAAACAAGCAGATAATTATTACTGTTATGCCATAATATATTTTGGGAAATTGTCACTTGGCATTATGGCATTATCCCTCCTGTGCAATGATATCTGTAATTTGCATGTTAATAAATGTCAAAGCATGCCTTCTGCTCTGATTTGGCTTCCAGGTTTTTTTGAGATCAAATTTATATTTTTTTCCATATACGGACTTCCTGCATGACACCAACCAAAGTGCTCATCTGGAAAAATCATAAAAATAAATTCATTTTACTCAATTTGTAATTTTTAGAGGAATATGCATTCCACTGTACACAGGGATTCTCATTATGGTAGGAATTAAACACTGATCACAGCATATGCAAGACTGTTTTATGTCCTGCACATTCCAGAGAACCACACCTCTTCAATAAGTCCTTTTGTTTTCTTCTCATTCTGATCCAATTTTCAGAAATAGGATTGCTTAAGTAGAAACTGCAGTAAAAGAGGAACTATGGTGCTTAACATTTCTATGCATTATGTTGATATCTTTATTGAGATTGAATGGAGCACTTCAAAGTGATTACATTTTTTGCCTTGGAACTGTGTGTGAAATTAAAGTGAAAGTAATTATTTGTCATCACTAAAAATTAGTAACTGTTGCCATTTTATAAATAACTGGATTTGAAAGTTAATCAAGAGCAGGCAGTGTTTGTAGAGTTTATCCAGTGACCCAAAATACAAGCTCAGGCTGATAGCTTCTGTAGGAACCCTTACTTCTTTTTCTTTTCATATTGTTTAAAGAAACTAACCGGGGAACAAATTCTAAGAGTTAACAAACCATATTAATTCCATTCCCTTTAATTGTTCTTATCCTGAGATTGATTACAGACTCCTAGAAACTCTGCCTTCACAAATCTGAGTAATGTCCACTTGTGTTTTGATCCCAGAAACCTTTTTCAAGCAGTACTTTATACTTCAAGAACATTAAGTTTTCTATTTGAAACCCTTATTTTCACTAAGCACACGCAATCACTGACAAAGGTTGCACCTGAAGTTGCAGCACAGTCAGAAGGTCTTGCTAAGCAGCCTGATTTGTTAAGTCCAGGTTGCTAAGTCAACCAGAAGAAAGAGCTTCAAAGACAAATTTGGTAAATGGTTTGGAAATCCTGCAACCACCAAAAGCCAGGTTTTTAAGAAAAGCAAACAGAAAGAAAGTTCATTTTTGCTGAGACTACTATGGCTTGTTCTCGGTTGTAAGGCAGGGAAAACTCTCTCTGCTCTTTAATTGCATGCTCATAAAGTTTTAATTAGCAAAGTTTCAAAACATGGCAATCGTACTGCTGAAAACCAGCCACAGTTTAGATTTACAAGTCTGCAAAGGATTACTTGGTAGCAATCAGGATGGATTGCAGTGCTTAAGCCCAGAAAGCTCTAATATGTTATAAACACAAGCAAATGATGCAGTAATTGCCCTTGATTGCACTACTAGCAGATTTTTAGAGGCAAGCCAAAGAGAAGTTGATAGTACCTATGTGCCTATGGCAAACAGCATGTGACAAGATAAAAATCCATGCAGGAAATCCTGAAGAACACTTTACTTTTTTCTAAATGCTGGTGGTACTTAGGAGACCCGAGAAAGCCAGCTCTGGGAGAGAACATCGTCAGGTCTGAGGACACACGAACACACCAGCACCCAGAAGGGGCTGTGGAAGGAGAGTGTGGCTTTCCACAGGGTCTGGCAAAACCAGCAGAGCTGTTCATGCAGACACCACAGCCACAGAGTGCTTTTCTTCCCTACCTTGTCTGTCTGATGGGAGCGAGCTCACCCTTTGTTATATCCACAAACCATGCCATTAGCCAACAAGAGGCAGGGGATGGGTGAAAACTGGGCTGGAGTTGGGAAATCTCTTAGGCCACTGCAGTACATTGTGAGGAAATTTCTGCAAAAGCAGCAAAAAAAATGTAGACACATTCCCATTACTTATAGCAAAATACAGAGTACAAAGGATCAATATACAGCTCCTCCTTTCCTCTCTAAAGATATCCCCTTACTAAAATGTGAAGGACTTTCCCGGTGTGGCCATTTCAAACTTACAAATATGAGCTTCCAGAAACTTACACTGTATGAAGATGGTTACCAGTTCACCTCTGTGTGATGACCTTTGTAATTTATTTCCTAATTGAATTTCTAAGAGTAAAAATTCCCTGAAGGCTGAGGCTGAAGGGGACTCTGGAACCTGAGGCAACCCCACCTCCTCCTCCCCTCCTTGAATTTGTGTCAGAGGAGCCAAATTCAAAGAAAACACAGCAGTTCTGGAAGTACTGCAGGAGACCTAATATCCACACGTGTTAAATCTAGCAAATAATTGCACACAAATTCTAAATTCCTTGAATTGCTGGTATTTCAGGGGGTTATGTTTTCAAATATTTTACAAGTAATTACAAATACTGGATTTTTCACTCAACTCTCAATACTAACTTCAGTGGCAACAACACTTCAACTTGGTATGAGCACATTATACTTCTGGGCATAAAATTTAAAGCTGATAACACAATCCAGTCTGATGAAATTCCTAATGACATCATAAGAAATTCTGATAGTTGCAGAAAAACTTTTAATCTGGAACCACATGCTACCACAGTCAGATAAAATTATTGTTCAATTTTACTGCCAGATTTGAGAATAGTATTTCTTGAACTGATATTAGGATCCTCAGTGTTTCTAAAGAATTATTTGAAATCAAGAAAGAATTATACCCCAGAAAATTCCCAGAGAAGAGCTCCCTGTGGAGCTACAAGGATTTCCCTGCTACAAGAAATTCAAAATCTCATTAGAAAGCATTTCCACGGCTCTTTGAGCTCTAATCCCAAATGGAAAGAGCTAGATAAAAGGAATGTGGATTTAATAATTTTTGTGTCAGACATACTCTTTTTTTTATTGGTAGTTCACATTCACCCAAAAAAAAAGACTGAGGTGGCCCAGTGAGCTCCTCAATTCTAAAGCAGCAGCATTTCTCAGCTGGCTTAGCTCTTGGCTAAGTTTGCTGAAATCTACAGATTGCTTTCTAAAGGAAGACAATTATTTTGCCTCTGTTAGTATCTGCAACAATAAAATAACTAAATCAAAGCATGATTCAAGTCCTGAGAATCTTGTTTTATATTTAGTATAAAATATTTAAACAATGTTCCACCTTTAATTTCTCCTGATTTCTTTTTTTTTTCCTTCTTTTGGTCACTGACAAGAAGTTACCATTTCAAGATCGCAAACGTAGCACTCCAGCTTCCATTTGATTCATGTGTACACATAAAATAGGCCAGTGCCTGAGTAGCTTTATTTAAGGATAACTGGATACAGTCCCAGAGGGAAAATGAATGAGTCAAATCATACCTGAAGTCTTATGATCTTGTTTATGATGGCTATGATCTTCGACAAATGGCCTGGTGGTGCTGAACAAAAATTACATAAATGGGCATAATTATTCACTTCAGCATTTTTCTGGAGATGCCATAATCTTTTTTTTAAAATTATAGTCACTTTTATCCTTAAACCCTGTTTGATCTATATTACTGTACATGCACACAAAGGGGAAAAAAAGAGAGAAGTTTTATGTTCTATAAATGTTATATGTTCTTATAGCACTATATTCTACTGAAGTTTTAAAAGTGATTGTAAATACTGCCTTGAAAAATTTAAAGAGTCCTCTCTTCAAAGTAAATGGATGCTCTTAAACACAGAAATTTGTTTATGTCATCTATATAAAAAGCGATTCCCATTTGACTTAAACACAGCTAAGACCTACTCTCAGCCTGAGGGAGCTCAAAGGAGCCACCAGTTACCCCAAACATGGCCAAAAACTGTTCTTTGAACAGATTTGTACATTTCGAGGCCAGAAGTACCATTTTGATTTTCTAGTCTGATTTCCTGAACAATAATTAACACATCATTTCCTGTACCAAGTGTTTCCTCACCAAGTGATTTCTTCATCCAGCCTTTATTTTCTGATTTAGCTAGACCACATGATTTATAAAACTTATTTAATTCAATAATGACTTACTTTTAAAGTTATCACATGTAGAAAAGGGACTGGCTGACTCTTGTGAGTACCAGATTTGACACAGGATGGTCAGCATGAGGTACACCTTAGAGCTTTGCATTTTCCTGTTTCTGAAACTGCTGATTCATATCAGTTTACCTTCTTCTCCTGAATCCTAAATCTTTAAAGTCTTATCAGACTTTAGTCCTTTGATGTTGCTGACAAGATTCAGAACCTTCTGGGAATATTAACACTCCCAGTTCAGACAGCCTGAAGAAGACTTGAACAAATAACTTTCATTGACAAGTTGAAGACACATTTCCATTGAACTGTGCAAATGCAGAATGTCACCCTGTGGACTTACAACTGATTTCCATTCTTTTTTCTGCCTAAAAGGAGCATCATTAGAAATGGAGCACTTACTTACATTCTCTTTCTGTTAACAAGATCAGTGTGTTCCAACAAGCCCGAGGATATTTTGCCTCTGAAACCAGTGCAAGAGAATTTCCTCAGCTGTAAATCCACAGAGAAGTGCTTCTGATAGCAATGCCAAACTCCAATTTGCCTTTTCCTCCATTTCAAAAGCATCTGAACAATTCAAGGACCTCAGCCTGTTCTGATGTGTAATTTGTCTGAAGGAAAAACACAACAAACGGGACAACAGGTAGAGATTTTTCCTTCTCTCCAGCATTAGAGAGTTCATTCAAATTCTCAGTGCCTCACACTTCAGCAGAGCTGATTTATTGTACTGCTACACAAAACCAGACTGATACACCAAGTCCCACAGCTGACCTCTGGTTCAGAAACTCCTGGCCCAATGACATGAAAAAGTTCACTACATGTGCACACAGTGAATCAATTAGCCATAGTGGGACTTGGCAGGCAGTGATATGGAAGTATGGCACACAGAGTCAGTGATGGGGGCTTTTGCTGAGTTAAAAGATACTTTAGGACAGATGTGGCTCAAGGGTCTTTGTTCCTAGGGTGTCACCATCTGCATAACATTAGTGATGAAGACAAATCCCAGGTCCTGCTTACACAAACAGGACTTTTTTTTTTAAGTTCTTTTTAGGGATCAGGTCCTTATGCTTTGATTACACCATCTCCTGTTGGCACTCAAACAGCAGCGACAGAAAATCCTTCCACAACTACAGGCAACTCTCATGTTAACAGCTGGCAGCTTATAAACCAAGGGTTACAGAGCAAATACCTCCTTTAATCCCTTGGATACTCTTGTATTTATTTTTCTGTCTCTACAGAGGAGGTACCTTACCCCATGGCTGCATGGGAAGGGAGTTCACTCCTTTAATTCTTCTATCTTCAAGTGGAGCATTCAAGACTTAGATGTGAAACCCAAACAGAAACTTACACAACTGAATTTTCCGGGGAAAAAACACCTGAGGTAATTTTAAAAGCATTTCCTGACCAGAGGCCTGAGCTGCAGGAACACCCCATTTGGGGGCTCAGAGCTGCACACAGAGTGGCCACTGGGACACGTGCCACAGTTCAGTTCATGCATGCACTGAGGTGTAACTCAGAGGGTGCTGCCTCTTGGCAGCTTCTCCTTAGAGGTCTGTTCTGCAATCCACTATTTCTGTGATTGTGCCACAGGAAAGTTGAGTTTGCTCATTAGGCATGAAGGAATCCAGAATGGATTCTCTGCTGTCTAACAGGCCACAGCCCACAAAGAATTTTGCTGTGGATAAGCTTTCATTCTGTGCTTATTCCTTCACACTCATTCTGGGATGCCTGGATGAACCACTCCTCATTTTTCCCCTCAAGGGGGACATTAGAACAATATCTTGCTATATTTGGGCTCATCTCTTTTCTTTTGTATAAGAATATCTCTAGATCCCTAATTCTCTGCCAAGTGTGGATAATTGGTTTAAAATTCTAGGAGGGAGAACATTCTTACATATTTGTTTTTGTGGGAGACCTACAAACAGACAGTAACCAAAAAAAAACCCAAACCAAAGTGACCAAAACTTTATCTTCTTAAGATATTAGTCTAAAAAGCAAAGTATTAAAATTAAAATATTTATCTTTTAAACAGATTGTTAAAATTAAAAGAGGTCTCCTGAATCAGGTGCTAGGCAGGCAGGTGTTTGCCAGGGGACAGGTTTTGATCTCAATCCTTGCCTTTCCCTGCAGAGTGATCAGCTGCTCGTTGACACATCCCCTTGCTGTGATCAATGCTGCCCATGAGCAAACCTTCAAAGTTACACCTCGGTGCTGTAACCAAGCTTTGCACTTCCCAAACGCTTTTCCTCTGCCCTGACACCTCTCTTCTGTCATTTTTATTTACTGACTGCAAAGGGTTTTCACTTATTTTTTATGTTCCATTGAATCCCTCCAATATCTCAGCTGGTAGAGTGTTTTTTGTTTCTCGTTCTCTTCACATTTGGAGATAATTCTTCCTCTATCTCTCTCCCTTACCTCTCATCCAAGCAGCTTTGTTAAATGCTTGTTTGGGGACAGCAGGGGCTCTACTGTTGCTCAAGTTAATATTTTAAAGGCTTGTTCAGTGCCCTCCCTGCACAAGCCAACAGAAATAAGCAGCACTATCTATCCATACCAAGCTCTCTGTTGCATTGACTTTTACAGTTGGAGCCTAGAATTGAAAATAGGAGTTTTAAAATCCTTCCTTGATGAGTAGCTGATGTATATTTAGCTCAGCTAATGGAGTGTTTTCTTTCTTTTATGGTTCAGCTACGTTGTCATACGATCAGAGGAAGAATCTAATTAATGCACCAAATATCAGTTCCAGCTGCAATATGCTTTTTTATTATGACTTAGCACTTTCTAGTGCTGTGGTGTATTTATGATTGGAAAAATAAATGAGTATTTTAAAGAACTATTAGCTCTAAAGCAAAAAAGCCCACTATATTTAGTAGGTTGATCAGGAGAAAAGAAAAAAGGAAAGAGAAAAAAAAAAAAAAAAGAAGGCAGCTAGGTAACATTATGCTGAAAAGATTAATATTAGCTCTACAGCATGAAAACTGCTAGATTTTTGAGAATGGAATTCAAAACATGGGGAGCTACAGCAAGATTCCCCAGCAGCTATGGAAAACACACAGCTCTTGTGTGAGCAGGACTGGTATTTAATTTTGAAATGTACAAATTAAAACACTGCTCCAGGTGACCAAGGCACAATATCTGCAGAGTCCCATGCTGTTTGCATTAGCAGGTGAAGCTGGCAGTGGCATCAGGCTCCTCTTTGATGCCATCCCACTTAAGCTACAACAAATGTGCACGAAGCCCTCTCTTCCCTCAGGCCTGCACAGATCACTCAGGAAGAGATAGGGAGTGTTTGCTTATATTTCCAAGACTCTTCCCATCAGACCTTCTACTCCAAAGGCTGTCCCTGCATGCCCTCAGCCTCTGAGCATCTCTCTCTCATGTATTGGTTCTCCTCTGAAGAAAGAATCAATTCTTAGCATTCCCTTGACTTGGTTTCAGCAGCAACACGGGCCCCTCTGTGAGCTGCCCTGATGTTCTCTTCCTGTGCTCACTTTCTGGCTTCTTCTTGTCTACACATATTCCTCCTCTAAAAATATTCCCTGTGTGTTCCCAGACCCCAGGGCAAAACCTCAGAACCCGGGGTTCACGTGGCCTGGTGCTCTGGGCATTTGCAGGCTAGGCAGAGGCTGCCCAAGTAATAGCAAGATAAAGTGCTTGTGACATTTTGCTAACTGACCTCTCATGCTTATCCCTTCCCATGAGATCTCCAGCTCCCAACATCATCACAGGCAGATTCAGTCAAAATAATACACAAAAATCTTGATTTTAGGATTTTTAACCTATATTATGTCTATCACATTCCAAAGCTTATGCAATTACAAAAAAGAGTTAATAAAGGCAGGGCACTTTACTGTTAGTGGTTAAATAATACAGAATTGTGAAGAAGTATACTGAAACACTGCAATAAGGCAAAACAAATACATAAATGGAAAGAATGCATAAATATCTCCATCAGTAAGTTAAACAATCATCTTGAAGCAGATTTTCTAGTTTCTCAGAGTGAAAAAGTGATATTTTTCCTTGAAGACTACAGTTCTGTCACTGAATTACAAGAGGAAAGATAACCCTTTGCATGGAATATAATCTTCACCAGAGAACACTGATAACAGCCAGAGGGAAGGCAATAACTGAGATTTATTTCAGAGATCTTCCTAGCCAGCAATGAGGCCACCACTGCACAACTAGAAACCAGGAAAAAACAAAATGCATCCAGTGCTGGGCAATGTGAGTGTCAATCTGAAGTTACAAAACTTTTTGAAGTGAATTGAGCTGGGTCTCAGACATTCTCTGTGCAGTTTATATTTTTCTGACAGGTGCATTTTTTTCTTTTTTCCCCAGATGCTGGAGAAGTTGCAGAAGCATGGATGACCCTACATCTCACTTGACTCTTAGGAGAGATTTCAGAGCTCAGTGAGGTTAGTAACAATTACTTCTATCACTGCACCATTTTTCCAAAAATTCAGACCTTCCAGCACTCTTCTTCAGCACCCATGGACATTTTACACAAACAAAACACAGAATATTCTGAGTTGGAAGGGACTCATAATGATCACTGAGTCCAAGTCCTGGCTTTGGACAGGAAAAACAGTTTGGCCTTTCTGTTAATGCCCTGATCTTTCATCAGAGACTCAACTTCTTTCACTCCCAGTTGTGACCCAACCCAACCAAAACTCACCTGCACTTGTTCAGAATGCTTTAGCAAACACTTTCATTCCTATTTTCAGTTCCTACCATCTGTACACATGTTGGCTTTAAAGCAGATCAGCTGATTCAGAAAGTACTTTCTTCTCTCTGTTCATCTTCTGTCTCCTCAGTAATTTAGAAGCCTTGCCTTCCTAGATTCTCTTATCAATTTATAGGCCTTGCCTATCAACCTACATTAACATCAACAATAGCCTCTTCCACAGCTTTTAAAGGATATTTGTTCAGTTGTACTGTAGCATTAACTATTTCCTTCAAATGTGGGTATCTTCAAGTTACACTTTGCTAATGTTTCTATTAACAGCATTGAAGGCTCTTGTCCTGATTAGCAACACAAATAAATTTCACCTTTATGCTGCTGTTGTTCAGTTCTTGGCAATTTGTCTCACACTTTTATGCTTGAAAAAAGAGAGATGGTGAGCAACAAAATATTTCAGAGGCTAGATGTTTGAAAGGTCAGCTGGAGAGTAGATTACCAGAAAAATCAAAGACAGAAGAAGCATTAGAATTCAGTATCAGTAAGGCCTCAAAGTCAACTTTAATGATTTTTGATACTCAAAACCCCCACCCCAAAACCCAAAAATGTTGTTTCTTTTCTTTGATACTTCACCTTAAAAAGAATTTTTTTTTATTTTTCCCAAATGAGAACTGGGAAAAGCAATCAGCAGTACAGAGTCTTCTCCCCAGAGCCTCAAGCCTAGGGACTCCCCTGGGCAGACAAGCACTTTTCCATCACCTGCAACTCTTTGAGGCAGCAAACTCTGGGGCAGAGCTTTATATCAAATTATCTGGAGACCTGTACTGGGGCAGCCAAACCCAGAATTAGAGTACTTTGGTGCTATTTCAAGAATACAACTGGGATGGCACCTGCTTACCTTAGCTTACTCTATTTTTAACTTAATACAGCTGGATAGCAAACTTTGTTGCACGCAGATCTGTCTCCAGGAAAATTAACTTAGCATTTACAAAAACAAGGTAATTTGAAATACTTCTCTGTCTGGTTATTTGCTGACTTAGAATAATTTCCAAGGAGACATTCTGAAAGCTGTCCAATAGCTCCTGGCATTTAGGAGGAAGGCCATGCTCACTTTATATGGGTCAGCTCTGCCTCAGATATGTGATTTTAGTTTCAGTGAGATTCCTATGCTATATGCCATCATCCAAGAACAAAATTAATTAAGCCCTTTGTGCCCAATTATTGGTTCTCTTCAGCTGTGCTGAATTACCTCTCTTCTTCCCAAAAATATCTGTACAGAAAATCAGGACCAAATTCACTGTCAGATACTCCTCTGGGAAAAAAACCACAAACAAACAAGCAAGCAAACACATAAACAAAACAAACAAACAACAAAAAAATCCCCCCCACCAAAAAAAAAAGACAGAAACCCCCTCCTCTCCTTAAATCTATTGTATTTCAGTGTGAAAGAGAACTAAACCCTCACTGGAAACTCACTGTGATGAGAATAGCAGCCCTGTGATTGCCACTCTTGAGTCTTATTTTGAATAATTTTATTGGCAGTCTGGTTGCTGTCTGTAAAGATGAGGCCACATCTGGTCAAGTGTGCAGTCAGTAGGTTCAAGGCTTCGATTCCCAAGTGAATATTACAATATTCAGACATTTTACTGACCAGTTTCTCTTTTTATAGACCCTGGATGTAGAGAATTAAATAGCATTTACCTCCCAGAAGCTGCTGCCTTCTTAGACCATCTGGGTAATGAGAGTATCATTTACACCACATAAAAATGTGACATCTGGAAAGGAAAAGGCCAGGCTGATAAGATCACACATACAAGCAGAGTGAACCAGCTTTTAATCAGCCTTTCACAGTTTGTGGGGTGGCTTGGGGTTTTTTGTAGCTTGTTTTGTTTTTAAAGAGTAGAGTTGAGGTAAATGAGTGTTCGTTTAAAAAGAAAAATACTGGGAAAATAGACAAATAAAGCATTTCTGACAAAGAAAATAATTTTTAATTTACACTGCAAATAACTAAAAAATGTGAGTGTGATGAACAATCGCAGTCATGATTTCTTTAAAAAACAAGCATGAACAACCCACAAATGTAATGCAAGCCTAAACTTTGTAGAGGAAAGGTCTGTATTTCAGTATTATCAGAGGATGAATGTTGTCATATTTTTTCCATCATATAGCTTCCTACTTTTTTTACACTTACATATATATTAAGGAATGAAAATATCATCTTTAAAGTTATGTCACTTTACTAAGAGGATGGCATCAGTAAGAACTCCAAAAAAACCACACAGCATTTCCAGTTCTGTTCCCCACAGTGAATTAACATGCACGCTCAGTTTCTTACCTTTATCAGTCCAAGAGTAAGCATTTTCTGCAGGCCATATTTCCCCTCTTTATTTTATTGGAGGTGACTTGTCCTGGGCACAAAAA
>VZTR01032787.1:8022-19515 GCA_013400775.1 Chaetops frenatus
GGGGAGGAAGAAGAAACCACCTGGGGGTTGATTTTGATTTTGTTGTCTTTTGTTAATAAACTATTTTTATCCTTGAAGTTTAGGCCTGTTTTGCATTTCTCTTAATCCTTATTCTCATGAAACCACTACACTGCACTCTCGCCTGGTGTGAGCAGGCGAGATGTGAATGTGAAACCACTACAGTTAGTTAGAAGGAGCAAGCTGAAAATGTTTTTGTTCTGAATCAGGTATCAAAATCAGAGTTCCCAAGCTAAATCTGTCTCCTGTTCCTACTGTAACTTCACCCATGTTCTGGACTATTGACATTTGGTTCACCAAGCAGCTCCTTTCTCTCCCTCTGATCCTGTCACCTCAGACTTGTTACCTGAAGGCCACTGTTTCCTCCATGTCAGGAAAGGCCCAATCTTCACCTCCACACCCCCATCTCTTCTAACATCACTCAAAATTATTTTGATGGCAACTTGGCAACTTTGATAAAAATTAGTTCACAAATTTCATATCACAAACCATTCAGCTGTTTATATCTGGCATAGCAAAAAAAAAAAAAAAAAAAAAAGGTGGGGAAAGGAAGGATACTAGATGAATCCTCTGAAAAGTCTTAAATCATCACAGCTCCAAAGCAAACACTATTTGTCTTTAATCAGCTTCCAAGAAACATAGAACACTTCTAGCCATTAAGCACATGTCTATTCCCAGATACAAGAACCACCATCCTAACAGAGACTGATACAATGCGAAATGAGACTTTTCCATAAAGTATTTAATAAACTCCAAAAAAGTAGAATAGTTGATAATGGACTGCCTCTGAATTCTACGAAAGAAGGATTTAGTAATTAGATTTCATTGCTTCTTGACTTTCAAAACAGATTACCCAAAAAACATAGCCTATTTTTTTCATTCATTTGCAAAAATAATTATTTCCATAACCATTGAGATGAACAGGTTTCAGTTCTCATTAAAACTCCTGAAAGGTCTATTGTGTTTAAAAAATTACTGTAGCTATAAGTACCTATATAGCATTTAAATATTATTATATTACTTATACATTCATCCTTCATGATTTATTATATGTAAAAATCTCTCCCGTATAAGCTAGATATGGAAAAAAAATCTTGCTCTAGATAGACACATTCTCTAAGGCAACTTCTGCTTACTTTATTCATCACAAAGAAAGAAATGTAATAAAAATTCCAGCATTCTACATAATGACACTTGCATAAATCAGGCTGGATTTTGCCATAAAGTTAAAATGAAGGCCCAGAAGGAAAAAGAAAAATAATTTGATATAGAACATACCCATCAATCAATAGTGAAAAATCACCTTAGTTTCCAAAGTCTACCTTAGAAGTTATGGATATTAATTGGTTTCTCCTTATAATGCTAGATATTTCTTTTAAATTCAATAAAAACTGTGAATTTCCTAAAATACTTATATAATATACAAGAAAAGGTCGAGGAAAAAGTAAAATCCCTGTGAGCTGAAATTTAATAGATTGCAGTTGTTTGCTCCAAACTGTTTGTTGTCAAAAATATGTTAAAAGCTCAGTGTTATTGCATGATGAGTAAGTAAGGTTTTCTTTCCTTTGTTGGGTTTTTTTTTGTTTTGTTTTGTTTTGTTTTGTTGGGGGTTTTGGGGGGATTTTTTTTTGTTTGTTTGTTTGTTTTAAAATCGCCAGTAGAATTTTTTAACAGGAATTGTCACCTTTAGCAAGTCTTACATTAACCTGAATGCCAGATGTTAATTTCTCTAAACTGTTTTTGTGTGACTGCCTTTCCAGAAGCACCATGGCAGCCATAAGCCCATTTTCGGGGTACTGAGCACCCAAAGCTCCAGTTAAATCAGGGGTGGCTGTGGATACTGCGTGGCCTTTAAAAACAAGTTATAAGGTAATGGTGCTGACATAGAGAAAACAGCCCTGGAAGCTCCTAGCTCCAAGAACACCCATTGACTCAGCTGGTATTTCCATATGTGAAAGATTGGAAAACTGCTTTCTGTTCTCAAATCTTACAAGGTTCCTGGACTACATTCAGTTCTATTATGAATTTTCTTAGTTTCCATCTCCCAAATACACTTATGCATTTTAAAGTAAATTAAAGCTAACCTCTGTGGTTTTGTGCATTTATGTGTGTCCATACATAAACAAACACATTCCTCTGTACTCTACTGTATTTTGAGGGAGCAAAAAATCTCCTTTTTCTACTTAGAGACCAGCACAAAAGAATGGAAACAAGATAAAAAAAGATGATCTGCCACCTAGAGATGCAGCAAGACAATGACCTTACTACTGTTCACCTGCCACAGTATCACCATGGTCATTTTGATGAGATTTTTTAACTTTGGAAATCTGTGCAAATGTCCCCTTTACCAGAATGTTACTCTATTTTTGACAAATTCAGTCTTGTGAACTTCAGCTGTTTCTGCAAAACAAAACAGATGAAAAACTTAAGTTTAATGGTGCTTACACCAATTACTAGAAAAATACTTTTTCATTCTGGATTTTCAAGAGCTCTGTGCTAGCCACCAAAAAGGAAGGAAGGTGGAAGAAATAGGTAATGTGGTTCACCATGACAATCTCCAAATGTGTCTGAAATGCCCCCATACAAAAAGAACCAAAACAGCTTGACTTCTTTGCATTGTCAGAAAAATACAAGTGATATAAGGGGTAAGTGTGTGGACCTCAGAACAGGTGAGAAAAACTGGGGTCCAATAAGATGACAAAAAAATCTACACTTAATCTTCCAAATATCAAAATTTCACAACTGAGTTTCTGGAATAAAAAGGTATTGTTTCTCCTTCTTATTCCAGATGTTCCTCAAAGTGAAAGCTATGTCAGACAATAAAGGAAGAGGGTTTATGCAGGTTTAGTTTAATGGAAGAAACCCTTAAGACAGCTGCAAAAATGAAGCTTTCTTAAGTGCTCCTTAATGAAATTAGACACTATTGAACTGAGGCACAAATCTGTGTAAAAGATATGTCTCTTGCAAATATAGACCTTACACAGTGTTCTGAGCAATCACTGTCAGACAGTGGCTTGCACAGAGGTAATGTCTTCTAGAACTTAATTTTTACCATTCTCCATCAGGTTAACACAGTTTCAGCTTCTCAGCTTATTGATGTGGGAGAAAATCTAGCCTTCCATTTATGTGACAGGGATGATTATTTCTTCATTATTCAATTTATAAAATTAAAAAATTATTGCAGATTGCCTTAAAAGAGACAGATTCTAGCACATCCCCATATTATATACTCATCACAATGCCCACCATCGCAAATTATATCCTATCAATTTTTGAATGAAGTAGAAAGCAAGTCTAACAGTATTCTCCTGGCAAAACAGATGCAAAGGCCTGAAAACTAAACCAGTTTGAGAGAATCAATTTTAGAACCTGCAAAATGCCGAATTACACCTTTATGAAAATATAAGGAACCAAGCAAATTGCAACCAGTTGTCTGTCCGAAAAGAAGTCAGTGTCTACTGACTTTCTGGATATACAACAAAAGGTTTTGATTTACAAAATGATGTCAGCAAAGTTTTTTGATCAGACAGGGAGCAGATCAGCTGTTCACGATTTTTTCTGATCTCTCTGTCTCTGGAATACTTCCTCTTATCCAGGTTCTCTCTGAGGCTGTATGAATTAATGGTGTATGAATGAGAATGATACAGTTCATTCAGTAGTAAATAAAAATGACAAGAACATACCATCAGAAGGCTGGGCAGGGTCAGACTGCTGATTCAGTAACAGCCCTCACTCATGTTGCATTGAAGGGACCATAAGATCACTCCCTGAGAAGAAAGTGTATGTCATGAGGGTGGGGTGACCCTCGGGTTTGGAACTTTTTGTTGTCAGCTTGTATAGGGACACAAGCAGTACCCATGGACTCTTCAAGATCTTATCTTCTTCAATTTTCCTTCCGCTGTTCCCCTCGTTCATTTTCTATCTCAGGTTTCTCCAGTCCTTTGTTTCTCGTGATTCTGGGTTCTGTACATTCAGGCAGGATAAGATCCATCAGCTTCCTCCTTAAGGAAGAAGCATATGGGTTTGTACATATTTTTTTCTGCAGGTAGTCAGTGCTACACAGAATTGGTGTGACAAGGATATTTTTAATTAATGCTTGTGTACATATGGGGGAGGAAGAGCATTCTGATGAAAGTGATTTGATTTCCAGCAATACACTTCAGTTCTTTGACCTGAGCAGTCATTAGGAGGCAGGACTTTACATCAAGAACTTCACATGAACTTATTTTGTTATGTGATACAATGTTACTCAGACAACCAAGGACAATGTCTTTAATATGAAGACATTAAACTGTACTTATTGGTGAGATAGGCAGACTTTTGTCAATGTGAATGCAGTCTGTAACATTAAAAAATTTGACCATAGAATAGAATAACTATGGAATCAACCAAGGAAAATCAAATTAAAAGACAAGAAAATAATTTCTAGTGAAAAAAACCACCATTTTTTCACTAAACACATGTCTTTTCATATGAATAAAACAGAAAGCAGAAAAGTGCAAAGATATTTTTGTTCATTTGTTCACCTTTAACATTCAGGAGGACAAATACTCTACAAGTTAGATGTGGTATTGACATAAGAGGTATCATTCTAATTAAAATGGAACACTGAACTTTTATTGGAGACCAAGAGCAATGAGTGCCAAATGGTGACTTTCTGTTTAAAATATTTGGAAGACAGACTCACACTATGACCTACTTCCAGTTTCCGGTGGTATTAGGGATGAAGCCAGTATAAATCCAGTTGTCACAAAAGAAAAAGTTATAGTATATATTAAACCACAAAAAAATACTTTCAAATAACATTAAGGGTATGACTTAAGCCCACAAAAGCCAGAAAATTCAGTTAGGGCTGCAACTCTGTCCTCAACTCACCCCATTTTGTTTAGGTATTATAGCAGATATGAAGAGATGATGGTACCTGAAGCATGATGGTATTGGTTTACAAGGGATGGCCCAAAATTTGATATTTNTTTTTTTGGGACTGTTCTGCTAGTGTCCAATCCAGGACATCAGGACCACTGCTCGGAGAGTCTCCCCAAAGCTGCACTGCAGTTGGGCCACCGGGCCCAGGCCTCCGAGGGGGAGAGAGAGAGACTTGGGCCTTGGAGAGACTGAGACGGAGAGAAAAGCCGAGGACACACCCACAGAAAAGGACTTTTTCTGAATTTGTCATCTCGTCAGAACAGCAAGAGGGTTTTATTGTGTAGATTGTTCATTCTTTATGCTTGTGGGTGTTTTGTTTTGTTAAATAAATAGTTTTTTCCACTTTTCTCCAAGGAAATCTATTTCCCGAACCAGGTGGGGGAGGGGTGGCTTGGATCTGCCTTTCCAGAGGGACCCCTTTTGGAGGTTTCCTCCCAAATTTGACCTAAACCAGCACACTTTCTCATGGAGTGGAAGATTATATGGCAAATAAACCTCTTCATTAAATGTTAACAGTATACATCCCTTTACATGATTAACTTTGTGATCCGTGTTCCTGGACTTCAGACTGGTGATTTGTTTTGGAGATGTCTGCTGGGATTCATAGGAGTGGTGGACTAACCTGTGTCACATACACGACTCTGGACTAAGTGATCACAGTGACTGATGCCTGAATGTGCTGAAGAAATAAGTCAAAACACCAACGAAGCAAAGTGGATTGATAATTAGCAATAAATCCCTAGTGGAAAATAAGTGATCTTCTGATGAAAGTGATGAGATTCAACAAAAAAGAACACTTAAGTAACAACAGGTTAAGAAATGAGCTCAAGAAGCAACTTGAAGTAGAAAATTAGCTACAAAAGTGAGTTGAAGGAAACTTTTGTCTGATACCCAAGAAAAATATTACTTATATCAGTTTGAGTTGAAGGTGGAAAGAAACAGAGAAACACATGCATATGTTTTATTTAGCTATATCTATGTCTTATGCTCATTAAAGTGAAGAGTGACTGTTTTCTGGAGCACCCAAAGATTTTGCATGTTTGCTACCACAAGTTTAGAAATATTTGGTGTTTTTACTAACTGGATTTTGGCCAACCTTTAAATCATTCTAGTAAATATTATGAGTAATTCCTGCATCCCTGCAAATATGTCATACTTCATTAGTTTGCCTTCGAGATGTATTATATTCTGAGGTGCAGTTACGTGGAAAAATGTACCTTTATGCTGAGTAAAGGACATCTACACAAGGCTTTTCTTAAGTATTGTTAACTCAGATGACTTGTAATTTTTCCACACTCTTAATGATGTAACAAAAAACATTCATACAGGACTTCGGTTTCATGTTCTACATTATTTTTAAGGAAGTCAATAACAACTGGTTTGGGTCCAGCAGATATCCTGGCACTGCAAATCCCTTCAACCCCTCCACTGCATTGCACAGGACCACATCAGGGACTTCACAGCAGAATCATGTGGTGTCTGGTCCCCAATGTTTACTCAGGTATTGATTCATGCTTTCCAAAAATTCAGACCATGAGTTACTTTAAGGTTTCCCAAGCATTTCAGGGAGCTGGAATTAGTCTAGAATTTGCAATGATTTTCAAAACTTTCTGAGATTTAAATCTGTGTTTTTTCATATGAGACATACAGCAAGCTGTGATTCTATGCCTTCTTTGCAACAGTCATACCCAATAGCTCCATACTTCTTGGCTTGTACTTTGTATTTAAATTTCAAGATACAGCATAAAGATTTAATAAATGATATACACTTTTTAAAATCACTCAGTGCTAATCTGAAATTGTGGTGATTACTATCATCTCAAAGAATATGCCTAAGGTTTGATTTCCTCACTCCTTGAACAAACTGAATTCTTGTAAACATGCTGCCATCTATTTATGAAAATAACATAAATGAACTGACAACTTTATTTCAGCTGGTGTTCTCCCACCCATGCTCAGAGTGAAAATGATGGAAGTACAAAGTTGTTATCATTCTCCCATTCACATTTAGAGATAAAGTATGGAACCTACTCTTCCCATAAATCCAGACTAATTCAGTTTTCAGAGCTAGACTGAACAGTTGCTAAAGAGTAGGGTTTTTTTTTTCATTTAAGCCTATAGGTTTGCATCAGATCAAAAGCAGAAAAAAGCTGAAATGGGCAGAATTTACACAGTTCCCCTCCAAGGAAAAGTTTGCTCTGCATTTGCTGGAAATCCAGCCTATTTTGACAAAAAGATTTGTAGTCCTTGTTAAAATAAATGAGTTGGAGTCCATTTACCAGAAGCTTCATAATATTAAACACATACCAAAAGATACATACTTTTTGACAACAATCTGCATTACTGTCATATAGACAATCAGATTACCATACACAAATTGAAATTCTATGACATTTTATGTTTGTCTTGTTAGCTAGCCTCCTTCACATGCAAGGCAATATAACCTTTCTCCTAGTTTTTCCTTGAAACTTAAGCTAGGTTTTATTAATTTATGACTGACTGTCTGAGAGGACACAAATTCAGCAACCAAGACTTAAAAAAGCTTCTGTAATTCAACCTGTGCCTGAACATTCTTGTTGGATGACCTTATATTTGCTTTGAGCTGAGGACATCCTCCGTGCTGTAACTGTTGCTCTGCTGGTGCATGATGCCTTGTTGAACTAATGTGACTGTTGTGAACCCTTAGCCCAACCATGCTGAGCCCAGCTTGTACAAGGCAGTGTTTTCATGAAATCACAGGCACAGGTGCTATTAGAAAACAGACATGAGTTTAATTCCTTATGGAGAGATTTTTTTATATGCAGTAAACTTAATTTAAATTCAATGTGACACATTCTGAACACAAAAATATTTTAACTTTTAACTTCAATCACTAACTCACTGGAAGAAAATGAACAGGAGTTATCTTACAATGGCATATTCTGAAACATTAAAAAGCAAAGTCATCTAACTCAGGACAGTGTTCTCACCTACCACCTAAAACTGTTCAATTCAGAGTTCCTTACAAGCCCTAAATACAACCAATGTTCCTTGAAAGGGCTGCAAATATTTCGAACAAGCCGTGACCCAGTTTTCAGCACAATTGAGCCAAACTATTTTTGCTGTTTAAATAAAAATAACAAAAATGCACATTTTTGCATAGTTTCAGCACAAAATTCAGGAGGCAGAGAGGGAAGAAGTGTGGGCTGAGATGAGTTTCACTTTACAGTTTTGGAACAACCAAAACTCAAATCTAAATGGGTATGGTGAGTGCATAGAACCACAGAAACCAAAGAAAAGGTTGGGATGGAATGTTATTACAGCTTTTATGACTATCATGGTAGCTGGGTACTATCTGGACCCTATGGCAATAGAATTTGAAAAATGCATTTTGTAGTGATTTTTACATGCGATTCTCACAAGTGAGACCACTACCAGGATAGTGTGTGTAATCCATGATGTCCAGACTTAAAACAAAGATGTTAAAAAAATTGTACAGGGCTCAGGAAAGCAAAGTAAGAATGAATCATGGTGTAGAAAATTAGTCATAGAATGACAGAACAGAACAGCTCAGTCTAGTCAATTTGTCCAAGGATAACTAGATGACCTGATAATATTTAATTAGTGATTAAATAAGAATACTCTTGGTAGTAGGTTGGGTTTTTTTCTTTTTTTCTTTTTATTTTTCTTTTTTTAATTAAAGAAGATAAATATCAAGAACGAACAACTGGAAATTGAAGCTTGACAAATTGAGAACAAAAATAAGGTGCATGTTTTGGATTATCAAGACAATAACAAATAACTCACAAGTGTTATGGTGAAGTCATTCACCACTAAGTCATTGAATGAAAAATAAATGTCTTAAACTGTTTTTCCTAAACCCATCAAAAGGGGCTTAACACTAAGGTTATTAAGACAAGATTTAGAATAAGACTGTGATAACCTCAGTCACAAGACATGAAAAACAAAATGGAAATATTCCCAAAAATGTCAGTACATGAGACCAACAGATGACAATTCAAGCTGAAATTTTCTATTTCTCTGAAATTTCTAATGATTTTTTTTCGTTCTGATCTAAATTCCATCAAAGGTAATGCTATTTTTCCTTCTGACTTGAAAATGCATAATGTAAAGTAAATTTGGGGACTTCTGAAGGTCTTTCCCTTATTGTCACAAAAGCTGACAACTGTCAAGAAGCTGGCTGGTTTTCTCCTTTAAATTCTTTTCATAATAAATTCTTTAAGCAATAAAAATGTTGATAATAGTTCTCACATAAGTTGCTTTTGCTTTGAGAACAAAGCAACCATGCATGCAGCCAGACTAGAAGCCTTTAAAAAACAGTCTTTTATGCCATATTTCTTGCAGCACTATTTCTTTCTTCCAGAAATATTACAGAACATATTGCTAACTGACATAAACAGAAGAGGAGGGAGAGCCTCGTTTCATCCATCTGTGAAATGCAACCATCCTTGGGTGCAACACAACAAAGTTTCCCAGTGGCTTGCTCATCTGAAATTACAGTGAATTTTAGGAAGCTAGCTGGATTAGCAAAAGCAATAATCTTGCAAGAACATGCAAATAATTTCAAAATAGATTTTGTTTTATTGAAAAACAGTCCAAAATTTTACTCTTACTCCCCCAGGATGCAGCAAAACCAAACTCAAAACCAAAGCCTCAGCTAGTGCAGAAGAGGTGCCCTGCATCACCAGCAGTTGAGAATATTAAATCAAACTGAAGCTAGAACATAAAATATGTTTTAGAAAAGGGTTTTTAGTGACACATTTTTAGACTCAGCTCCTCAGGATTAAGATATTTTCCCTTTTTACTTGCAATGAGACTAACTAAGCTACCAGAGGTTAACATGGGACAATGATTCAAGTAATGCAGTCAATTGAACAAAAGTTCCTCTCAAATTAGTGGGAGTTCTGCTCAGTTGAGGGACTCAGTTTGGCCCAGGAATTAAGTTATTAATTTTTAGCCCTGAGCATTCCTCTTCCCCAGTGGAGTGTGCCAAGAAAACTAAAAAACTGAAGAGCACAGAATTAATATTAAACTTTAACAATGCTTTGCTCTGGCACAGAGGGGAATATCAGAGCTATTTAGAAAAAATGGCATGATCTCCAACTAGAGCCAGAGAATTCACAGGATATGAAATGCACATATGTGCTTTTTATTGGGATCATCCCCTGTTCTCATACACTGAGGCTTTTCTCATGCCTCGTGCTCCTACGCATAGCACTTAACCTGACCACCTAAATCTCTCTGAAGTTACTATTAGTTACCTGCCAAAGACTGTAAATGCCCAGCTGGAAAGTGAGCTGTTTATTTCTTACATATCACTCAATTGAAGTTAAGACATATGTACTGTTTATATTTAAAACATAATTTAACTGAACTGTATGTTAATATTACTTGCTTTGGGCTCAATTTGACAGAGACTTAAAATATGTCTAATTTTCAGTGTGTAGCTAAATCTCTGATTCAGTTAGTCCACAGTACACACCAAACAACACATTACAATACTACTGTACACAGTGGCATTCATCAGATTTAGTTTAGAAACAAACAAAAATATTTGCAAAGGTCTTAGAAANAATGCACATATGTGCTTTTTATTGGGATCATCCCCTGTTCTCATACACTGAGGCTTTTCTCATGCCTCGTGCTCCTACGCATAGCACTTAACCTGACCACCTAAATCTCTCTGAAGTTACTATTAGTTACCTGCCAAAGACTGTAAATGCCCAGCTGGAAAGTGAGCTGTTTATTTCTTACATATCACTCAATTGAAGTTAAGACATATGTACTGTTTATATTTAAAACATAATTTAACTGAACTGTATGTTAATATTACTTGCTTTGGGCTCAATTTGACAGAGACTTAAAATATGTCTAATTTTCATTGTGTAGCTAAATCTCTGATTCAGTTAGTCCACAGTACACACCAAACAACACATGACAATACTACTGTACACAGTGGCATTCATCAGATTTAGTTTAGAAACAAACAAAAATATTTGCAAAGGTCTTAGAAAGTTATTTATATTTAGAAAGGATTGTTTCATCCTTAAGGGTTTTTTTGTTTTTTTTTTATATTTTCTATTTGTTTAAATACTTTCAAGATATTTGCATGAAGGAGTACAACAGCATCCTTGACTGACTTACATGTTCTTGCCTGTTTGTTTTTTCCTCCACTCGAAATGTGTGAAGAGGCTACTAATTTCATTTTTCCAGACATATCTGGTTTTTGGTTTTTTTACATAGGCCTGTATAACCTTGAAATTCAGGGAAATATGATAACCTTGAAGAGGAGCAGTATAAATTCCCACCTGAGATCTCACAGAAAATGAAGCATGGATGATGATCCTTTAGGGATTAACGTAATGGTAATTCTCACTTTCAAGTGCTCGACANAGCTCCTCTGGGCAATGCGTTCCAGTGTCCCAATACACTCATAGTGAATAATTTATTATTTATATCTAATTACAATCAACCTGGACACTACAGCTCCAAGTAAGCCAGAAGGTCTGAACTGAAGGATACAGCAGTGTTGCACTGATAAGACTCAGA
>VZTR01032788.1:64989-76405 GCA_013400775.1 Chaetops frenatus
CTTTCCAGCAAGTGTACTTAGGGGGGACTTACTACTCACCTTGCACCTTGGAGACAACCTTTTCCTCAGCCAACATCAGCAGCTGCTTATAAGCAAGCATTTGCTGTAATTCAGGGAGGAGTAACCTGTCCCCTTTGCTCTAAAGGGTGCTTCCTGGTGGGCTCCAAGCATGGTAAAAACCCACCTAATTCTCAACCAAGTGTCAAAGTACTGTAATTGAAACTGAATCAGGACAGCCTTTGTTTTGTAAGATCCCTCCACCAAAAATGTCAACAAGGAAACTCCAACAAACAGGTTTGCGTTTCTGAGAGAACAAAAACGATAGATGGGCGCAAAGATTGTTGTCTGTATTGCAGCCTGTGTGCAGCTGGTTAGGTGCTCCCTCACACTTTCCTCCTGCCTAATGCTTGTGTCACCTTTAATGGCCATGGAGATTGATGTGACCCTTCCACTTGACTTCATTAGACTTTGAATCAAGCTTTTAGCACTAATAAGGAGAGAGAAGGAAAATGCCCTAAAGATCTTAAAAGACAAGAAAATATCCCTGTTTATTCTGTTTATATCATTTTGCTTATAAGTGATAACTTGCTGTATGTACAGGATGTCAATACTATTCCCTGCAGTTGTATTTTCTAATCAGGCTTTAACCAATTTTTTGATTAGAACCTTTCACAATGAGCAGTCTTAATTAATGGTGGTCATTAGGCAGCACCCTTTTTAATGAGTTCTATTAATCTGCTCACAGGTTTCTTAAAAGATTTCAGTGGTTTGCATCTAAACAAATTACACATGCATTTTACTTTAGGCAACTTCATTTCTTTTACTCACACTATCTCAGTTACAGATATTTTATGAGTGTAGTGTGACTCATGTTCCTGCAATGGGGTTTTAATAGATAGTTTAATTATTAATGTTACATCCCAGTAGAGAATGCCGTTTTCTTTAAACAAAGAGAAGCAGAAGCCAGGGGTGATCATGTGAAAGCAGCTTAACATCCATGCAACATAAAATCTCTACACTTGTCAGTATACAAGAATTTATTGTTAGAAAAAGAAAAACCAGCCCAAATCTGCCATTAAAATATGCTTTATGTTTAGATATTTATTACAGCAGTAATCACTGTGAAGTTGCAGCTTGCAAGGTACTGCATTCAGTTAGTGATTTTTTGGAGTCAGTTCATCCCTGCCCATTCCAGATGAAATTTTAAGTATTACGAGTTCCCTCATTCTGTTTCAACGTATTTCATAAATAAGAAAGTTGATTGCAGGTATTTATTGGGGAAAAAAAAAGTTTATATGCAGAGCAAACAAACCTGGTAGCAGTCAAAAAATAAAAATTTGCTTAAAAGTAGAAATTACCATATTTGAGACTGAAAAAAACCCAAACTTTATGAACATAGTCTTAAGAAAACAGAAGGTTGGGATTGATTTGACCTCACAAAACTACTTTTACTTTCACTATTAAGAAGGATTTTCTCCATTCCTTTGGCAGATTAATCTGACTATATTCATCATAACTAAATTGAAATATAAATACCAGGGGAAGAAAAAGAAAAAGCATATGCATTAAACCTTGGTAATGCACACTCTGTGAAGTTTAAAATATAGAAAATATTGTCTTGGCCATTCTGTCATGCTAGATTATATCAAGAGCTACAACCACTGTCTTGAGAAAACTGAAGAAAATTCAAATATCACTTAAGTAACTTTCTGTAAAACCAAGTTACACTTTTCTTTGGCTATTTTGTATAAAAAAAAGCTTCCAATTGCTTTTGCTTTTGTATGATAAGAAGCACTTCCTCTTTTCAATGGAGTATTGTCCAGTAAGTTCAAGTATTTTAATAAGTTACTCCTTAAAATTTAGGTGCTACTTAAAGATACAGTTAGGAAAGAAGTTACTTACAAGAGTCAGACAGCAGGAGCTTAAGCCATGCACTTTATCCAAGTTATGATACAGACAGCTCTTGTGTCATCTGAAAGAGAATTTGCTGTTAGTACTGCTTTCATGCAGGTACAAGTGTGGCTGTTAGAATATTCCAGTGCTTGGGTTACTAGAAGGGAGGTACTGATTGAGAATCCTAAAATGAAAGGTTAGAGGTATAGTTTTCTTATATTTGTATTTTGGGTTTATAGTAGGGGGGGTTTTGCCATGCCGAAAGTTTTTCTCCTCTTTACATTTGAGGTAATTCTTTACTGCAGTGTGGTGAGGCACTGGAACGGGTTGCCCAGAGAAGCTGTGGATGCATCCCTGCAAGTGTTCAGTGCCAGGTTGCATGGAGCTCTGAGCAACCTGATCTAGTGGAAGGTGTCCTTGCCCATGGTGGGGGGATTAGAACTAGATGATCTTTAAGGTCCCTTCCAACCCAAACCATTCTGTGATTTTTTAATTTTCCAGACTTCTTTCTCTGTGACTGGGACTTGGCAGCTGGGTCAGTGAATACCAGAACTACTGTGGTGCAAGACATCTTAAATCAAAATTTTGTTTTCACTCCCAAGACAGAGCCTGATTTTGCCTAGCTAGCAGCAAAGTCTTCCCTTCTCCAAACCCTTTCTTCTGTACTTCAGTTTTGCTCTTGTGCCCCATTTAGTTTAACAGTCTCCTGCTTGGGAAGCTGCACCATGGTAAGATCTATTTATAGCAGGTGGTTCTTCCTGAGCTTGGTGTCCTTTTTCTTCTCTATGTAATAGTTGGAAAGATGCTTCTAGAGCTGAGCCTGAACCCTTGTGCCTAGTCTTGTTAAAGGTGTCTTCTGCTGCAATTCCATTTAATGCATTATAGGGTAGATAAATGTTGTAAAATAAAAAACATGTATTGTCAGTCTCCTAGTGTATTTATCTGATTTGGTCAATATTACTTTCACAGCAAATGGCAAAATAAAGCAAGTATGGAGAACACTCAGAAGTGTCTGCTGCTGCCTTGAGCTTATCAGCATGTGTTTATGTACAGTTTACATTCCTCTTGGGGGTGAGGTTGGCACATTTAGGACTAAAAGAAGAGTGCAAAATATATTGTTTCCTGCCTAATAGATTTTGCTAAATTAATCTCCAAACAATATAAAATTTGCAGATGGAACTTCAGTTAGAAAGGAAAGGCTGTGTCTTCTCTTGGTAGAGTCAGTCTTGGCTCCCTATTCATGACTGGTTTTAGATTTTTAAATTTTCCACAAAGAATTAAGCATTAGCCAACACTGCAGTAAGTAAAATAAGAATGTAAAAAATGAAGAATGTAAAATAAGTCTCTCTAGGGAAAGATGGGATGGAGGAAGAACATCCCTGTCTTAACCAAAGATACTGTGCATGCGTTCTGCAGATGCTGATTAAAGTATGTGTTTGTTTAAGTGAGACTAGGTTTCAATGAGCAGTGTTGTATCTTGTTTAAATATCTTGCTGGGGAAATAACAATACTTACTTTCCTGACCTGCTGGGAATTTCAGCATAGATTTTAATTTAGGTAGGATGGAGCAGTCATTGAGAACTGATGCCACAAAGACCTAAATTTTTGGATAATATCAAAGAGACAAAATCAAAATTTAAAAAATGGTGGGTATTTGACAATTGCTCACTTATAATTTAACTGCCTTCAGGCCTGAGTTAAGAAGGGTAGTACCTTCCAGGTGTTTAGAAATGGACTTAGTGGTAAAATAAATGAAAGAAATTGTATTGGGTCTTGCTGAGATGGAGTTCATTTTCCCATAGCAGCCCTCACAGTGCTGTGCTTTACATTGGTAGCTGGAAAGGTGTGGAAAAAACAGCAGTGCCTGTGCTGGCACAGCACTCACCTCTCTCTCCATCATTTTGCCCCCAGCAGTATTGTGGGGTGGGCAAGATTCTGAGAGCGGACACAGGTAGGCCCACTGACACAAATTCACCAAGAGATATTCCACAGCATATGACTTCAGCTCAGTTTCAAAAGCTAAGGAAAGGAGGAAGAAGGTGACATATTGGTTATTTACAGTATTTGCTTTCCCAAGCAAATACCACACATGGTGAATCCCTGCTTTCCGGGAAGTGGCCGGACATTGCTTGCTGAAGGGAAGTAGGAATAAAGTTGTTAGCGGTTTTTTTCTCTTTGTGCACATGCAAACTATCTCTTATGCTATCGTAAATTGCCTTATCTCAGCCTATGACATGTTTTCCATCTTCTTTTCTCTCCTCTGTCCAGCTGAGAAGGGGGAGTGGTACAGCAGCCTGGTGGGGACCTGAAATCCAACAAAGGTCAACCACCACAGAAATTCTGAAAATACTTGAAATTTACTCTGGTTTTTTAGTGATGGAAGAATAAACCCTTGTATCATCCTCCTCTGCCAGTTGAATTAACCTGAATAGTGTAAATAATGATGTGACGTAATCCTTAAAATGCAAGTATTCTTAATAGAAGATAGGTCATTGACAGATGGTCATTCTCCACCTGAACATTAACAAGCAAAGAGGGTTTTTTCTTGAAGGAGATGATTAAGTATGAAAAATCTATTTAAAATATGTACATCTGACATTCTTCAGTTATGTAAAATGTATACTTTGTTCTAGAAGACAAATCACACGGAGTAACGCATACCAGTCTGTTGTATTGATGAACAGCATTAAATGATTGCATTGTTTTAAGTATAATTTAGCTCTTTACTCCTCTTTCTTTAATAGGAACCATTTCCAGTTTCATGGGCTTGAAAGTATACCAACTGAATATGCTGATTTCCTTTAATTATTAAAAGTTTTGATCTGTTATGTCTTTGGTTTTTCTCTAGATTATGGGATGACGGAATTATTGATCCAGCTGACACAAGACTGGTTTTGGGCCTCAGTCTCAGCGCAGCGCTAAATGCACCCACGAAGAAGACAGAATTTGGAGTTTTCAGGATGTAAACTTAGACATATGATCATCAGAATTACCTCTGTATATTTTAGTTGGGCAGGACAGCATGCTAACTACAATATTGTGGTGATTAAAGATAAAGATTTGTAAGATGCTATTTTTAATGAAATTTTTCATCATTATTTTCACTGACTGTAATTGTCACAGGGTACTTCAGTTTTTTGATTTGAGATTAGTCACTTAAGTGCTTATATAACTGCATTGCATGAATAAATTGCAAGTTCTAGCAATATACATCATGTTTGAAAGAAATTATTGATACCATCTCTTATATAAATAAATGTGCAAAATAAGCTACATATTTGGTGTGTATCAGCTCCTTTGTTTGTTTTAATTCTTTTTTTGTCTGTCTCCCATAAATGCAAAGTATTTTTTCAGTCCAACAAAAAAAAACCTCCACATTTCCTAGTAAATAATTTTTGTGAAAGGGAAGTGCTGTAAGGGCAGCCAGGGATTTCAACACAGCACAAAATTACAGATTTCATGCAACTGTCCTCTTGTTCTGTCTCTGGCTTTCATCCAAAAAACATTGCTCTTCTGTGTGGTTCCCTGAAGTCAAAACAACTATTGAACCTGATGGATGCATAGTGTTTTCTGGAAGAGATAGGAAGTGTGTGCTGGTATCTGTGAAATCAGCAGGTTGCTGAGAGCATGTGTGAGGACAGGTATTGGCTGAAAAGGTGTTTAAACATCTTGGCGTGCGGTCCTTCTGGAAATTTTGGCTTCACAAAGACAAAGTGTTCTCTTCGCAAGGATAAATGCTTTGCTCAGAGCAGAATCCTGAAATCCACTGACTTCAGGAGTTTTGAGATGCTGGAGTGCTTTGGTTATTCTGATTTATTTAGAGTAGCTTGTTGGAGTGTAAAGATTTTTAAGAATTCAGTGTCTGTAATTTAATTTGTTCTCCTCAGAAACACTGCACCTTGTAGAAACTGCATACTGTTTTAGGGAATAGGAAGGTGAATTTATTTTATCTAGCTTGCTCTGGAGGTGCCCAGATAGCCATTGCCAGAAATATTCTTAACGGAGAGTCAAATCCAAGAAGAGCCAGTGTACAAGAATAGAGGTCCTGTCCTGTTCTGGCCTGTGGGGAGAGGAAAGACTGCCAAGAGGAGTGATCACCCAGGGTAAGGTGCTACCTGTGATCTTCCTAGGCTTGTGTGCAGAGCAGCTCTCCTTGGATCCAGGAGGAAGATGGAAGGTCTGCTATCTACCAGCCTTCCCAATTGTGTCTCAGACAGATGCAAAAGAGAAAATGAAACAATTCTTAGGAATGGGGCTCTTCAGTGTAAAATATAGACAATGTAGACAGCCTAGCATATGTTGAGCTGTGTGGTCTCTGGCACACTTCTATATTGCCCAAAAGAGCAATTTTCCCTTTCTGTTTACTGAGATGAAATGTATACAAAGCTTGGTGTGCTCTGCACCACAAAAAGGATTATTATTTCTGTAGGTCTGGTTTCTCATGCTTACATGCATGTTCTTAGTATGTTAAACAAGTATTTGGCACAGAATAATAGTTTAAAATACTGCCAGCTAGGCACACAGCTGTACTTTTGTGCCACTTGTCTCGCTACACACATTTGTGAACATTTCTAGCATAGACCCAAGATTTCTCGATTCTGGAAGTAAAGTGAAATTACGGTTAGTAGGCTTCTGAAATGCCTTTAAAAATACCCTACTTTTAAATACACATTTATAAAATGTAAATATATAAATATATAAATACAGATAAATAAATATCTAATATAAGCAGGGAGAAAGAGTTCCAGACCCTGAAACCCTTTAAGTGTCTTCCAATAAGAAGAAACAGAATGTATTTTGTCCTACTCCAGTTGAATAATCATTTCAGGCACTTATCTTTCTGTTCTTAATTATGGGAGTCACTTTTGCCTGTCACTTCCAAAGCCAGAAGGACTACTGCTTGCTTCTGCTAAGAAATCTGTTCTATTCTGAATAATATATTTATTTTGAATATATTCTTTCAATAGCATTGGTAATGAAATCATGCCAAGTTGGAAACAGTAACAGATAATTCTGAGATACAGATGATAGAAGCAGGTGTGTTTGGAAAGATGCTTCTGAGAATAGTAACTCCCTGTTGCTTGTTACATCTGAAAAGACCGTTCTTTACATTTGTCAAAATTTCTTCCTCTGAATATGTGTGAAAGCTAAGTCAAAACACATCTCCAATTAAATAGGAGTGTTCTGCCTTGATAATACTTAGTTTTGGAAACACGTTAAGCAAATGAAATGAATCATCACAAGCTTAGCATCGTATCAGCATGATTTGATTAGCGGTCACTACCGAGCAGGAGTCTGCAGTGCAGAACAGCAGTTCAGAGTGTCACTAGTGGTTATCACTCCTCCACTACACAGCTATTTTGGAAAAGCTTTTCCACGTTACCATGCTGCAGTGCCCCTCATGTGTGATGGTGTTCTGATCACTGAGATGGTCTCTTGCTGCTCAGAGACTTGCTGAAAAGCATTGTTTCCTGTGGAGCCAGCAGGAGTGAGGAGTGGGACCCCATGCTTCTACCACATTTGATGATGTTGGTAGATCTATTCATGCTGTGACAAAATAATCACCCAGAGTGCTCACATTGTGTGAGCCACCAGGAGTCTCATGCTTCTGCAGTAGCAGCTACCTTTTAGGTTTAACATGGATGCCATTGCAACAATCCTAGAGATTGTTGCAGTACCCAAGGGTTTTCCTCTCAAATTACCTGGGCTGAGATGGTGAATTCAGAATGGATTGTAAAAATATACCCATTGGCATTTTTATTTTCATGGCAGCTAAGAAGATGCTGGGAGCAGCAAGCCTCTGGGCAGCAAGAGACCATTTCAGCAATCAGAACACCATCACGTGCAAGGGAATTCAGGATGGATCATAAAAACCTACCCGTCACCATTTTCCTTCTTATTTTCACGGCAGCTAGGAAGATGCTGGGAACCCAGGAGCTACAATTTGTTCTTCAATCAAAATCGGTGGCAGTTTGTTTAACAAACATCAATGTAGAGCCTCTGGGACACAATCATTACTAGCCTGCTTCCAGTGCTGAAGTGAGATGTGGATAGTGCACAGCCTCTGTGCCTGCAGAAATGGAGAAGCCACTGGGGCCCTGTTCCCACTGCGCTTCCACCCATGTGGGGTTAGTTCAATAGGGAGTTTGTAGCCTCACTGTTTGCGTGGGCATTGGTATATGTACTGTTGTTTGAGAACACATTTTTTATTTAAATGGCTTTCTTCCAACCTATTACTCATCTAGATGAATTGCTATCTTCTGCTGAAATAGATGTCTCTCAAGTATGCCTCTGGACTCTTATTACTTCAAGTGTGGCAGAAGTCTGATTTATCTTAGATTTTCCTCACTGTTCAAGGTTTCAGTAAAAAAAAATGTCTTGATTCAGAAAACCAATGATGGTATATTATTTTTAACTGTGGTTTATAAATTAAGGCAATTTAAGAAGGCACTTTAAAAAGCCTGCTGCTTTTCTGCAAAGCCTTAAAGCATCCACTTAAGGCCAGATATCCTGGGCTTTCATGTCTCTGATTCAGTAGAGTACTTGTTCCAGTGCTTGACACTAATCTCTACAGTCTAGTAGTCCTAAAATCCATCCAACTCTATTGCCTATGCCAAGCCAAAACTAGAACACACATAAATGCCTCAGAACTGCTCACCAGCATCAACATAATCCTCCACTATTTTTCCACTTTTAGAAGTACACTTAATTAATGGATCATGATGGAAGAGTGTGATTATGAAAAGCATGTATGACTTCCAGAATTATCCACTTGATATACGGATGCTAATGCACATTGGTAGTGTTATGTTTTTACCTTGTGTGCAATAACACTTGCATGGAGAAAGTTAGCTTTGAGAAACTTGAATTAGTACTTAGGTACAACAGAGATGTCCATCCCCAAGGTCTGATGGCATTTCATGTGGATTATCCAGAACTGAGCTCTGAAGTGTCACCCTCATTCCATAGCCAGGTGTCTTATGACTGGCTATTGATGCTGTCAGAATGTACCTACTCTATTGTAATTGTGAACAGTGATTTTGTGTTTTTGTATCTTGACCCTTTTCTGCTCCTCGACCTGGTGGCCTCTGACACGCTTACTTAATATTCAGCTGTTCTGCTGATAGTAATCCTGCTGATTTTTTATCCCCCGGTGCTAGAGACAAAGTATACAAGAATGGCTGAATGGGGAACAAGGGACATTGAGTTTTGCAGAGACACTGTGATACAGACAGTAATAGGCACAGAAGCTTTCACAGTTTTGTGAGTTTCTGTAGCCAGACAGATATAATGACTTTTGGAAACAGATATTTGTGATTGCCTCCACATTCAACAGTAAATTTACTGGAGTAGCTAACATTAAATTCAGCTTTTTACTGGAAGTGCAAGTTGAAAAGAAAACAATGATGTTTTCTGAGCATCTCTGGTGTGTTCAACACTGCATGAGTAATCCTCATACTATAAAATATCCTTGGAATTTTTTGTCAGGCTTCACAGATGCTGCTTTTAAAGTTGAATAGGCCATACATCTGCCTCTCTGTATGAAGTGTTGCATTTTTCATAGCCTGGGTTATTTCTCTGTTCTAAGAAACTTTGTTTTGGCACACCCATCATTTTCAGTACTGGACAAAATTGTGGTATTTGCTCCGGCCTGGGAGCAAAGCCTGGACTTTGCCATGTGTGGTTTACTGCCAGCATGACATCTGAAGTCTTAGCCTTCCCTGTGGCTAAAGGAAACCGGAGGATCCACGCAAGCAGGCAGAGGATCTCTACTCTGACCAGCAATTACAAATGAGACCTTTGCTGGATGTGATGATCAATAGGAGTGTGTGGGAGGAGGTAACAGCAAGAGGTGAACACGCAGCACTGGAGGCAAGCAACGTGATAGAGAGATCAGAGCCTTTTTATTGCCTCAAACAAAATGCTGCTGTTGAAAATTACTTGCTAAACCACACTCCTTTTGTTCCCTTGAAGGAATGTCTGCCTGCTTGGAAAAACACATGCATGGACCTGGTTAATTTTTCTTTAAACAACTCTCTTTGTGTGTGCTCACATCATACTGCCTTTTCAAGTTGTTCCTAGCTCCCCTTCCTAGCTTCCTTACAAATGACAAGCCGGGGGAGTTTTATTAACAAGGTTTTCCAGCTTCCTCCTTCTCCAAAGGATCCTCCCTTCACCTAAGGAGACACAGCCCAGTTCCTGCTGCTGTTGACTTGCAGGCAGGAACATCCCCATAGCCACTTCTGAGCTGTGAACTTGAAGTGAAGCCTCCTCACAGCTGCTGAGGAGACCCAGCTTGCTGCCTCCTTGTCCCAAAAGCCAGATGGCCAGATGTCTCATGCCAGTAAAACTGCTGCTCAGCAACCCTTTTTTACCCCAGCCCTGGCCCAGAGGAGGCTGGAGAAGGCTGAACGCTGTCCTTCATCTTGCATGGTCTTCTCAGCATGCCACTGCTTTTCATAATGGGAAGAGCTGCCCCTGCCACCACCATGGCCATGAGGCCTGGGCAGGTTTGACGTGCCAGAGATCTTTTCAGTGTGAGTATTCATGGGGACGAGGCCACTGGGCTTGTAGAACCAAACATCAGTGGGAAGGTCTAAATGAAGTGTTCACTGATGCTAGGTCTCCTTTTGGCGACTGTACTTTTTCTCTCCCAAAATGCAGGTGGCCTCATCCACACACAGGGTGTATGATGCTGCCCAAGAACCTGTGCAGTGTTATGATATTTGACCTCAAGCACCATTCCTAGTTATGCTTCATGCATTAGCAGTTACTTTTACCCTGGGGCTTTTGATGCTGCTTCTTACCTTGCTCTCCGTGGCCCTGACTCCTTCCCACACTGTTGATTCCCACCCGTCCTTTCTCAAGAATTCATGTCTTCATCAGCTTGTTGCTCATCGTGACTATCTAACAACCCCCCGACCCCCCAAACTCCTTCAGGCTAATCCTCCACATGGCTCTTCCTTCCAGCACATCGTGCTTTTCCTTAGCCCACGGGGTACTTACTCTCCCTCCTGTCAGATCCCTGTGTTGACTTCCAAGCCTAGTCTCCCTAGTCTAAAGACCCAACTTCCACTTCCATCTCTGTGCGTCCAGTGTCTACCGCCTCCCTCAACCACCCCAGCGCCCAGGGGCGAGGGAAGAGTTTCCCACTCTGCCCTCAGCCCTCGGCTGTGGACGAGCACGGAGAGTGCGGGCAGGGTGCGGCTGGCCTGGCCGCCTTCCCCTCGGTGGCCCTCAGAGATGGATCCGCTGTTTGGCCCGAGGGCGAGGGACAGCCGGCGCTGTGGGGGGCCGACTGGGGCTGTCGGGAGGTGAGGAGCGCGGAGCCGTGCCGTGCCGTGCCGTGCCGTGCCGTGCCGACTCTGGGGGCGCGGCGGCGGTGGGCGCTGACGCACGGCGGGGCGGGCACGGCGCTATAAAGGCGACGGCGGCGGCGGCGGCGGCGGTGGCGGCAGTACCATGGAGAGCTGCCGGGCATTGGCGCTGTGCGCCGTGGCGGCCGCGCTGCTGCTGAGCGCCC
>VZTR01032790.1:9612-58798 GCA_013400775.1 Chaetops frenatus
TTTTATACTACAGAGCAAACCAGATCATTGTGAAGTGCATCTGGTTGCTGATTCCTCATGTCTCCTCTTATCTTCTTATCTTTTTTGTAGTTAACTTCTCCTATGGTATGTAAGATGTTACTGCTTATACATTTGGAAGAATAATTAAGAAAAATTGATATTTTTGAAACTGTGTAAAGAGAGACTGTTAATCCTTCTGAATTCTATCATCCCTTATATTCAGCTTTTATAACACTGAAAATTCTTGCTTTATACATTTAGTGGATGACCCACTAATATGATGAGAATGTGCGCTTGCCTGCCTTTTTTTCCTCCATTATAATCGTGTCTGTCTGGAGTAAATTATATAATGTTTTTTTAACATAATTTTGATATTGAATTGGCTCTATTGACTGTATGACCTTTTAGATACCAAGTTATCATTTTATGAATAAGCTGTGATTTGATAATAAGTAACATAATATGTATCCTGCCAGTGGATGTGGAGAGCTGAGAGACCTATTAGCATTTTCCAGAGACAGTATTGTGACTAGTAGCATTGGTAGTGATTTGGGGGCCTTGTTTCTTTATCAGATTCTTCACTTGGAGATACTTCCATTTACCTCCCCTTTTCTAAATAAATTCAAAAGGACAGGAGGAACTCAAGCAGGATAAATGTGTAGATCACGTGTTGATCCATGTGTGCTTCGGCTGTGTGCGTTCGGAGATTACTAACTTGTGTAAATCCCTCTAAGACAGTAGTTAATATGACATCTAGTTACAGAAGTGTTCTAGCTGAAAAATTACCAGCTCTAGAAGTTTGGAAGTTATTCTATTACAACCAAGTATACCTTTTAGTAAGGGTAATGGGAAAATGAAGAAATGAAATGGTGATCATATGATATAGAATAATAACAAAATTTTCTTCATGTCAAAGCTAATTGAAATTTTCCCACATTCTGAATTTGGGAAATTTATTTTGTCAAACTTCTTTTCAACAGAAACACATTTTCAAACTGAATTTTTTCATGACTATCTATTCTTTCAGTTGATTGGTAGTATTTCTTGAATTAAGTAATAATGGCATTTTTAAAATCTGGGGTGGGGGGAAGAAAAGGAAAGGAAAAAAAAAAGAAAAATTACTAGTAAGGCTGACTTTTATTTGAAAAGTGGTAGGCAGGAACAGTACTCTGTCTTAGAAGAAGAATCTCTTCCATTGTGAGTGATGTTTCTGCAGGACAATCGGCCAATTGATTCTTTGATAGCCCTGAAGGAGCCAGCTGAGGGGCATCTGGTTGCTGTGACAGGGTTACTGAAGTTCCTTAGCCTGTTGCTGTTACACTGTGCTTCTTTGTGCTTGTGGAGATCAGGTGGTCTCAAGCAACTTGGCTTTCTAGCATTGATACATTTACCATGCTGAATACAAAACCATGCACGAGCTTACAGTGTTGGTTAGCAGAGTTTGGTACACAATATAACACCTCTATCTCTTTCTGACACTTAGTCCTTATTGATACGGTGTACATGCCTAAACCACCGGGGTTTTGATGTAGAAAATGTAAACACACACTTGGAGCAGGCTTTTGTGTTGTTGAGGGTTGCTTTGTGAGGCAGGATCAGTGTGATGGCAAATATAAGCAAAGGTTAAACTCAGCTTTTTTGTTTATCTATTGGAAGGACCACAGATGTTCATTTATGGAAGCTGTTTGCTATAAATTCTGCTGATATGAACTTCACTTCAGACGTATTTCCACCACTAGATTTGAGATGCTTCCTAGAAGTGTTTGAATTTAGGCAGTGGCAAATACTTAAAAGATCCTTTGATCTTCATTTTGTTTGGGTGTGGGTTTTTGTTTGTTTGTTTGTTTGTTTGTTTGTTTTTTTGTTTTGTTTTGTTTTTTTGTTTTTGTTTTGTTTTGTTTAAGTTTGTTTGGTTTTTTTTTAATATCTAGAGGCATTAACGTTTCATTCTTAACAAAAATTTTAAGAAAAAGTGGAAATTCATCTATTGACAATAGACACTGAAAATAAGACTACAGTTCAGCAGGTTAGTCTCAGTAACCTGAAGTTATAGTGCATTTATTATACAGCATGTAAATGTGCTTCTTTGCTAGACAAAATTATATGTAATTTCTAGATTAGTGATACACATTTTATATGGTATCGGAGTATGAAAATTTTCCCATTTTGATAGACTGCATATTCTTATTGATTCTGTGGAAAAACAACTACAGGTGTTGAATAATAATGTCAATCATATACTGAGTGGTGTAAAAGTGTAAAAGTCATAGGCTAATATTTCAGTTTACTTTCCAGTAATTACCTGTGGACTTTCAAATTATTGCTTTGCTTTTGATGTTCATTAGTCACTGGAAGTGAAAATGGCAAGGAAACCAATAGTGCATAATCTGGAACATTTTAAATGTTTTTGGATTTCTTAGCATGATTAGAAAATATAAGTGGTATTACTCTTGCAGATCAATAGAGACATATATTAATTACTACAATAATTGCCTTCTCAAGGACAATGATTTAACACTGTTGGAAATGATGCTGAGACTGCTGATTTCTTATGTCTTCATTAGTGTGCAATGAAAACCACAGGTTAGAAAGGAAAAAAAAACAAAACAAAGTCTTTTATTAAGCTATTGTTGACATAGTTAATTGTACATTTAATAGAGTTGTCTAATGATATTTAATAATGTTGCTTCAAGTTTTCAACTGTCCCTGAACTTCAGTTATTGTTATGTCCCTAGTAGTGAAAAATATCAACTAAGAGCAGTATATAAAACACCCTTGATAGAAATCTCTTCCCTCTAAAACTGAAATTTCATAAATAAATGTTGGTTCACTCTGCCTGAGTAAATGTACCATGTCCTTGGCTTGACATATCAATCTGCAGAAATGCATTAAAATTCAAATTCATGTATTTAAGCCCTTGAGCTGTTTCGTTCCATCCCTAAAATNTGTGGGCTTAAATTTAATTTCTAATAGGACAGGTATTTCCTCTTTTTTTTTAATTTTATCTTTTTGTACACATACTTTTAAAGGATGTTTTTAGGATGTTTCTGTTTCATTTACCAAGAGTATTAAAGGCACAAGGATATAGATAATGTAGGTTCCAGAAATATCCATCAGAATAAAACACATGACATTTGTGTTCTCACAAGCTTAATATTAGGTATGCTTTTATGAGTTTGCAAACAAAAAGAGAATAGGCTAAGACGGAAGAAGTCCCAACTCTCAAGAAGTGCACTGATTTCACCAAGTTTGGAAAAGATTAGAGGAAAAGATGATCCAGGAAAGAGAACAGGCTGGCGTTTGTGTATAGGATTGACAAGTAGTGTGCAGTTTGCCCCAGAAAAAATAATTTCAGTAATTATATTTATATTTAGGTTGTTAATTAAATTTAATTGTAGCAATTCCACAAAAGAGCTGTATGTCAAAGCAGACAGTTCAGTGAAAGGAGCAGACAAATACTAAAGACAACATTTTGGAAATCAGCTGTGAAAGTAAATGTCATGGAGCTGATGACAGGACTTCACCTTGAATACCATGTTAATGTCAAAACATATTTTGAGATATAAAATGAGTGCACTTTGTAACAGAGATAAGTTATAAAACATCAAGAAGATCATCATGTGAAAGAATACCATGCACACAGGCACTCACTTGCTATGTTTAGCTTGGAAAAGTAAGAAAAAGACCAAAGCACATTTCCAGTTTGGCACAATTCTTCATGGAGTTCTGTGGTATTAACATTGTTGAGCCAAAATTTTAGGAAAGGAACAAATGAAGACATTTAACATCTGAATGTGCACTATCTATATTGGCCACAGTGGTGTGATTTCAACTGATCTTGGAAATTAAGCAATTTTGGATCTTTCTAGCAGAGTCCTGGGAGACCATGTGGAAATCCCAGGTAACAAACAAGCAAGCCAGCCAAGTACCATAATATGGGAGAGAATACTGAAAGTGAAGGAGGTGAAAGGCTCCTTCTGGCTTTGTTGTCACTCCTGAGCTGACAGAAAGGAAGGATGGAATGTGTTTCTTCATATGGATAGAGTGTGCCCTGGCGACGTACCCAGTAAACAGAAACCTGCCTGCCGTGCTTAGTCGGGGTGAGTGTTTCCCAAGTGGTTACCGTTACGAGCAGCTGTGCTTCCCTGCCATCGTCCACCTTTACCACGAGAGGATAAAAAGTGGGTAAAAAAGAAGGTATGCTGGAATAGTTCTTCTTTGTCGGAATATACTGTGCATATATGATAAGTGATAATGATTACTTGAACTTAGTTTATGGAGTTGTAATCTGTTAAAAAAAAAACATATAACACTGTGGATTACCATTTTAGGTGTCCTGTGTCATGTACCTTTCATACATAAATCCCAGAAGAACCTAGTGATTAGTTATAGGCCTGTTATGTAGTAGAAAACTGAATCTAAAATAATATTTTAATTAATATAATGCATTATTAAAAAAGTATTAAATGTAATAATCAATGAGCATTTAAATGTGATTCACTTAGAAGGAAACCAGACATCTCTTTTTAACTTGATCTGTTTATGCATTACAGATACAAACCAATGTGAATAAAATACCTGCATACTGCTAAAATAAGAGTTCCAATATCTGAACTAGTCTATTCCGTGCCCTCTCAGGCTATTTATATTTCTTCTTAAAATAAAAACAATTTTTTTCTCTTAAGATAAAAATGCATATAACGTTTCTGATGTATTACCTCAAACTTTTAATTAGATTCCAAGTTTTATGACTAAACCTACAAGTTGTGTGAACATTCATTTATTTTCAGTGGTCAACATTTAATGCTTTGAATATTCTTCATTTAAGGAATTTGTTTCCACATAAGTCAGTATACCTGCTATGTTTTTGTAAAACATGACTGTTTCTGCTAGAACAGATGTCATCTGCATTGTAAAATAACAGTGTTTTATGGGAAGCTTTTAAGAAAAAACACCATAATTTAGTTTGCTTAATGTCAGACATGAGCCCACACTACAACAGAAGTGCTCTAAATGTCAAAACAAATCAATTTTTCAAATGTCAGACCAACATTAATGAAAGCTCGGCTCTTTCACTAAGGATACTCTCCTAATTCATAATAAATACTACAATTTATAACGTGGTCATTTATTACACAAGATGCGTATACAGTTACCACCACTGTTACGGATTTAGTTTCACAGTTCAGGTGTGTACTTTAAAACCCTGTGTATTATAACGACAGAAGTTTCCAATCACAGAATAATGTAGGTGGGAAGGAACCTCTAAAGGCTAGCTAGCCCGCTCAACTGTTTTTTTACACTTATAACTCTATGTCCTGGTGTAACCTGGGGGACCTCAGGAAAATGTGGCATTGAAAACTGAGGCAAAGAAAGCAGTGAGTACCTTAGCCTTTTGCATGTTGTTACCCTCCTTCAGTAACAGGGCCACCTTTTTGGGATCTTCCTTTTATTTATGACAGTATAATATGCAGAAAAATTGACATATATGTACTTTATATTAAATGGAAAGCTGGATATTTAGCAAACAGCTTGACTACTTTAAGCAAATGAAGTGAAAGCTCTAAGAGCCTTGATGAATTAGGAGAGAGAACCAGTGCTGTGTGACTCAGTAAACCAAATGCAGCTAAATATCACAGCTGCTGTTTAGAATATCTGTGGCTCATCTTTCTAAAAGACTGTATTTGAAGAACTTTGAGACAGCGAAGAAATTTCAGACCACCAAGAGACCTTAAATTCTCCAAAATAGATATAAAAAAACTCCATGATTTTTGCTGTTTAATCTCTTATCTGCAAT
Organism: Chaetops frenatus; assembly: GCA_013400775.1. Classification (NCBI taxonomy): domain Eukaryota; kingdom Metazoa; phylum Chordata; class Aves; order Passeriformes; family Picathartidae; genus Chaetops; species Chaetops frenatus. The sequence goes on from VZTR01032790.1 coordinate 15,410, forward strand.
AAACTATATGGAATAAATGCTTGTTATATAGTTAGAAGAGGAGTAGCCAAGTCCCTTGTAAATGAAAGATGATTATACTCCTTGCAAGCAGAATACACAGTTGTGTTTAGGCACTGTCTATGTACATTCCCTCTTGGCCCATTGTTTGATCCTGCATGAAAGACAGTTACTTAGAGAAAGTATAGTTTGTATATACATGATATTTATACCATTTGGAGACTTCAGCAAAATTATAGGGAGTGTATTTTCTTCACCTTCACTCCTAGTAAACCATCATCAACACAAGAAAAAAAATTCTGAAAGGTTTAGATATGCTGTTTGGTGATCACACTTCTTTCCTATAAATATATAATGAATACCTGACTAAACTTGTAGTTACCACATGAAAAATGACATTTATATTTCAGATAAGTTTGTATAAAAAGGCCACATGATGGTTCTCTAGAAGTCACAAGCAACTTTCTGTGTTGTAGCTCCAGACTGTCACTGTATCTGGACTCTCAGACTGGGGAGTACTCTCCAGTTGCTGAGTTTGACTTTGTCCCACCATGCTGGGAAAAGAGCTGAAAAGCATTTGCCTCTTGTCCCCATTCCCTACCATCTCTCTGTGGAAAAATTTTGAGCATGAAAGCTGGAGAGCATCATGGAAGGCCAGGCCTTATTGCAGAGTCTACACGACATGTATGGTCTCAAGGGCATCTAAAAAAACTTGTTTACTTGGTGTCTTCTCTGCAGCTTTCGTGCTTCATGCAGGTTGTCACCCATATTGAAGAAAATATAATACAAGGGCTCAGTAAATTAAGCAAGCTTTTTCAGGGAATATTATTCTATCTTTCATACTAGTTTGCAAATAAGAGAGAGCAGCAGGGAGTAGAGCTTCTGCAATTTTGACTAGAACTAGTTTGGCTGTTAGTTTGGATGAGAATGTTGTAAGCCTTTATGCTTAATTGAATGAAATTATTTCCAAGGGATGATGATACATATATGTACAGTAAAACTTAACAGGATAATAACAGCTGAAAATATTAATCTATTAAATTATTACTGTGTGAATTCAACTAGATATATTTATTGATATTAAGAAAGAATAAATCTCAAAGGCTGTACTTGCAGCAGATATCAATAATCAACAATACCTATGGCTAGGTGGTCAATATTTGTCTTTCTTCACGGATCTTTTTGATTTTCCTGGTCTTTTCCAAGATAATATGTCTGCAGTCAGGAGGAAACATACATTTCAGTAGCGAAACACAAGTAATGTTAACTTTTATGTTGAGACGGCCTTTGTCCCTTTCCTTTAGAGAGTGCTCTTTGCTCTTCCCACCACAATTTTATCAAGTAGCACCATTTTCACATTGATGTGTTCATTATCCTAAGTTTTTGTTAGGCAGATAGGATCTTTACTTTATAATCACGCACAGTTTTCTTAACTTTCTTTACTCTTCATTTTAAAAGTATGTTGAAAACTACTCAATCTTAAAGTTGTTTCCATTCTATTGACTTAATTTTTCCTTGTATGTTTGGATATTCGTAAATTTAAAAAATACCTTTTCCTTGTGCAGCCTGTTGTGCTGTTTCTCAGCTGGTAAGATATGAATTGAGAGAATTATCTAACACGAAATCTTGATGTGCATGTTTATCAGAAGAAAACTAAAATACAATATAACATTTTCACTTTTTTTTCATCTGGGATAAATAAAAAAAGATTATTTGTATTAAACCAATTGTTTACTTCGGCATTGAAAGACATCAATTAGTACTTCAATTATATATCAGGTATTTAAATAATGTACTAGAAAGTCAACAAAGAGCAGAATTGTGCTTTTGACACAATTCTCTTTGTTAATTTAAGAATCTGAAGCCTCTTTGCAAGTCTCATTTCCTTTTTAATTCAATATAGATTATGATTTATTTAAACTGCCTCTCTTGGTGTAGGGCTCAAAGCAGATGGAAAAGTTGAAACTTGTTAAAAATTTTAAATTAAAAAAAAAAAACAAACTAAAATGACTGGCCATAATCTTCCGTGAAAATTATTTAGCCATTTGTAAACACTTCATCAATTGCTGGATGTCTCACAGGAGCAGTCGGTGGAAACCTCCAGTTCTGACTGAGCAAGATGTTCTCTCAGGTGAAAAGTTTCAAAAGGACTATTTTGGACCAGGTGGGGACTATCTAGTGAGTTTCCTTAAAGGCAGTGCAAACTCTAACAGCGATTTACCTCACCAATCTGTGTATGTGCCCCTCCACGCCACTTCTGTCTTCTCCAGCTTTTAGTGAATATTTTTAAAAATATCTGTGAAACAGGAAAAGAGGCATTTCAAAACATTTTATATTTTAAGAAGTACTTAGCCTTGAGAGTTGGAGAACTCTTCCGAAAATTAGCAATCATTTCTGGAGGACCCATCTTTCATAATGTGTTTATCAGCATGGATAGCTGCCGTATCTCAGTAATAGTAAGGGAAAAAAACCCGCCTTGCAAAACTGAGGAAACGTTCAGGAACTGGTAAAAAGTTCCGTGACATTATGTTTTAACCTTATTTTATCTTGTTGATATATTTCAAAGTTGTTACATCTTTAAAGTTCAGAGGATACACACTATCATAGTGTTTAGTCCTGGACTAACCTCAGCTCACCACTGGAAGGCTTTAAATCATTGGTGGCATTTCCATTTCAGCAGCTCATGCACTTGTGCCACTGCAATGACTTTAGAGTAATTTTGACTGAAATTATTTGTTCCTAACATTTTATTTTACCTTGACCAACCAAAAATCATTTTCACAACCAAAAAGTACTTGAAATATATCTCCTTATCATTCTAAGACAATACATTAATTTCCAAATTTTTCATGTGCATTATATTATTAAATGGCAATCTACAATTTCCCCCCTTGACCTAGTGATAATGCTTTTGTTCCCTTATCTTTTACAAGGGTTGGGAAATTAAAAATCTACTGAAATTATTTATAATGGTTTCTTCCAAGCAGGAAGTTCACCTGAAGTGAAGTCTGGCAGTACAATTTTACAGCTCTGGGATTTACTACCTGCAAGCTATTTTAAAGGACATACTTCAGTGTACTGGGCACAAAACCAGTGTATCACTCACTTTTGGTGTGCTCGTACCACACCTAGTAAGGTGTACATGTTGTAAGCAATATAATGCATGTGCTTCTCAGAACTGGTGTTATGGCTAGCAATGTTTGTCACATATTTATGCCCATTATTTCACTGGTATGTAAAAGAGGAGTAATTTGGTCAGGAAACACCAGGACTTCAAAATGAATATGTTATTCCTACCTAATCAGTAACATATATGACAGTAATTCTAAAATTATTATTGAATTGACTTCTCTTTCTTGTTCAGTGACAGAGCCATATGTGGCCACATGGGCAAAATAAATTTTGTGCTGAATGCCAGAAGGTTTTACTTTTTTATTCTAATCCATTTCTGGTTCCACACTGGTGGTATGTACAGCATTAAGGCTCACTTGGTATTCAGTCCGTGCAGTCTGCAAAAATCACACTGCTGTGGGGTCTAAAGTGATTATAGCAGAATAGTCTCTGCTCTCTCTTTGACATAATTGTCTCTGTAGCCAGAAAGGTATCCACACTTGAGACAGAATTGCTAGCTGAAGTTTACTGGCCTTGAAAGAAATGCTTTTATACTAAGTAAAACACTGCTCTTTCCATTTCAATTAAATAAAAAATCTGTACACCATTTGGGGACTTTGTTGGGGTTTTGCTTGTTTGGTTTTTTTTATGTGTAGAGGATTTTTTTTTTTCTGAAAATCTCAAGCAAAGTTTACACCCTTACTGTTACACAAAAATTATGGAATATCCTTGAACTTTTATTGGTGACCACTTAAAAAAATTGTGTGACACCAAGCAGGTAGCTTTTCCTGGGTTAAAAAAAAGTTGTAGCTATAAAATGCTGGCTCTAGGATATACTAACATGTTTAGGAAATTTCCCTGTCTGCCCACCCAGGAGCCACTCTGGCAGACACACACACACCACCTGAGCTGAGACCGAAGAGCCTTCACAGTGACACACCCCACACTCAGAGTCACACCAGGTCTCCTCAATGGCTGGATCCCAGGTTTCCAGTAGCAGAGTCTCAGATGTCCAGATCCTTTAGATGATTTAATCTTGGCCCAATAAGTAAAAATAAAAAACCAAAAACTAAAAACCTGGGACCCCAGGTTTCCAATAGCAGAGTCTCAGATCCTTCAGATGATTTAATCTTGGCCCAATAACTAAAAACAGCAAAATAACAGCTTGATCTGGTACCTCTGAGGAGAGACCCAGAAAAAAGAAACCCCTGGGCTTTTCTACCCTGGCAGCCCAAGGGTGGAAAATTCTTCGGATGTTTGGCTCCTGCCATCTCTGAGTGTCTGATGCCCTGGCCAGGACTCGGGTCCCCAGGCCTTTTGTTCTGCAAAGGGTCAGCACATCCTGGCTTCTTGTCTGGGGCTCCCACCCAGAGCTCAACCTGCTGGTACAACTGCAGCTGCACCCCCAACTACCTGCACTGAAGGTATTCCTCAGCAAGAGGTCATGCATGCTCCTCACAGGATTTTGTTTCTGTATAAAACTTATAGACTTTCTATGGCTGATTAATTTCTTGTACATTTGATAGGTGCACCATGAGGTAAATTCAGTATGTTCTGCTAACTTACTGCAATGTTTTCATTTTTTTATGAGTGACGAAATCTGTTTTATTTTTATTAAATTCATATTTAAAAGTAATTTAAATATCTGAATGCACTTACATTACATTAATAAGTTTAATTTTTTAAATGTACACTTGTACTGTAATTAGTAACTGATAACTTTTTGCTTTTTTTTAATAGCCAATAAAAAGAGGAATTAAGAGCAGAAGCTACTTGAATACATCTGACAGATCATTTATAGAACTTGAAAGCATATATGAATGTGCTTGGTTTTTTTTCATTTTAATTTGAATTTAGTGTATTTATCAGTTTTATAAATACAGAAATGCTGGCACATATGTTTAAAAATATTTGTAGTGCTTTGAAAAACCGAGACTGCAGATGGTTGGATTCTTGAGTTTTAAGTGGTTTGGATATGAATTATACTACATATTATGTAAAATAACTTCAAAACCACTGGAGACTATGACTGTAAAACAGAGAGTGAAATATAGTATAGAGAATGTAATTTACTTTTTGTAATACCAGTTAAAGATGGGGAGGGCCAGAAAACACAGAACATTCAATGGAGACATTGACACCGAGAGTATAGCAAGATGTTTTAGATAGAGTAGGCTCTCAATAGCAGGAGAATTTTACTTGTAGTTTTTTATTTTCTAAATATTTAGGGTTTATTCCAAACCAGCTCCAAACACCATTTTAACTCTTCAGTTTGATCAGCTGGAACATTTCTACCTGCACATTTGCACATATAGTGATTTAATCTCATATATTTTAATCAACAAAATATGAAATAATTAGACAGAAGTAGGTACCTTTCTTAGTTTTAATAGGTGCATGGAGAAAGAGAGACAAAATGAGCAAAAATTCTCCCTCTCTTCAGGCTTATCCTGTGTAAGATATGTCATTTATATGCTTTTGTCAGTGTGTGAAACAGTGAAGCTGTGTCTGGAAATTAAGCAAGGTTCTCTTACAAATATGTTAGAAACATCAGAACAGAGTCTTTACAGAGCACATTCTGCTGCTTACTGCACTCATTTGAGCATAACATACCACCACTTGACAGCGTGTCTCAGTTGTGCTCTTCCACAAGCCACGTATCTTTTCCTCCTTGCTGAACCCAATCCTGTGCCACCTTGCTGACACTTCACTTTGACATTTGCCAAAATGCTCTGTTTCAGGTCACTGTGCAGCTATTCTCTTCCTCATGTACAGATATTCTCCCTTGCTGCCTGCAGCACCTACATACGGCTGGGCCTGAGCTGCTGATCTCCCTTTGCTGCTATAGGATCTGATTTCCTGTATGTGCCTGCAAAGATGCTGTGTTTTTAGGGAGGTCTTCTCAGTCTGCTCTGGGAGTGGTGTGCCCAAGACATGGTGTTCAGGCTGGCAGTTGCTTTACAATTTTTACTTCAGTTATGCTGCTTCTATCCCTCTCTGTGAACTGTAATGGATTTCTTTGATACTGCCTTGTCATTGTTTTATTGTCTCTCTGTGTTACAACAGCCATCAAAATAGTACAGCACCACAGACTGTCCTAAGCCTGCATACAGGTAATTGGCAAGATCAGTCCAATCTCATGTAAGATTTTTTCACTTAGAGAAAATACGGGAAAAAGAAGGTGATCTATTTTTTTACTCCTGAGAGAGACCCCTTGAAAAGATGAAGAGCAGAACTAAGTTGCTGTGCTAGCCCATGGATTATTATGGTGGCAACAGGCCCCATTCCTTTGTTGAACGTTCATGAAACAATTTTGGATTACAAAGATCTTCCAAGGGACTGAGACTGGACTAAAAAGCAATGTGTAAATGGAACTCCTATGAAATTGAAAGTCAATGAAGAATTTTTTTCTCGCAAAATCTGGGACTTCCTCCAACTTATAAATATAGCAGTTTTAGGACATATTACCATTTCTGTTATTGTAGGTTTCGCTGATTAGATGTTAATATCTTTGGAAGCTGGTCATTTGATATGATGAAAGGTATAACTTACAAATTGCTGGCTGTATAAGGATAATTCTTCCATTCTGAACTTTACTATAACCTGCAGCTTTGACTGAATCTATATTACTTATCAATTTTAATTTTCTATACTGCCTGGTTAACTTTTCTCTTTAATGCTGCAAATTGCTAAGCAATATTATTTTTCTTCTATTGTGCACTTTCATTTCAGATTTCTGCACAGTCAGCATCTGTAATTAATTATAGAAAAGGATAATGTAGGTAAGTTTGTGGCGGTGTGTCCTGATGTGGCTGCTCCTTCAGGTGATCAGGCACTATTAGCAGTAAGTGCTTGTCTAGAAAAGGGCATCTAGGGAAATATAATATGTAGGACATAATGTGGATCACATCTCAGGCCCTTTGAGAGAGGGGTTAACACGGTGAGAGAAATGTCATAAAACGAAAAATTTCATTGCTACAATCATGTGCTATAAATCCACATGCAGCAAAGTAACTTGTGAGGTGATTTGGATTCCATGTAGGACTGTAGGACTCCATGCCACAACAGCTGTAATTACTTAATATCCATCACCTAAAAAATGTCTGCTGAAAAATTCACAATTTATTTTTATTTCTGAGCTGAACTATATTTCAGCACATGTATACTTCATAAAACACACACATAAAAAAAAAAAAAAAAAAAGCTTCAAAGTCCTATTCCCAAAATATAGAAGCCTTACCAAAGAAGTCTCACTAGCTAGATTAGGATGCCTTATTAGGTATCCCAAGATCTTGCAAAATACGATCATCAAAACATCCTCTAATGCTGCTTAAGCCAGTACTTTTTAAAAACAAAATTTGGTCTAATTTAACTTCAGGACATGTAACTGCAGAACTATAATAAATTGTATTATTTCAAATGTCTTTTTTTTCCTGAAAAAATTCAGTGTGGGACCATGTTTTACCCTAGAGGGTCTCAACTTGGTTTATTTAGGGAAATTGCACTGATTTGTTTCTTTACAACAAACTTCTCTTTGTCCTCAATCCTTCTACATTTCATTATAGATTGGCAGTTTAAACAGGAAAAGGAAATTTGCTGAAGAGATCTAGATCTCATTTCATCACTGTAAGCAGAAGAGACGGGGCATGGACTCAAACAAATATTACTTATTCTAATCCTGATTTTCCTGAATAAACTAAGTGCTGTACTGTGAAATGTGTTGTTGGTTTTTTTAAAACCTAGATCATAGCAGACAATGAATTTTATACTTCATGACAGCAGGCCCTTTTTTCTTTTTCCAGGTGATAAAAGGAAAATTAAAGTTTGATTCCTTTAGTGCTTAGACATTCCAGACAATGCATTCTTTACTGTGCCAGCTACATAAGAAGTGAATTTTTGTGTTACCTCTTTCATATCTCAGTGCAAATACAGAGAAGAAACAACTGTATTTGTAATGGTGAGAAATCATTGTTATTTTATTACCTTCTACCATTTCTGCAGTTGAAGGTAAGAAGGCAATAATGCTACAACAGAGAAAAGGTCTTTGTAGATGCACACAGATGGTTTACATAGTTGGATTTGTCTCTCAGAATGTTGGAGGCTGAGTGATAATGAAGTTGATGGAAATGGATCTTATGTTGTCTTTTATTAATTTGTGGTAGATAAGCTAGTCAATAACTTACACTGAATGATTTATCCACTTACAAACAAATCCCCTCCTACCTCCCAAGGTAAAGCAAACCAACCATCAAAATAAATGCTCAAAGGAGGAAGTATTTTGGGGGGAAGGGATGGGGAGGTTTTAGTTTTTATTTTGCTTTGTGGGTTGGTTTGTTTGGGGTTTTTAGTTGGGCCTTTTTTTTGTTGTTTGTTTTATTTGTTTGTTTTGTTGTTTTGGTTTGGTTTTTTTGTGGGAGGGTTTTTTTTTTTTTTTTTTTTTTGTTTTGTTTTTTTGTGGGGGGGTTTTTTTTTTTTTGTTTTTTTTTTTGTTTTGTTTTGTTTTGTTTTGTTTTGTTTTGTTTTGGTTTGGTTTGGTTTGGTTTGGTTTGGTTTTTTTGGGGGTTTTTTGGGTTTTTTTTGTGTGGGATCTTTAAATTTTTGTGTGTGTGTGTGTGGGGTGTGTGGGGTTTTTTTGTTGTTCTTTTGCTTGTGGTTTTTTATGTTTATTTTGGTTTGTTTGATCTTGTTCTCAGTGTGACTATTAACTGAAGATGAATTCTGTGATCTGCAAATCCAATGAAACTTCTTTTGGTACAAATTGGCTTCATTTCACCTCTATCCTATGCTGTATCCACTCCAAAATCCTCACGTGTCCTTAGATATTCTCACAAGAGAAAAAATACAAGACTGGGACTTTTGGGGAGCTAGGTAGGTACTTTATGTCAGGCTGACTGTTAGCCAGAAATTAGCTCATTAGCCAGATACTAAGACTATAAAATAGTTGTGGTTTTTCTATTATTCCTCAGTAAGGACAGTGATTTGTATCTCTCTTCAATATGTAACTACTAAGCATTTTTTCAGACAAATTCTGGGATTTGAATTATGTGCCCACCCTTAAAGTTGACTAATAATCACCTGAAAGATCAAAAACTACTGAGTAACTTAAAAATCCTGTATATTTAATTTATTTGAGAATCTAGACTAAGAGCAAGATAACATTCTGCCTTGTCACACTGCTCCAAAATAGAAATAAGTGTCAGATTTTTTTTCATGTTTAATTCACCAGTCCTGGCACCGACAATAGTTTTTCATGTCAGTAAAGCAAGGTTTGACAAAGCAGCAGACTACACCTCTCATTTGCATGTTTGGTGTGAAGCAGGAGCATTATGTTATACTCACATAAGTGAAACTTATTTGATTCCTACAGATTTGCACTTTTACTGATGAATATGTCATTACTTTCATTTTATTTTATTTTTTTTGTCAGAAAAGCTTTGTAATACATAATCTTGTAGTGATATTTATAGTGCAAGTCTGATTCTATGAAACTGACTTAGTCTGTTGAAGATAACATAAGGATATGGGGTTTGTCAGAATACATAGTTGATAGCTCATCAGTGTAAAAGGCAAGGATGAGAGACAGGATAAGCAATAACTGACATACCCAGACAGGTAAACCATAAGGGAGAGGAGATAACAGAGAAAGTAACAAAGATTGTATCTCTGGTCACTGATCATGGACAACTGAAGGAACCCGTTGGAGCTTTCAAGAAGTTCAACCAGAAATTTGTAGTTGAGAAGAAACTAGGGAAACAAGGTAATTATTGGCCCTCCTGGGAAAGACTTTTTATGGGAATTTTGAGGATGTTTGTGGGATTTTATAAAATTTCTAGGGATATTCTGAGGGCATTGTGTGCATGTGGAGAACTGTTATGGGATCTTTATGAGAAGGGCCAAAGGCAGGGAAAGGTAGGAACAGAGTTGGATCAGAGATGAGCAAGCAAAGGAGAGGAGATGAGAGAAAAATGTTGCATATAAGCTGCTGATCAATCTGCTTGTGAGGCCAAGTCCTAGCATGACTACTGTAGTCTGTCCTCCCTACTTACTAATTTTTTTCCTATTTTCTATGTGACCTTGTTCTCCATTCTGTAGCTAGCAGAGATGGGACCTGCTAACAAATTTCAAGTCAGGCTGGCTAGTGAGGAAGAGGACAGGGTGGCATCTTAAAAGACCCAAGATCTGAACTGGTGAATTTATAAGGCATGTAGGATCCTGACAGGAGTATTTGATTACCTTAGGCCATTCCAGTATTCAGTGGTTCTATGAACATCAGTGTTCTTGTGAGGTGAAAATATGTTTCCTGCTAAATAGGCTTTGGTGCAAATATTTACATTCATCTTGAATTTAAATATATTTGGAAGAATTAATTTCCGTTCAGGTATTTCAATTCTTGAATAAAAAGAATAATTTACTTGAGGGTTTTGTACTTTCAATTACCTTGTTTGCAAATGTTTGCTGGGTTTTGTAAAAGAGAAAAGATATGTATGCAGTTTTCCAAAACTGATGATAAAACTTTGTCAGCTTTATGAAATGCCAGAAAAAAATATATAATTTATAATATTTTGTAGCATCATAATAGCAAGTAAATCCCTTGGAACCCTACTGTTGAAAACACATATTGGAGTCTTGTTGATAACACTTTCTTAACAGACATTCGTGTTGAGTTTTTGGGGTTGTTTTGAATTTTAATCCTAATTTTTCATTCAGTATAAGAACTGTAGTATTTGGGATTTATGAATAATATTATATCAGAGGTCACTAGTGTTAAGTCACTACAAATCAATTCTGAGCAGCCAGGTTACATGGTGAAAGCCTGGGGGCAATGAGGTCTGCTTTTGGGGGCTGACTGCAACAACCCTATGTCACATTATGTGGCAGAGAAACAAGCAGTGCTCATCCCAGCCCCTGGGAAAGGGACTTAGATTAAGCTTTCTGCTTGAAAAATGGTAATGAAAATTTGGTTATTGTGCTCATAGGAGGGAAGAGGGAGTTTGTGTTACATAAACAGCAATGGGAATTTTGCTGACAAGATCAATCTTTTATTTCAAAGGTCAGGGGGGAGGGGTTTGTTGGTACATATTTTCCCCCTGTTGCTGTTGTTATTAAGGAGTCTGAAACTCCAGTTATATGTGTCTTCACTGTCGCATCCCCAGTGATGATTAATTTCAAGGTAACATGTGATTTCACCCTTTTTTATTTTTATTTTTTAAGCCTCATTATACTGGTAGTATGGATACATCTTTTATGGTTCTGTCTTCTCTAATGTGACTATTTTTTTCCAGATGCCTCCAAAAACAGAAACAAACTGGCCCATACATGAAACTGTTATACTTAGGGTTTTCTTGTACTAAATGAAGAGAAGGAATAAAAAGGACTGTTAGCCCTTCTTTTCCCTCCTTCATACCACATCTAACACCATTAGCACTCAGACACTTGATGTGATCTCCCTCTCTGGAGACATCGAAAAACTCACCTGGGTGCTTCCCTGTGTAACCTGCAAGGGGATTGAACTAGATAATCTCCAGAGATCATGCATTCAGACTCTGGAAAATATTGCTTAAATTGCCACTTATTAGACATAAAACTATAAAGACAGAATAGTACCAATTATATTATGTCCCTTCAAATGCTGGTAGCCCTAATTTGTGCTGCCTTAAATGGGCTTCCCATCAGTGAATGGAATCACTGGTACTAACAGGGAGCTGTGGACAGGTTCCTCTGTTATCATCAGAGTTGAAGTTTATATTGTGCCCATGGGATATGGCCTCGATCCCAGGCTGTGCATGTTACACAGAATGAGCCAGGGATGACTCAAATGGTATCTTGATCACCACTCCTTGGTGTGCAATGGTCTTCCAGCCATGGTCACTGTGCTGCTCAAAAAGAAAGATGCTTGGGTTGACTGTAGCTTTCCCACTAACCTAGAAGCTGTTGTCCTGGGGGAGCATGAAGGCACTATTAATGTAATAAATAACAAAATGAGCTTTCTTCTCCACAACCCTGTCTAAATAAAGATAATTAAAACATATTAAATATAAGATACCATTGTTATAAGAGAACCCAATGGTGGTTCTTGAGGTGGATTGTTCAAATTATCTATTTTAGGCAGTTTTAAAAATTAGGAGGAGATTCTAAATTAATAATGAAGTATACTTGAAACAGTGGAAGCTGATTTCATATCAAAATTTCAAAATATACTTATGCTGGTTGACAGATAAAAGTATTCCTTTTTACAATTCACTATTGCCATATAGTGGTGCTTCAGCAAAAAATGATAACTTCTGAACAAGCACAATTCTCAGGAATGTAAGGTCAGAGTAATAGTTATCTGCTCTCTTTTTTTTCCTCATTCCTTACCTTCTCTGGAGACCCAACTGAGTCTATGCTGTGAGCTGAAGGGTCAGAGCTTGTTAATGATTACAATTAACCGACTTCTGCTGATCCAGTTCAAGAAGTCTATTACAAAAGAGATGAATTCAGCAGGATTCCAAAGTTAAACTTTCACTGTATTAATATTTTACTGACAATGTCCAGGTACCTTGTAAGTCATACCAATTTATGAGCAACATGTAATGAGAATTCTCAAAGATACAAATTTTTTTTGAATGAAAGGAAAAAGTCAAGTTTTTGAAATACTTACACAAACCTTTATGGTCATGCAACATACATGAATTTGAAAAAATATTCAGTCTGAGATAAAACCCCTGTATGCAAAATATGAGTCATAAAACTAAACAATCCGAGAGAAGGTTTTTTGTTGTTGTTGTTGTTGTTTTTTTTTTGTTTGTTTGTTTGTTTGTTTGTTTTTGTTTTTGTTTTTTTGGGGGGGGTTTGCTTGCTTGTTTGATTTTTTTGTTTTGTTGTGTTTTGGCTTTTTAGTTTTTCACTTGCTGGAAGAGGTAGAAAATATAATAGAGGGTTTTTTTTCCCCAAAAATCAGATTTGAAAGTCAGTAACACCACTATATAGGAAAAACCATAGTTTTTACAATTCAAAAACAGGTCTTTAAAAGATAAAGTATAAATAATGGAGTTTATATTTCTCAAAGTGGTTGGACTTTTCATGTGAGTATTTAGGAAGAACAGAAAGGATGTTATGATGTTTTACAAAAGGTTGAAATGTAGCCCATTTTTAACCCCTGCTCCTTTAAGCATCATTGATCCTTAAGGTTAGCAATTGCTTCCTAAAAACATTTCACAAGTTATAAGGGTGAAAATTAAAAAAAGTAGCACATCTCTCCATAGTGAATTCAGTATCACAAGTCAATATCATGTACCTTGTTACTGATACTGAACCTAGATGGAATGTTTGGCTTGAACAGGATAAGTATACAAAATTTTCCATGATAACAGAAAGGAACCCTCCTTAGGAAAGAAATCTTTAAAATAAAGTGCTGGTAGATTGTAGGAAATACAAGTTTGATATCATTGTTATGCAATGGAGAAGAATGCAAGGATTGGGCTAAGCTGTCAGTCAACCTTCAGTCTGATAGCACATTTAAAATCTAAGTCTAAGAACACTGGAAATTTTAAGCAGAAATAAAGAAGATTTTTGTTGGAAGTTTATGTGAGTTTATTCTCCTCCAAGTAATACCCCAGAATAGTTAACTGATCCAGTTTTATGGACAGGAAGATAAAAATATTAAAACTAAAGACAAGGCATTACTCTTTTTGCCTCCTATTCAAGTATATACCAGGTGCGAATTTAGACATAAAATCCAAGCAGAGCCTGAAAAGTAAATTGTATTTCTTCTGTCACAGAACCAGACTGGTAGATGGTTCTACTCCGAACTGCCGGAAGGGAGAATTCTCTTCTCTTCTGTTTTCTTTTTCTATCTGATTTTTTTTCTACTATGAAAAAGTTAACATTGATTTTCTTGTTGAAGATAAATTGTGGCCATTCCCATCAACTTCAAAAGTAAATATCATAGTGTTTTGCCATATTTTATACTCAGTGTTAATATTGAGCTGGGCAAAAAATCCAAACTTCCAAAAAATCTGAAAGCTCTGATAATGTTTTTGGGGTTTTGTTTGTTTCTATCAAAAAATGAGCCAATTTTTCTGTTGTGGGATAATTTAGTTTTGTTTTGATTTTTATATTTTATAAATGAATAATCATAATGTACAGCTAAGTCTAGAATGCAAACTATGTCAAAGAAGTACTTTCCCATGTTATGCAAAAACTCATTTCTGGAAGAATATTGCTGTTGAGACTAGATGAGGTTGGAAGGGACCACACTGGGTCATCTGGTCCAACTTCCCTGCTCAAGCAGGGTCATCCTAGAGCACATGGCACAGGATTGTGTCCAGCTGACTCTTAAATATCTCCAGTGAGGGAAACACCACAACCTCTCTGGGCAATCTGCTCCAGTGCACAGGCACCTGCACAGTAAAGGAGTTCTTTTTCTTATTCCAGTGGAATATCCTCAGTGTCAGTTTCTGCCTGTTGCTTCTCATGCTGTTGCTTGGCTGCACCAAGAAAAGCCTGACTCCATCCTCTTGACACTCTCCCTTCAGATTCTTATAGTCATTGATAAGCTCCTCTCTCTGTTATCTCCAAGGCTGAACAGGCCCATCTCCCTCAACCTTTCCATGTATGAGAGATGCTCTNTTTGATTTTTTTGTTTTGTTGTGTTTTGGCTTTTTAGTTTTTCACTTGCTGGAAGAGGTAGAAAATATAATAGAGGGTTTTTTTTCCCCAAAAATCAGATTTGAAAGTCAGTAACACCACTATATAGGAAAAACCATAGTTTTTACAATTCAAAAACAGGTCTTTAAAAGATAAAGTATAAATAATGGAGTTTATATTTCTCAAAGTGGTTGGACTTTTCATGTGAGTATTTAGGAAGAACAGAAAGGATGTTATGATGTTTTACAAAAGGTTGAAATGTAGCCCATTTTTAACCCCTGCTCCTTTAAGCATCATTGATCCTTAAGGTTAGCAATTGCTTCCTAAAAACATTTCACAAGTTATAAGGGTGAAAATTAAAAAAAGTAGCACATCTCTCCATAGTGAATTCAGTATCACAAGTCAATATCATGTACCTTGTTACTGATACTGAACCTAGATGGAATGTTTGGCTTGAACAGGATAAGTATACAAAATTTTCCATGATAACAGAAAGGAACCCTCCTTAGGAAAGAAATCTTTAAAATAAAGTGCTGGTAGATTGTAGGAAATACAAGTTTGATATCATTGTTATGCAATGGAGAAGAATGCAAGGATTGGGCTAAGCTGTCAGTCAACCTTCAGTCTGATAGCACATTTAAAATCTAAGTCTAAGAACACTGGAAATTTTAAGCAGAAATAAAGAAGATTTTTGTTGGAAGTTTATGTGAGTTTATTCTCCTCCAAGTAATACCCCAGAATAGTTAACTGATCCAGTTTTATGGACAGGAAGATAAAAATATTAAAACTAAAGACAAGGCATTACTCTTTTTGCCTCCTATTCAAGTATATACCAGGTGCGAATTTAGACATAAAATCCAAGCAGAGCCTGAAAAGTAAATTGTATTTCTTCTGTCACAGAACCAGACTGGTAGATGGTTCTACTCCGAACTGCCGGAAGGGAGAATTCTCTTCTCTTCTGTTTTCTTTTTCTATCTGATTTTTTTTCTACTATGAAAAAGTTAACATTGATTTTCTTGTTGAAGATAAATTGTGGCCATTCCCATCAACTTCAAAAGTAAATATCATAGTGTTTTGCCATATTTTATACTCAGTGTTAATATTGAGCTGGGCAAAAAATCCAAACTTCCAAAAAATCTGAAAGCTCTGATAATGTTTTTGGGGTTTTGTTTGTTTCTATCAAAAAATGAGCCAATTTTTCTGTTGTGGGATAATTTAGTTTTGTTTTGATTTTTATATTTTATAAATGAATAATCATAATGTACAGCTAAGTCTAGAATGCAAACTATGTCAAAGAAGTACTTTCCCATGTTATGCAAAAACTCATTTCTGGAAGAATATTGCTGTTGAGACTAGATGAGGTTGGAAGGGACCACACTGGGTCATCTGGTCCAACTTCCCTGCTCAAGCAGGGTCATCCTAGAGCACATGGCACAGGATTGTGTCCAGCTGACTCTTAAATATCTCCAGTGAGGGAAACACCACAACCTCTCTGGGCAATCTGCTCCAGTGCACAGGCACCTGCACAGTAAAGGAGTTCTTTTTCTTATTCCAGTGGAATATCCTCAGTGTCAGTTTCTGCCTGTTGCTTCTCATGCTGTTGCTTGGCTGCACCAAGAAAAGCCTGACTCCATCCTCTTGACACTCTCCCTTCAGATTCTTATAGTCATTGATAAGCTCCTCTCTCTGTTATCTCCAAGGCTGAACAGGCCCATCTCCCTCAACCTTTCCATGTATGAGAGATGCTCTTGTCTCTTAAACATCTTTGTCACCCTCCACTGGATCCGTTACAGGAGTTCCATGTCTCTCTTGTATTGAACTCATTGGGATGCATCATTCTTGACTTTGGAGAAAATGATCCTTGAATATCAACCAACTTTCTTGGATCCCTCTTCCTTGCAGGGCTTGTTCCCATGGGATTCTTTCAAGAAAAGCCTAGAAGGGCTTAAGTTTGGCTCTCCTGAAACCCAGATTTGTTATGGATGTACAAGATATCATATGGCTGTTCCTGTGAACCTCACAGAATTTTTTCCTTCAGGGTGATGTTCGCCTCACAAAATTTAGTAGTACTAGTAGCTGCTGTTAAATGAATCTAGTATTTCTTCTAATAAGACAGGCATATATGCCTACTGAGAAATTTCTGTGCAGTATAAAATGAAGGCACACTAATATGTACTGTAGTCTTTCTTATGCTTTCATTTCTTTACCCTGAAATACAGCACATACTTNGAAAATTAAAAAAAGTAGCACATCTCTCCATAGTGAATTCAGTATCACAAGTCAATATCATGTACCTTGTTACTGATACTGAACCTAGATGGAATGTTTGGCTTGAACAGGATAAGTATACAAAATTTTCCATGATAACAGAAAGGAACCCTCCTTAGGAAAGAAATCTTTAAAATAAAGTGCTGGTAGATTGTAGGAAATACAAGTTTGATATCATTGTTATGCAATGGAGAAGAATGCAAGGATTGGGCTAAGCTGTCAGTCAACCTTCAGTCTGATAGCACATTTAAAATCTAAGTCTAAGAACACTGGAAATTTTAAGCAGAAATAAAGAAGATTTTTGTTGGAAGTTTATGTGAGTTTATTCTCCTCCAAGTAATACCCCAGAATAGTTAACTGATCCAGTTTTATGGACAGGAAGATAAAAATATTAAAACTAAAGACAAGGCATTACTCTTTTTGCCTCCTATTCAAGTATATACCAGGTGCGAATTTAGACATAAAATCCAAGCAGAGCCTGAAAAGTAAATTGTATTTCTTCTGTCACAGAACCAGACTGGTAGATGGTTCTACTCCGAACTGCCGGAAGGGAGAATTCTCTTCTCTTCTGTTTTCTTTTTCTATCTGATTTTTTTTCTACTATGAAAAAGTTAACATTGATTTTCTTGTTGAAGATAAATTGTGGCCATTCCCATCAACTTCAAAAGTAAATATCATAGTGTTTTGCCATATTTTATACTCAGTGTTAATATTGAGCTGGGCAAAAAATCCAAACTTCCAAAAAATCTGAAAGCTCTGATAATGTTTTTGGGGTTTTGTTTGTTTCTATCAAAAAATGAGCCAATTTTTCTGTTGTGGGATAATTTAGTTTTGTTTTGATTTTTATATTTTATAAATGAATAATCATAATGTACAGCTAAGTCTAGAATGCAAACTATGTCAAAGAAGTACTTTCCCATGTTATGCAAAAACTCATTTCTGGAAGAATATTGCTGTTGAGACTAGATGAGGTTGGAAGGGACCACACTGGGTCATCTGGTCCAACTTCCCTGCTCAAGCAGGGTCATCCTAGAGCACATGGCACAGGATTGTGTCCAGCTGACTCTTAAATATCTCCAGTGAGGGAAACACCACAACCTCTCTGGGCAATCTGCTCCAGTGCACAGGCACCTGCACAGTAAAGGAGTTCTTTTTCTTATTCCAGTGGAATATCCTCAGTGTCAGTTTCTGCCTGTTGCTTCTCATGCTGTTGCTTGGCTGCACCAAGAAAAGCCTGACTCCATCCTCTTGACCCTCTCCCTTCAGATTCTTATAGTCATTGATAAGCTCCTCTCTCTGTTATCTCCAAGGCTGAACAGGCCCATCTCCCTCAACCTTTCCATGTATGAGAGATGCTCCTGTCTCTTAAACATCTTTGTCACCCTCCACTGGATCCGTTACAGGAGTTCCATGTCTCTCTTGTATTGAACTCATTGGGATGCATCATTCTTGACTTTGGAGAAAATGATCCTTGAATATCAACCAACTTTCTTGGATCCCTCTTCCTTGCAGGGCTTGTTCCCATGGGATTCTTTCAAGAAAAGCCTAGAAGGGCTTAAGTTTGGCTCTCCTGAAACCCAGATTTGTTATGGATGTACAAGATATCATATGGCTGTTCCTGTGAACCTCACAGAATTTTTTCCTTCAGGGTGATGTTCGCCTCACAAAATTTAGTAGTACTAGTAGCTGCTGTTAAATGAATCTAGTATTTCTTCTAATAAGACAGGCATATATGCCTACTGAGAAATTTCTGTGCAGTATAAAATGAAGGCACACTAATATGTACTGTAGTCTTTCTTATGCTTTCATTTCTTTACCCTGAAATACAGCACATACTTTAAGGACAGCTAAAATGCAACAAAAAATTACTGATTCTAGGGTGGAAAAAAGAGGACAATTCATACAAGAACGAAAGGTCACATTTACCTAGAAAATCTCCTAAATTCTTAGACAGGAGTCAACTTCTGTCATTTTTTCCTATTTGCAGGAAAATGTTAACAAGGTATTGTCTCTTTTCACTCTCATAAATTACAAGAGAAACTGATAAATAGACTTACATCTTAGAAACATATAAGAAGATTATTTTTTAAAAAAAAATTATTATTATTGTGCTAGTTTAAGAAGTGCAAAATTGTAATTGCCTTGCAACAGACTCAACAAATCCTTGCACCAACCAACTGAAAAACCAATCAAAAAATCACTAGAACCTGTCTAATCTGACCAGAGTTGAAAGAACCCTCTGTGATAAGAACATTAACTAGTTGAGTGCATGGGATTCAAAAAAGTAGAATACTCTGACTTGAAGTTTACCTGTAAAATGTCAGTGTTAGATTTGAAATAAGTGGAACAGAAGTCAGTCGAGGGATCAACAGGGAAGACTGAAATGCAAGCACTGTTGCTTCCACTGCACTTTAATGAGGTAGTTGGTCATACACAATGTCAAAGTAGCTTGACTTAAAACCAACCAGGGAGTCTTCAGGTGAAACAGGGAAAATATTTTAAAGTTATTCAGTGATTATTCAGTTGAATTGAAAAAAATGTTTTCCTAGTATTATACTATATTTTTCTTCACCATTTAATTTGCTTTGCAGCATATCTTTGTACATGAATTGTTAGTCTGAAACCATGCAATTACATGATAAGTAGTTGTACTTTGTGACTTCTTCTAAGTTGTCAGTTAGAGTATTGATTGTTTTTATGTGAATCAGGCTTTTTATATGTTAACAGTGAAACCAAAATTGAGAAAGAAACTTTTCATAAAAAGAGAAAAAATATAACACTTTCACTAAGATTTATGTAATTAATTATTTTAACCAAACAATAGTAAATAGTTCAGAAAGTAGAAAAAATGCTGTGAATCTGAGCCAAAGGCCACTGGAATCAATAAGAGTATTTCTATTGTCCTCAGCTGGCTTTCACTGTAACTTAATTGGGCTAATAGATATTTTAAAATTAAGTTTTCTTGCAAGAGTAACCCTAACCTAGAGGTTTATTAAATGTCTAACAAAAGCTGTAACTTAGTTTTTGTGAAATCCAGCACTGATACTGTTTTTAAAGCACAAGAAATGTTTGCCAATTCTGTCTCTCCCTATCCACATGAACCCTTTTTAAATTTCCACTGTGAGATGCAGCTTATTCTCAGAAATACCGGAAAAAAATTCATAATTTCCACGCTCTTGTATGAAGCTGAGAGTGAGTACTATAAAGCAGAGAAGCTTCAGTAGGAAAACAGAGGCCAGAAAGCACTTGAGAATGTGGGTTAGTAACTTGAGAATTTGTAGTAGGACGATAGGGGCAGAAACAACACAGAACAGCCCTGTGGAAGTTATCTACCTAACTTTTTCACTGTTTACCAGTACCTGGATAGGATTTCAAACTAGACATAGCTTCACTGATCTTAAAAAACTACAGGAGGAAATTGTTAAATATTTCTTAAACAGTTTTGGCCAGTGTTGAGATTTACTGATATGCAGTGATGACATATTATCTCCCCTCTGAAAAATGAAGCCAAGACTGAGGCTTCAACACTGATTGTCAAGTCATCTCTTGTGTCCAAGGGTCCTACTGGAAGTACCTTCAAGTAGGGTGAATTTCTGCATCAGAATCTATTAGTTAATAATCAGAATGCTTTATCATCTCTTTTTCAACAGTGCTTGAAATGTTACTATCTTTTTGGTTCTGTATGATCTGATTTTGTGGGACTTGCTTTTGTGCAGTACAAATAAATTCCTACTGAAGACTCTGTTTTTGATCTGGCTTTTCTTTCACCAAAGTCAATAAAAAATTGTCACTAGCTTTAAACGATAAATGTGTATCTGTTCCATGATTATCTTTCCTGAGCATATACATCATACTTGAATATTAAGCTGCTTCATATTAGGTATTTCTAACTCTGTCTTTCTACCAGTGCTTCTGAATTATTTTAAATTTTCTTTCTCAAAGTGATGTGGAATTGCTGTCAAATATAATTTTTCAGAATGATGCCCTTGTCACAATCGGTAGTTCTAGTGAAAATACTTTTATATTAGTTGAAGAGAGTGCAATTACCTGCAAGTCATTTTGCATAAAAGATAAACAGAAAGTGTCTCTGACATGCTTGATGGAGGTTAGCAACCCTTTCAGATCTAATGAAATGTTGTGGATATTTTCATTCTTGATGCAATTTCCTTTACTTCTAATTAGAAGGAAACAGATTAAATGAAGGTAATACAATAAATTGACTGTGGGTAAAATACACATGCCATTGTTTCATGCTTGAAGGTTTGCACTGTATATATGCTTGGTAAAACTATATAGATGTGTTTAACCTGTATGCCAGCTGGAATGAAGGGAATCCTGATTTGGGTTTTCTCAAGAGGGCTGTGATGGTGTTAAGGTCTTTTCAAGTACATGAGAAACATGGGATCAGATTGAGAGTGATTACAGTTCATTGACACTTTAGACTAGACTTTAAATATTTATTCCTTTAGTGATGTATATATACAGAGGAACAGTGAGGAAGGGTGAGGAAGCGTGACCTGCTGATCAGCCATTTATGTGGCATTTGGAGGTCAGTTCTCCTTTCTACTTGCATGGAGTCTGTAGGAAATTGTATAAACCACAATTTTCAAATTGTGAAATATAGTTATTAGTACTGCCACATTTATATCACTTTTGCACAGGCTTATTTTTTTGCTGTGAGATACTCAAGTGCCAATGAAGAAGTCATGTAAATGGTCATGTAAATGGCTAAAATACTTAAGATCATATAAAGGTCAGAATTAAAGGGCAGAAATGAACTTGACTACAGATATGACCCCTTCAGTCTCTAATTTATCCCTCAATACAGGGAAGGAGTATCTTCCTTCAGCTTATTTTTTGGAACATATTGATTCTATTCACTTTATTTAGCCTGTGGCTAACTGGAAAGTTTAGCAAAGCTACTAATTTTGTCTTCTCCCTGCTCCCCTCTCACCCTGTCTTCCACCTCTCACTTATTGCCATCAGTGAGACAGTTCAACAAGGGAAAATGATGGATTCTGAACCCACAAGGAGGTAACCAGTGGGATATATATACAGACTAGGGAATGAGAAGATGGAAAGTAGTGCCTTGGAAAGGGATCTGGGGGTCCAGGTCAATGGCAAGTTGAACACGAGTCAGCAGTGCCCTGGCAGCCAGGAGGGCCAACCTGGAGTGTCCTGGGGAGCATCAGGCACAGCATCACCAGCCGGGCAAGGGAGGGGATTGTCCTGCCCTGCTCTGCACTGGGGCGGCCTCACCTCCAGTGCTGGGGGCAGTTCTGGGCACCACAATGTAAGAAAAACATTAAAGTATTAGAGATAGTACCAAGGAGGGCAACAAATATGGTAAAAGGCATTGAGGGAAGCCGTGTGAGGAATGGCTGAGGTCATTTGGTCTGTTCAGCCTGGAGAAGAGGAGACTAAGGGGTGACCTCACTGCAGTCAACAATTTTCTTACGAGGGGAAGAGAAGGAGCAGACACTGATCTCTGCTCTGTGCTGACTGGTGACAAGGCCTGAGGGAATGGCATGAAGTTGTGTCAGAGGAGGTTTAGGCCTGGATATTAGGAAAGGGTTAGTCACCCAGAGGGTGATTGAGCACCGGAACAGCTTCCCAGGGAAGTTGTCACAGCACCAAGCCTGGCAGAGCTCAAGAAGCATTTTGACAATGCTCTTGGATACATGATGTGACTCTTGTATTGTCCTGTGCAAAGCCAGCAGTTGGATTTGATGATCCTTGTGGTTCCCTTCCAACTCAGCATGTTCTATGATTCTATGTGAGTCTGTGCTCTCTTCCCATGTTTTAAACTGGCCTGATGGGGAATAATTTTCTCTTTACATATATGCATGACAAAAAAAAAAAAAAATTTGAAAAAAATCCAGCTGTAGTTTATATGCGGAAATTGGCATGTCAGGTTATTATAAAATAAAAAGGAAATTTAAATATACCAAAAATTTAAAGAAGATAACACCTGAAGCCATGAGTAAAAATAATGAGATTACCAACTCTGTGTTCCTGAGATTATCCTAGACTTTATTCCCCAAACCACAGTCAATGAATAATTTCTGCTCAAATAGGTATGTGTTGCTAATTATTGCTAATTATTGCGGCAGATAGTTCAGTCTCAGCGTGGAGTTAAAAACAACATTTCCTATTCTCTAAAACTACTTAACCATTCTAAAAGCAGCCGGTGGGAGCAACACTGTTCCAAGTGAGGAGTGATATAAAGACTGGGTGTTTGCTCTGAACATTGCACATGTGGTTGAAGTAAGCTGTGGGATAGGACAGGCACAAGTAAATTTTTACAGAACTTATAAGAAGTTATATAAACACACACACACACACACACACATATATATATATAATATTTGTTGTTATTTCTGTTTCCTTAAAAGGGGAAGTAGCAGCTGGGGAAGGTGAGATTGCAACTGATAGTTCTATGAACATTTTTTAGTTGCAAAGCTGCTTCTATCAGTGGAGTCAAGCTGTCATAAATAACATAACTTGTCACACTGCAGTCACTTAAAATGTTTGTTCACACATTAAATAAACGGGCAACTGTTGGAAAATGAACCTCAGCTACACACTCTGAAGAAAACTGCTGGACTGAAGTAGGTTAGATTGGACCCAGTAGCCACTGGTGGCTTCTGGGGTAGATATTCATATTGGCCCTTAATCAGTCTTTTATTTCATCAAAGGCATATAGAATCCCATAGTCTTTATATGCATATGGAAGCTACTACCCTCCTGAATGTGGTCTGAGGTACTCAGCCTTTTGTTGGTACTGGTTCTGCTGTGGCTCTCGAAGGATTCCGCCGGTTATTGGTGACAGATTACTGTTACATATAGAATCAAAAGTTACAGAATCACATAATATGCTGAATTGGGAGGACCCCACAGGGATCATTAAGTCCAACTCTTGTCCCTGCACAGGATATGTCCAAGAGTCACACCATATATCCAAGAGCATTGTCCAAACTCTTCTTAAACTCTGCCAGGCTTGGTACTGTGACCACTTCCCTGGGGAGCCTGTTCTAGTGCCCAGCCACTTTCTGGGTAAAGAACCCTTTCCTAATATCCAGGCTTAACCTCCTTTGACATAACTTCAGGCCATTCCCTCAGGTCCTGTCACTGGCCACCACAGAGAAGAGGTCAATATCTGCCCCTCCTCTTCCCCTCATGAGGAAGTTGTTGACTGCAATGAGGTCTCCCCTCAGTCTCCTCCAGGCTGAACAGACCAAGTGACCTCAGCTGCTCCTCATATGGCTTCCCCTCAAGGCCCTTCACCATCCTCATTGCCCTCCTTTAGAGGGCACTCTCTAATTTAGATTAGACACTCTCAAATAGTTTAATATTTTCCTTACATTGTGGCACCCAAAACTGCCCCCAGCACTCGAGATGAGGCCGCCACCCCAGTGCAGAGCAGAGCAGGACAATCCCCTCCCTTGCCCGGCTGGTGATGCTGTGCCTGATGCACCCCAGGACAGGGTTGGCCCTCCTGGCTGCCAGGGCACTGCTGACTGGTGTTCAACTTGCCATTGACCTGGACCCCCAGATCCCTTTCTGCAGCACTGCTTTTCAGCTGCTACCCTGCATAATTTATCAGTCATCAGTCAACTGCCTTTTCAGAGTATATTTTTACAAGCAAGGCTTTTCCATCCAAATACCTAAGAACCCATTCATAGAACATTCACACCAATGAAGCGTTTTCACCACCACTGCTCATCCTTATCAAAATTCATTTTACATTATTTTCCCTTTACCTGACCACTGGCACTTCATTAGATCTGTAATCGTTACATTTACTTGTAAATTTTTATGCTACACTGTGACTGTGATTATCATGAATAAAAAAGCACTACATACAAATGTAATTAAACAAAGTGAAAGGTACACTAAGAG
The DNA here is from genome assembly GCA_013400775.1 of Chaetops frenatus. Classification (NCBI taxonomy): domain Eukaryota; kingdom Metazoa; phylum Chordata; class Aves; order Passeriformes; family Picathartidae; genus Chaetops; species Chaetops frenatus. The sequence goes on from VZTR01032790.1 coordinate 40,316, forward strand.
GAGCAAAATAAAATTCCCCTTTGGGTTCCATTCCTTAAAAGCACAAGCTCGGTATCTCCCCGTGAAACAATGATAATGGTAATATGTTTTCAAGTTTTTATGCAAGTGTTCTTCTATCCAGTATGTTCTCTTTTCTGTATTAATTTGCAAAATATTAGTACATGTACAATAGGTGTCCATTTCTTTTATACAAGTACTGATATTAAATAACATGGTATTATTTTCCTGTAACTTAGCACAGTGAAATTACTGGCTATTACTGAACATCATATCATACCTATTATAATGATTATCAAAGCATTCTCATGCCAGTCTCATTTTTCAGTACTGATGACTTGATCTGATTGAAAAGTCTCAGCAAAGCAAAACTGCTTTAAAAGTTATAGCTGCTTTAAGTGTTTTAAAAACCTTTCAGCAAACACTACCAGGTCATTTTGTTCCAAACTTCAGGAACAAACAAGTTTGCAAACGAAAAAACCCACTTTTTTAAAAGAAAAAAAAAAAGCAACACATTTCAAATTAAACTGTATTTTACAAGAATTGCATATTATGTTCAATTACTGTAGTTCTTTTGTATACTACAGAATAACCCAAAAACAACATTTTCTTTCAGAGGTAAAAGAGTGGTCCACTATGGAAACAGATAAGGTCATATTCATCTCCTCTATTCTAAGGCCAGTAGTGGCTAAGTTCTTCAGTCACTGGTGCCAAAATTACTTAAGGAACATTGTAATTTAATGGTTTTTGTGCCAGTCTAAATCCATGTCACTGCCAAAGATGGTGCTACTCTGGAGGGATCATCATTGCTACTGCTGTCATTTATGAGGTGCTTAACTCAGAATTCTAACTATCCTATATTCATTACCTTCCTGTGTTAGTGGTTTTCAGGAACTCGCCTACTTTTGATTGTATCACTTTATTTAGCATGCAGGTAATTTTTTTAAAAAATTATATGGAAACATCTCCAATTTGTTTACATAAGTATTCTTAAAAATTTAAAGTAAGATTTCTTTTTTCCACTGTGATTGCATCATCAAATAATTTCTTGGTAAAAATGTTCTATTGTCTTACATTACACAGCATAAGCCAATTTTAACTCTAATTATGAAGAAAAGCTTACCTGGTATTGCCTCAGGCCAATGCTTTTAATTTTTCATGCGTAATGTCCTGAGGTAGAAAAGGTATTTTTTATGAGTTTGGTTAGTAGCTAATGAAGCTGAAAATTTAATGTAGGTTGCACTATCATGTGAACACCTGACAATCAAAACAATTCTGAGAAAGTTCAACAGTACACAAACAATCAAAAAGAGTGTGTTTATTTTGGTTTTTTCTTTCCTGGCAAAGGAGAAGACAAGGAAATAAAAAATTCATCAACCAACAATTCCAGCATGGGGTCTCTCCTATGGGATACAGTCCTCTATTAACTTCTCTAAAATGGCTCATTTCCATGAGCTGCAGTTCTTCCCAAACTGCTCCAGCATGTGTCTCTTCCACAGGGTACAGTCCTTCAAGAAGAGACTGCTTCTGAATGGGACCCCATGGAGAAGTCTTTCCAGCAAAGCTGCTTCAGTGGGAGGTCCTTTTTCCCTTAGTCTGAAGGTCCTGCCAGGAGCCTGCTCTAACATTGGCTTCTCACAGTGTCACAGCCTCCTTTGGGCATCCATCTGTGCCAGTGGGGGGGTCCTCCATGGTCTGTAGGTGGATCTCTGCCCCACTGTGGGCCTCTATGGGCTGCAGAAAGACAGCCTGTCTCACCAAAGTCTTCATCACAAGCTTCAGGGGCATCTGCTCTAACACCTGGAGCACCTCCTCACCCTCATTCCCCACTGACCCTGGTGTCTGCAGAGTTGCTTCTCTCATATGTTCTTGCTCATCTCTTCTCTGTCTGCAGCTGCTTGTGCCCAGTAACTTCCTTCTCTTCTTAGATAAGTTATCCCATTCCCAGTGCCACTGATGACCTCAGCCTTGGCCCGTGGCAGGCCCATCTTGCAGCTGGCTGGCATTGGCCCCACCAGACATGGGAGAAGCTCCCAGCTACCAGGTGTTGGCTGTGGGGCAGGGGTATGTTTCTGCCACAAAACTAGATTCATTCCTTTCTCCTTCATGGTTTTTATCTACCAATATTCCCCTGCTTTTTCCTTATTAGATTAATTCAATATGTTAGCTGTTTGTTAGCAAAGGATATCTTGTAGCATCATTTCAACTGTAGTTTTAATGGGCTATACAGATGTGGGTGATTCACAAAGTTCAGTGTGAACTTGAATTGTATTTTTAGAGCAACATGCAATGCAGGGATGAAAAATATATGTTAAAAAACTACAGTCTCTATGCAGACAGTTGATGGGCAGAAAAATAATATTTTTTCCAAGAGTCTTGGGGTTGTTTTTTGGGATTTTTTTGCATTTCTTTGGATTTGAAGCATTCACAGTGTAGGGCTGAGGCACCTTAATAAATTATTGACGGTTTGCATCGAACTGAATATTTTCTCAAGGTATTCTGAAGCTGTAGACAACAGGAAAAACTAAAGAAACAGAATAAGAAACAGTCTACGTTCCAGAGACATGTTCTAAAATTAGAATGTGCCATGCACAGTAACTCATTCTAGGTTTGCTTTTTTGTTTGTTTTGGATTTTTAGGTTTGGTTTTTTTGTTTTTTTTTTTATGGGTTGTTTTTAAACACAGCAAATATAGAAAAATTATTCAGCTTTTTCTCACAAATCATTTTCTCATTTCTAAATTGGAGTAGTCATACTGGGATTGCAATTCTCAGAGCTACTGTCATTCATTCAGAGAACAGACCTCCCATGCAGGCTTCTATCCAGACAAAACCCCTTGTATTACAAAGTCAGTGTTCAAAATTAGTATTAGTCAAGGAATTATTGAAGAGAGAAGGCACTAACAAAAATTATGGCTGTAGATAGTTTTCAAGCAGATAAAAAGAAAGATTTGTTCCATAACATATAATTAATTAATTTTATTCTCTTGTATTAACATGAGCTTAATTATACTTCTTTGCTCAGTATGAGTAATAGTTAGGTCTATTTTAGGAATCAAATAAGTTTCAACTCAGTGCAAGCCAGTTACTCTTGTTTGTCATGTTTGCTGAATTGAAGCAAAAGAAAGCTGAACTAATATTTTCCATTCCTAATTTAGGAGCTTTATTGAAAGAAAACAGGATGAAGGGTTATGTTTGTATTCTACCTGTGAGATTGGGAAGAAAGGGGTTTTGGGTTGTTGTTTTGGTTGGCTGGTTGGTTGGTTGGGTATTTTTCCCTTTGGTTGCTTTTTATTTAATATTTATATTTAGAATCTCAGTAAGCAGTGAAAACTAATTTGTTTTTTCTCCCTAATTGATTTTAAATCCACACCCAACACATCATGTCTAACTGAGGTGCTGTAACTGCTTGTTCTGTCTTGGTCCACTAGGACCAAGAAAAGGGGTTGGAGTCAGACCTGCACCTCACTGCCACTGGTCTGTAGAATCTAATATTTGTTCATCTCTGTCTCTCTCTGTATGTGGTGTTGTACACAGTCTGAGCTACAAAATGGTATGGTATTTCTTGTAACATGTATTTATGTTTTTGCATCTGCAGACACAAAAATACTCCTATTCTTTTCCCTTACGGTATACAAAAATATAACGCCAAGCAAGAAGAGTTTCCATATGAAATCTTTTAATCTGATAACCCTGAAATTAGTTGTAATACATTCGTTAAAGCACACTAGTCTGAGATTTAAATCTGGTTCCCTTTAAGGAAATAAGGAAGTCTATCTGATTTACTAGTACTTGGTACAACTTACTGATAGGAGATGTGATGTTTGCTATGAATTCTTCTCAGGCTGAACAAAGACCCCAGACATGATTCAGACTTTTATTGTACAGTCTTCATAGCCCCATCAGCCAGCCCACTGATTTAGACTTATAAGGTATTGACTAACAAGCCCTTAAATGTATACAGTACACTTCAATAAGTTCTTAACTCTCACAACACACAAAGTTGCTCACAAGCCACAAACACTTCAAAAGACAGTATGGGATAGAATATGATATGTGTTTTTTTTTTTTTTTTCTTTTTGTCCATTCATTTTTTTAATTTCTTTTAAACCATCTTCTATCACAAAAGAAACCAAAACCAAACCCAAAACCCAATCTAAAGCAAAACCCCATAGCATTAGGATTTTCTGGAAAAGGTTTTGGGTCTAGAAAGCTGATGTTCTCCATCTTCATCAAATCTCTCAGAACGTCCTCAAAATGAACACTGTAGTAATTGAGCTTGGATAATTTTCATATCTATTTCTGAATCTTTGTAGTTCTGTAAACATGTAAGTACTGAAATGCACAATTGCTCAGTGTGGTTAGTAATGAAAATACAATGCACAGTCTTGTAACTGTTACAGAGGTTGAATTCATTCCAAGTCATTGAAGACCTGGTATGCTCTTGATTTGGAACTTGGAAAAGCAGGCTGAGTGTGATAACTGTTCTTTTTCTGGGATGCCCTAAGGTTGCCTGACATGATTCCCTATTTTGTGTGCTGCTATAGTATTGTGCTCCCAGAGATGTAAAAAGAGAATAGGCAGCAAGTGTAGTTGTGAAATAACGTTTGAGTGAACCAGAACACTAATGTTGCAAAGTGCCTGGATGACGGATTCAGGCATTGTTTTGGCTCACCAGTGCCTTCAGTGTCAAAAAAAAGGTAGGAATTGCTGATGCAAGGACAGAACTAGTGCCTGGCTGCATTCACACTTGTATGCTACCATTTGTGATTTAATGAGACAGTGATTAGTACATTTACAACACACCTACTGCATTTAGTATGCCTACAGGCTGAGTGAATATAATGAAATTCATATGAGACAGTTTGCTAGAGGTTAGAACGTACAACTGCTAAAATGGCAACGGGTGTTATTTATGCAAAGGTATTGATGGAGTTTACTGTGAGCTGTTTAAGTTGCAATAGGTGAGAAATCGTTGTCTTGAAGTTATGTATATTAAACACTAAGGTCTTATGCTGTCTGGCAAGAGTTACAAGTGCATCACTCTCTTTCACTCCTGTCTAAAGAGATACTGTATCTCTATCCCCTGTTCTACAGGGTTTGAAGAAAAAAAGAAAAAAAAACAGATAGTTGGGAAGATGGGGAAAAGTTTTTTTCATATATAAATTTGTTGAAATTTATTTATTTTTATGTGCATAACAACATGTTTTCTGTGCCTTTCGAATATAGGCTTTTAATTTCTTCAGCCTATCATTAACAATGTTTTCTCCTTATTCTCACTTAGTGGAATGGGCTCATGGTATATACATACTTGTGCATATTTATGAAACCAAACTGGTGTTTGTTTCCTGTAGGCTCATTTATAGGGCATAGCACAGCTTCAGGACATTTAAAGTTGCCCTGATTGAAAAAAAAAATATATAAATGTGACCAGTTCTGTCTGTAGACAGAAAGTAGATGCATACATACATAATTCTTCCACTTCTCTTTATTCTCATATTTATCCTTTAAATTCAGTGTGAACATAGAAGCTTTGCAATGCACCATATGGGTCACATAAATGGAACAGTCCCTAGAGAACAAGGCAGTTTAAGTAAGAATGTATATGAAGAGTAGTTTTATGTTGTGTTTTGCATCTAAGGCTGAGTAAACAGCTATAAACTGAAATAGGTACTTAAAGTATCTTCGATAGTTCTGGTGTGATAGTTCTGGTCCTTAATTTGAAAAAAAAAAAAAAAGTAGATCTTTTTGTACTTGAATAATAATACATTTTAGGAAAACTCATACAGCATCTACAAAGTAACTACAGTGAAAATTTATCCCTATGTATCCCTTCAAGCACAATGATTTTTATTTTTGTGTATCCTAAACTTGCCATTTTGCTCAGCTTCCTGTTTAAATCAGCAAAGACTTGCATTTACTTCTGAGCAGCTGGATCAGGACCACAGTTAATTACTAATACCACCTGATATACTGTAATTTGACCTTAATGCATTAATATAGATATGCAGATATACACATAAAGCTATTAGTGCTAGTTCTAGTTTAAATGGGCTGTGACACCTCAGGGGCACTGTACAAATTTGCTAAAGAATCAAGAATTATTTTATTCAGGAGCTAAATCTTGAATTAATATTTAATGAGAAATTTAACCTTGTTCTTCCCTGTTGTGGAGCAGCTCTTAAGAGAACTTGCAATACAGCAGGAAACCAGGGAAAATTTATATTTATTATTCTTTTGAAAAGCTAGAAATCAGTTCAGCACATGGATTACAGTTTTATGTCTGGTAATTGATATGTCCCCATTAAAAATAAAAACTTTTTATAAAATCCATATGCATGAAGCATGAATGAAAATTAATTTTCCTCCTAAAATGGGAGACGTGGTTGTTTTTATGTGTAAAAAAAGCCTTTGAAATTCACTGCTACCAGTAAAAGATACATTTCTTATATCCCCATAGACTAGAGGAACACTGGATTTAGATGCCTAAATTTAAAAAAGAGTTTGACACTGACTGACTTGAAACCTTCATTTTCGCTTGCATGTAAATGGTGTCCTCATTGTTGTGTTGCAATGAGTTCTCTTATCTCTGCAGCTATTTGAAAGTCCTAAATATATGTACTCTTTTACACTGGTAGTATGGCAACGCTTCCCTTTACTCTGCACAAGCAAATGTAGCAATATTTTGTTCTTATTATTATAAAAAATGTAATTATTTCTGCATTAGACATCAAAAAATGTGAAGACATTGAGAAGACACCTGCAGTCATTCAGTCTGTAGAATATGTTTCTGAATTAAAATAACATGCTGGTTTAAAGATTTTGGATTTGCTGCGTGCTGCTGCAGTGCATACACAGATTTCTGTGTGACACAGTGAAAGCAGAAGAGGAAATACCAGCCTGAGGTCACACTATTAAATAACAAAGAATATGGCTGAAGAAGGTATGTCTGTATGTTTTGATTCCTGATGAAGACAATCCAAATGCATACTCACACTGTCTTTGATGCTAAAGACATAAAGGTGAGACAGAAATGCTTCATGCATTACTTGGTTCGCATTATTTATATAACTTGGGACTTATATAATTTTAAGCAATCTTTATTCATTTACATTTAAAGTTTAAAGCCCATACTTGATTTTCAGGGCTTTTGGATGCTGACATAAAACTGATGAAGACTAGTAACTTTATGGAACAGTATTCTTTCCATGCATGGCAGTAGGATAATTTAACAAAGAATAGGTAGGTTAATCTAGTCCTGATGAAGTCCTCTGCCTGAAATCTTAACTTTACTGAAGAGATGTCCTTCCATTGTGTCAGGTTTCATGCTTCACAGAGCCTTGCATTTCTGGTAATTTCTGGAACCATGAGCTGAAATTCTCCACTTCTGATATGTTACAGGCTAGGCTGTACATGAGACATTGGTCTCTTAGGTATGTACAGTTACTCATGGCAAAAGAAACTTTGGTGATTTTAGTACAAAATATCCAACTTAAACTTATCTCTACCTCCATTCAGTAAGCTGTTTGCCATTCAGTAGAGACACAAAGTAGAAGCGATCATTGTACACCAGCCTTCACCTGTTAATGTGCAACAGCCACATGACTTGGTGAGAAATTTTAGAGAGAAAATGCTGTTATGTTAGTAATGTTTTTAACTACTCTGGAAAGTTATACCAAAACATACCTGACTTTGCCACAAAGTCAACCCACCCCAAAATATAAATGTCTTATACACTTAGATTTATATGACAGGTACACGTTTTCCTGTACTTCAGAGAAATATGAAACAATATTTGAAACAATATACACAAATATTTGAAAGGGATATATTGTTTTTACTGTTAAAAAACGGTTATAAATTCTCAACTCAAAATTTGTATTTTGCTCCTCAGATACTCTGGAATGCTATAATAGGAGAGGAGCCGAATTTTCAGCATTTTTAATGAAATATATGATTTTTTCCCCGTTTTCTTTGTAGTTTCAATTTTATCATTCAGAATTACACTCATTTTTAACTTTTGCATAGGAAAAACATATTCAGTCATTTGTGTTGTCTTGAGTCCTAGCTCAAGTGACCTTTACTTATTTTGCAAGGTTGGATCTAAAGGTAATGAATTTTCTTTGTAACCACAGTAGGTTAACACCGGATGTGTCTCACCTAGGAACTGTTCCTTTACTCGTGTGTCAGTGCCTCTTTTTATAGGTTTTGCTCTGTTTTTTGTCTGCAATCCAAGACAGAATTTTTGTCCAAGTATCTCAGCATGTATTTAAATGCCTTCATAACTGGCACTGCAATGTGCTCTGTTTGTACAAGCATGGTCTGTATAATGATACCATACTTGGTCTGAATCTTACTTCAATCATAAGAACCCTGTTGTTGTGGCTTGAGAATTGATTTTTTCCCTGCAAGGAACTTGACAGCTTCCTTCAAGTATGAGAGAATGTATTAGCTGGCTAGTTCTAAGGCAGACGTGTTTAAGTGTTTAGCCACTTAAGAAGCTCAGTACACCTCTGTGATTCACATTTAAGAAAGGAAAAGCCCAGGAATCTCTCTCTTGCTTCCGGCTTCTGAACAGATAACAGGGGGCCCACGCAGCCCGGCAAGGTCAGCTGGGCCAGGCCAGGGCCAGGCCTGTTCAGTTGGGCCCTGCCTGTTCCGCAGGGCTGGGCTGGGCCTAGCAAAGCCCACTTGGCTGGGCCAGGCACAGCTGAGATCCTGCCACAGCTGAATCCTGGCCTGGCTGCTGAGATCCTGCAGCCCCTGTGCCTCCCCTCTCCCCAGGAAAAGTCTGCAGCAGCTTCGGCCACTGCCCAGCAGAGATCATGTAACCAACAACAGAGCCTGGGAGAGATACTGACTCTCTCAGTGCACAGATGAACCTCACAGACATCAATCCTCTCTCGAGTAAGAGGAAGAGAAAGGGTGAGGACAACTGAAGAAAACAACATGGAGACACCAACATCAGTAAGAAGGAGCCAAAGACCAGAGGGAGGAGAAAGAGGAGAATTTCAGCTTTAAGCTGAAATTATTTTGTAAGGCCATGGTGATGGATTATGATATATCAGACTATTCCTTGTAACTCATGAATGCAACTGGGGGGATGTAGCATTCCAACTGCAGCCTGAGCAAAGGCACCCATGCTGAAGCAAGCAGATGTTGAAGTAGCTGTGCTCCATGAGAAACTTGAACAGAGAGAGATGAGGAACCATGCCATAAAGATGGGACAGATGAGACCCCTTGCTCCAGGAATAGGAGAAACCTTGCTTCCAGAGAGAGAGATGAGAAGACCCTTTGCTTTTCTACTAGAAGAGCTCATCCTTAAAATAGTACCCCAGTAGACAGAGATGAGCCCTCAAAAACAGTTGCAGGAAGAGCTGTGTGTTGAGGGAAGAGACATTCACATTGTGAAAAGATTTCCTTTTCTGGGTGGCTGATTCTCTGTGATATGAAGCCACAGGACAACTGTTTTCTTGGGTAAAAGTCTTAGCCATGGCATGGCAGGAAAGACTCCTCTCCCTAAGTGAACTGAACAAAGACTATTTTAGAGGTGGTAAACTGAAAATATCAGGTTTTGTCTCTTTATGTTGTTGGTAGGAAAGAGAATATGAGGTGTGGGGAGGAGAGGTAGCTGAAGATTTATTCTGGTTCTTACTATTTTCATTTTAATTCTGTTAATTAAACTGTCTTTATATGTTTTAAGGTTTTGAGCCTGCTTTGCATTTCTCCTAATCCTTATCTCACAGCAGAAAATGAGTAAAGAAGTTTAGCGGGTGCACTGGTGTTTAGCCAGATTGCTCAACCCACTACATCAAATTGGTGTTGTGTGAGGATGGCGAACTAAAACCACTACACCTGTATGTTCTGTTTGCTTTACCGGATGTTTCTTGGAAGTTTTAGCTTTGGATGTATATCTGAATTTCAACTCAGTAAGTTCTCTTGTCAGAATGATTTCTTAAGGATCTTGATACTCAGGCTTTGCCTTACCTTTGTGTTAATGTAGAAAGACCATGAAAGTATGCAGCTCTTGTGTGACATCTCCAAGTCTATTTTGTTTCTAGAAACCAAGTAGAAAGGAATGTATTACAGCCTTCCAGTTCCACCACTGTATATTAATAAGTGAAATCATTCAAAAAATTCAAAGTAACTTTCCATGAAGAAAAACATTTTTAAATGAATGTCATTACTGACTTGTCAGCTTGTTTTGCTGTAAGCATCAATCTTCAGGGTGTTTCAGAATGTCCTCGAGTAAGGAAACCATTAAACCTAATGCGGTTTTCTGGTTTTCACTGGTGGGTTATTCTAAATAGAGATGGCAACATTTGTTCAGGATGGGCGAAGAGAAACAAAATAGCTGGGCTAAGAAGACCTTAACTGTGGAGCTAGGTATGGTACATAGACATTGAAAATGTGGGGGGCTCAATTTCTATTTAAGAATGCATGAATCAAAGCGTGTCTCATGTTACAGCACAGCTGAGTAGCAGAGACTATCTAGAACACAGCCACACAACTAAAGTGATCAATAATGGCAATTAACAACAAGCGGTTTATGACAATTTGAAATGTTGCTTCACTTTGTGGAAATGAAATGAAATTGATCTTGTTCTGCCTTTTACTTCACCTTGCCTACTTTTAACTTTCTTGTAAATGCTTCACAGCAAGAGAGAATTGTCTCTAAGCTAACTTGTCCTCCCAATAATTTTATTGCCTTATTTATTTTAGAGCTCCAACTGCTTTCATAAACTGTCATTTTCTACTCTATTCTGTATCCCTTATTTATAGAGATACATAATGCTTCTTTTTTATTCCCACATATAATCTGATGGTTCAAATTTTTGTGTTCACTACGCCTGCAATTAAATGTGCCTTTCTTGTACCTAATGTCTTATTTCAAATCTCTATGAGAATTATTATGTCAGGTTTATCTACATGCTACAGAATAAAAGAAAATAAATTGGAAAAAAGATAGTGTTTTAGACTAATTCATGCCCCCAAGAAGAAACATAATTAAGGTCTTTGTAATAAAAATGCCCTGCAATATTTCAAACTTGACACTTCAGACTATGAACTCTTTAGCTCATCTCAATGACAAGTGCAGTTAAGGAAATAGTCTTTCAGGAAGGCTTTCCCAACAGGTCTCCTTGGCTCAAAGTTAGACCAGAAAAGCAGGCTGCAGGAAGAAGAAAGGAGACTGTTCACACTCTTAATCTGTCACAGATTTTATCGTTTGATGTGTTGCAAAAGCAGGTGCTTTTAGTTTTCTGCAGAAAACCATTATAGCATGCTTCTGGTAGTTTACAGGTAAATGGGGAGGTTAGGCACAGGAGGTGTGACTGATTTTCTGTTCAGCTATTAATAAACCTATCTGACACGGCTGCTTTTTGGTTTTGTAAACTCAGTGAATTGAGTCTTGGGTACATCTTTGAGATTTGTTTCATTTGATAGTGTCCTAAGAGAATAGCTGTCCACTGGATATACCTGCAGTTTGTTCCCAAAATAATTTATCATTATCTTTATTATGGATTTCATAATAAGTTAGTTGTAGCTGACAAGTCACAGAATACAAAGATGAATTGCTGAGATCTTGTGGTATCGGTTTTGTTGATGGGGAATATATTCAGATTTGGGAGCACTAGGGATCATTGTGAAATGTAGTCTCTTTTCAGAGATCTCTACAACACAGGGAAGGCATCTCATTGCACAAGACAATGCAAAATTAGCTGAGCTCACAGGAAGGGTGATTGGACATTGGAACGGGCTGCCCAGAGAGGTGGTGGAGTCACAGTCCCTGGAGTTGTTTACAAAAAAACTGCCTGTAGCTAGTGCCACAGTCTATTTGACAAGGTGGTGTTATTTCCTAGGTTGAACTCGATTATCTCAAAGGTCTTTTCCAACCTAGTTAATTCTGTGATTCTGTGAAAGAATAAGCTCAGCATCTTGTCTAATATTACTAGAATCAGTCTTCTGTAAGTATCAAGTTTAATAAAAAAGTAGGTTTATTCAATTAGGCAAGTTGTGCTGTGTTCTTTCTTGACATTCATGTGTTGCTTTTTGCATAGGTGTTTAGGTTTGGGTTGGGTTTTTTGTTAGGTTTAGTTTGTTTTTTTTAGTAATAACTCATCAACAGTCTGTCAGGTCAAAGAGATTGTAGAGACTTGTTATGTTGGCAAAATTGGAAAGGCCTCCAGTAAGCGCTTGAAATGTTTTCATGTTGTTGGCTGATGCTACTCAACACACTGTGGCTATTAGTATATTATCATACAAGAAGATTTTAGAACAATTAAGACTTCAGTACTCAAGTTTCAAGTTTTTAAACATTTTTGTGATGATTTAATATCAATATAGTGCAGTCTTTGCTGTGCTGAACATCAAATTATGCTATAAACAGACTTCTACAGTTATTTTTACTCTAGATGTATGATTTTATTTCATGAATGAAATGCAGTCTTCCTGTTTTCTTCTATACATGTTCAACTTATAATTAAATTTATTTTTATAACCAAAAATCGTCTCTTTTAATCTGTGCCAGGGCTTAGTGCTCTTCTTTCTGTACAGATATTTTACCTTAAATTTAAAAGTTTTAAACCCTGGTAAGTTTTTTTTATTATTATTATTTTATTCTTTATTTTTAAATCAAGTCAGGTTTTATAGTATTAAATCTGGAAATTGACCTGGCAAAATCAACTCATCTTCCATTCTTGAATTTTCAGGGGAAAATTGGGATAAACTTGCTCATTCTGAATCTTAGAAATTTTCTATTGTATATTCAAGTCTAAACTTTTGTTGTGATGCCATTATTCAAATCTGAATTTAATCCAGTGATAATACCATGAGGCATTCCTATTCTTTAATCTCTCCTGATGGTTTCTTCTTTTCTTCTGTTTTGTGAGCCAATCTACTCATTCACATTACTGCTCAGTGAACTAAGTTGGGATTAACTGGCAGGAGTTAAGCCGAACTGGTTTTTCTCATCACTTAATAGGGAGATTAGAGAAAACATTGCCATATCAATTTTAGAACAAATTTCATCTAAAACCTGCCCAGTCTGATTTATCATGTGTATCACATATACCTCCATTACTTCAGCTCAAGTGATAGAGCACCACAGACAGCACTCTAAAATCCAGATTGAGATAGGAAAAATAAAGGCAGTAACACTGGTTAACATCAGTTTAAGTCAAATATTTGTGATAAAATACATTGCAATAAAGTATTTTCCTGATACTGCAAGTTTCTAGGTAGTACCTTTTATAAAAATGGATCCCAAAACCATCACATAAAGGTGTTATTTTATGCATTCCCTGTATTAAAATGCAGAAAAGCAGACGGAAAATATAATGATGTAATTTGTTAAGCCCCTAAGTAATGCATAGTAATATATAATAATTCAGGAGCTGATAATGATTTTCATGTCCAATTAAAAGTTTCTTCATTTTATTCCAGAGATATTTTTAACCCAAACAGTAATATTAGTGTTGAGTATCTTACTGTAAGGTGATATGATGGTTACTTGAAAGAAAAGGGAACAGGCTATGCCTTCACAGCCCCTTACATAATAAGAAATTGCAGAGTTTGGACATAGACCTTTTCCTATCCAGTTTAGAAACAGGCACTTCATCTAAACTTAGACTTTGCTGTCACATTGGTATGACACTTGCAGACACCACAGATGGCAAATACATAGGTTATTCTCAGCAGAGTTTTATAGAACTACAGAATGGCTTTTTAGCTGAGCTGTATGAAGAATCTCAGGCAAGAATGACAAAGGAGGTTTTAAGGAAGAAGTCTAAGGGATGTTGGATGGCAGATGAGAGTTTCACATATTGGAAAGAAATCAGTCATCACAGCACTTTAGCTGCTGCAGTATTTCCTCTGTAAAGAATGAGATTTTTTTTTTTTTTTTTTTTTTTTTTTTGTGNGCTTCTATATATTAATTCATGAAAAGAAAGTTATTAAATGTAGTATATCCATCCACTTTGTTTTTTTAACTGAATGCAAATGAAATTATTAACACTGGGAAATGATGGCTTACATGTGCGTATCCTGGCATCAGGGAAAGTTTCCATTTCAACTTCAATTCACTGGTGGGCCCCCTGTCCCAGACCTTAGACTCCCATTAGCACTGGTTATTGGGAGTACCATATATAAAAGATGGTCTCCTTGGGCAAATAGAAGCCATGCATTAAATAAACTGAAGTCAATAAATTGCTTCTGCTTTCTTTTCCCTTTTTTGTTTTTGGAACTAGAAACACATAATATATTTGATAAACTTATTATTGAGGCATAGGCATTCAAGATAGCCCATATTTTAAAATCATGTTGATGCAGGGAGGAGAATAAACTGTGCAACTTCAGGACGATTGCTAGCAGGTTTCAAGCCTTGTTGTCAGCAGTTTATGGCACCAGCAATCAAAAGGTTTCTCTACAGGTTTGTACCAGAAAGGCCCAGGAGGTTTTCCATTCTGATTGCTGTAATGGAAAGTAGAAGCCAAGACAGTCTGAAAACATTGTGTGGATGACAGACTTTGGTGCCAACAACATTCTCCCTAGGCTTGAAAATAAAACATGCCACAGAGATTAGACCAGGTGAAGACCTCTGGGGACCTTGTGTGTGCTGATGAAGCTGCTGCCTCAGCAGCTGTGAAGCAGCTGCAGCTCTATATAAGGAAAGATCAGGCAGTAGATGTGCATGCTTACAGCACAAGCATGAACTTACAGATGGCTCTGCGGCTATTGTAGAGATGCATTAGCATTTTTCTCTGTGAAAGTGTAGCACATGTTCTCTGAAGTATTTTAAAATAAAAAGTATTAAAATTGATGACATTTAAATTTGATTTGTCTAATTGTACATGGAACTCAATAATGGTAGTTACCACTGAAGTCAGTTTGAGCTTCTAACATGAGGAGAATATTAGTACTGTGGGACAATATTCTTAATCTCATTTTCCAGTAATTTTCATAGTTACAGTTTAGTGTTTTAATTCTTTTGCTTATAATGCTCTATGCTGATAGATTTGACTGCTTAGTACACAAAAGGGCTGTTTTCTGTGCATGTAGCAGTAAATTGATCATTTGCAAAGTAAGATAATGAAGGTCATGGAAACCTTACTGATTAGAGAAAGAAATATATAAATTACAAAGGAAGTTGCAGGTTAACATAATTCTTTTAGAAAACCAGTTAAAACTATAAATTGACCTGAAACTCCTTAAGATAATTGTAATAGCCAGCATGGTAACAAATGAAGAAAAGCAGGATCTCACATTACTCTTAGCGTAGTTTAAATGAAATCCTGTGTTATTAAATGATAATTTTTAGAAATCTACTCAACTCCCATATAGTTTTGATTTTTATATAAAGGATTTATCTCTTAAAAATGTGTACTGTTTGATCATATATTCTTATAAAGTTAGCACTAGCTGACAAAAGAAAGTAATTGCTTTAGTTTCCTTCTAAACCTGAGCCTTCAAAAGCAGCAAAGGGAGTCTGGGCATGACCTGCTTTCCTTTCGCCTTATCAACACCTTTGTTTTATGAAAAACAAGGTAACCAGACTCTTCCCAGGACACCAAGGAGGAGATAATTTGGAAAATAATATCAAGGTTTCTTCTCTGCATTTTATGTAAGTTCAATGTAGAATTACTCAGGTTGCTTTTTGCTTTGAGTTGTTAAACGAAGATATCTAGTGTCATTTTAGTTTACTGAGTCTTTATATCTAATCAGTACTAGTTTTGATTTACCTAATCAGGTTTGCATCATGCAACATGAACAATACATGGATTCTCATTTCAGAAGTGAACCCTTCTCAATTTTCTTCTTTAAGGATTACATGTGTACGTATATTTCAGACAATAGAACTGTAATCTTTCAGCTACTTACTAACAAAAGCAGTATTGCAAATACTCTTTTGTCTGAAGAAGGCTAGCTTACAAAATGTTACAGGACTTTTTTTTCCAGTTAATAATATTTTATGAAAGCTTAATAAAAGATCAATAAATTTTCTCATTACAAGTATTTGATAATGTAATAACAAGTTTGAAAAAGTATTGGTATGGTTTGTTTTTTACCTCTATGGTATAGAAAAACATTACATGCCAAACAATGAGATCCCTGAAGGTTCAGCATTCTCTTTTGGCATGACTGTAGCACTGAAATCGTATTAAGAACCTCATTGAACTGAAAGAAAGGAGACCTTACTGAGGAACTCCATTTTCAACCCACACTGCCAAAATTAAGCTTTTTCCTGTCTTCATTTGAGCCATTACACTGTATCAACACCTCTTTATGTTTAGGTTTTGTTGGGTTTTCTTCCATATGCCATTCTAATGAGTTGTTCTATCTAGTGCTGTAATGAATTCATGACAATTCTTTTTGGTGCTATAAAGAACTTGTAAGAACTACAAAGTAAATGGTCGCACCTAGGGAACCAAAAATGAAGACAGAGTTTATGGTCATGAGGCAATATTATAGAGAAAACTTGAAAATTTCTTGACAGTGAGCAAGGATATATATTGGTAATTTAATTTAAAGACCTTTTTTCTTTTTCCTTTTGAACAATTGGTAATTGCTTATTCAGCAAACACTATTTTATATGCTAAAATATGAAGGGCAGCCAGTTTCTGTTTTTCAATTCACAGGCACAAAACTATTTTCCTTACTTGATAAATCAAAGGAAAGATCATACTCTTTCCAATAGAAAGGATTCTCTAATATTCCACAGTCTTCAGCAGTTTAGGCGATTTCAGCTTCACTATATGGGTGAATTACGTAAGTAATTTATTCACAAGGGACTCAAGCCTACTCATATTATTCACCTATTTTCTCATAAGGCCTGCTAGCATTACCATTAAAGTGAGCCTGGTGTGAGCAAGGAGTGTTCACTCAGACTCTCATTACTACAATTTACTCCTGGCAAAAACAGGATTGTAGTTTATCTGCCTACCTATTGGAAACAGCTGCTACTTCTGAGAACTTGTACAAAGCAGAATTTTCCGATAACTATATCAATTTCCATTCTTTTTTGCACAGAAATATACAGTGATCATAACACCAAAAAAAGAAGGAGAAACAGAGATAGGGAGAAAGAGAAAACCAATCTCTTGGCTCTCTTTTGTAAATAAGCTGGTGTCACATGTAGGAATCAATATTAATACTCTGTTTCTATAAGCTAACAGCTTGAAAAGCACTTACTCCCTCATGTTACTATTTGTTTAGTCTAGAAAACAATAATTTAGCTATACGATAAAAAATGTTCTTGGAGAACAGTACTTTCATTTGTGAATAACATCAAGCTTCATCACATTTCTTGCTATTCCTTCCCTTCTGTATACAGTCCAATTTCTGAGATTCCTTTCTTTTGCTCTTAAGAGCTTTTCATAGGAAAAAAATTTTGCTTGATTTCTTATTAAATGACAAAAGAAATAAAATTACTGTGTTGTCCAGAAACTGCAGGGTGGATGTTTGGTTTTTATATTGGAGTTTTTTTGTTGTTTGTTTAATAAGGAGGTTAGACCTATGATCTTTCACAGCACAATTCTTCTTGGTATTTTCTAAAACCCAAATATTTCCATGTACATGGAAATACATAGATTCAGATGATGTAAACATACATAAATATATTTTGTAACTTAAATCATGAGCATTTGTTGAACACTGAAAGACTTTTATTACAGTGTGAGTGATTATAACCAAAAACTATAAAAAATCCAAATCATATTAGATTTTTAAGAAGGCTCTGCTGTACTTGTGCAAAGAATACATTTGCTAATAAGATATATTGATGCTGCTTTCTGATACAAATTTGAGTCTGAAAAATTTTAAAAAGAATAAGTTTGATTTGCCTCATTTGTCCTTGAGCAAGTGTTGCAGGTGTTTATTGCCATTCCTTTCTAGTTGAGATGAATATTGATTTTAGATATAAAACTAAGTACAATTTTTCATAGCATACAGCTAAATAATATGGTAATGAAAATTAATCATGAGCCAGCTTTGCTCTTACTCATAACAATTTTAGCAGGAATATTTCAGTGCCATATTAAAATAAAAGCATCATGATTGACCAAGTGTTTTGTTTCCCCAAGTAATTTAATTCTGCAATGGCAGAATTTGAATAGAACAGTGTTGTCATGTTTGTATATTATGCCTCTCAAAGGTTTTTTTTCAAATTTGTTTAGTGTTGCAAGGGCATGCAAAATGAAGCAAAAAATGCTGCTGACAGGTCTCCCCTAGAAAACATACCTGTCATGTTACCTATCTAGGTACCTCTGTAGTCTGTGTAGTTTTGTGGATAAAGTGTCACAATTCTCAAGCCATTTCATTGCTGGACAACACCCAGCACAATTCTGGCATATAGATACTGTGAAATGCAAATAACCACTTGGGGGTATATGCCAGAAATGGAGATAGGATTTTTAGATGAGCAGTAAGGCAGTTCTTCAGTTTTTTTATTTGTTCTGATGCAGGAATCTAAAACTGAAGACAAAAAAAAAAAA
>VZTR01032790.1:60998-102068 GCA_013400775.1 Chaetops frenatus
ATGGTCCCTTAGCAACTGATGGGCAAAAAATTCCAAAGATGAAAAGAAACAAAAGGGAGGAACACCCAAACCCCAACACTGGGAAAGTTTAGTGCTAAATTACTGGAAAAATTTCAGGTAACTTGTGTTGATTTTTATGGTAACCACTGAAGCTACAACGAAGTCTAAAGCTATCCTAGTGAGGTAACTAGTGCTGGGCCCAATGTTTGGGCCTTACTTGCTTTGGCAAGATGATTTTGAGCAGTTGTCTCAGCCTCCGGAGTGCGTGGCTGCACTGCTTCCTACACAATACAGGAGGAAGGCTCGGGGAGAACACTCAGTCATCCAAAGCAGAAGTGTGCCAGGGAGGGTTTCAACAATTCAGCTGCCAGTAAAACCCCCTTTTTTTCCTTCTCAAGTTACTTTGACTCAAGTTACTTTGATTCTTCTGCCCATATGAACTGTTCTGAATTTCATAATCCATATTTCCATGTGATATCTTATTTTATAGTAATTACTGATTTTTGTTTTTCATTTTCTTAAGAAATTTTTTATTCAATAACTATGCTGTAGCAACCTTACCATTGCAGCATGTTTTTTAATTGATTTACTTTGTTTTCTTCTTTCCTCTTTTTCTTCTCCTGTGTGTGTCTTGCACTAATAGTTAAAGAATCTATATTATATCATCTAAGTTGCTGGTATTAACAGCTCTTGACCCTATGTGACATTTTTCTTAACAATATCTTTTTTCTTAGAGTGGATCACTTTCACTTCAGTAATTTCCCTAAGTGTACCAGTGGCCTAAATCCCTCTTTCAGTACTAGTAATTTGCTCCTCGCTGCTGGCAGTTAATCCAGTTCTAGATCCACTTCTTTTTCCATTAAGCTTGTTAAATTCCCTTTCTTCTTCTAGTGACTAAAATTTGATATTCATATAATTTCATATTCCAGCAAAATTTTTGTCTTTATTTGTTGATTTAATGTTCTTACTACTCATGCATGTTTCAATCTTTGATAGAATCTGTTTCTGGAAAAATTCTCATTTTGTGACTGCTTTCTGATTTTTTGGTGAGTTTTAGATGTTCTCCTGTAGATGATGTTTTGAATTCTTTATTATATTTTAAAGAAAGTACTAGAATTCCACCAAAGTTCACTTTTATTTCTTTAGCTCCTTCTTTAGGTAAACATTGATCTTTGATTTCAGTGTTGTACAGAATCACAGAATCATTAAGGTTGGAAAAGTCTGCCAAGATCATCAAATCCAAGCTGACTGTTCAGCATGTTGTCAGCTAGACCAAAGCACTAAGTACCATGTCCCATCATTTCTTTAACACTCCCAGGGTGGTGTCTCCACCACCTCCCTGGGCAGTACATTCCAATGCTTAACAGCCTTTTCCATGAAGAAATTCCTTCTGATTTCTAAGCTGTACCTCCCCTCCTGGAGCAAATTGAGTCTATGTCCTCTCATCCTGTCACTAGTTTTGTGGGAGAAGAGGCCAACCCCACCTTGCCAGACAGCAATAAGGTTTCCCCTGAGTCTCCTTTTTTCCAGGCTAAACAACCCCAACTCCCTCAGCCACTTACTTTTATGACTTACTCTCTAGACACATTAGTCACTTAGGCAAAATGCTTGTCTATTTTGTGGTTATGCTATTAGTGTTGCAAAATACAAATACACTGTTGTTGTTTGTATTATTCAACTGTTCATATTCCCCTTTACAACATCTTTTTTGCTTGCTTAATACACTTGCAATTTATAGGACAATATAAAGCTCATAGCTATTTTTTTAATATCTTTACATATTCCTAGTAGATCAGATGCCCTTCTGCTCTCTGTATTTACTGTGCAGATTGTCCAGTTGCTACCTTTTAAACAGGACTTACTTTTTGGGAACTGCTGTGAATCTGCCGACGTCTCCCTTCTGAGTCTGTATGAATGATTGTAAGGGATGTTCTTTTACAGTATTCTTGTCCTGCATTGGAGTCTTTTTTTTCCCAAACTTTTGGGGACAATTTCATCCTCACTTCTCCTCAATTCTCAGGTCCCTATCTGAAATAATGCTATGATAAGGTTATTTTAATCATATCTGGTATGTAAGCTCAGATTCAATTCCATTCCTAAATAATGTTCATCAGGTTTCCACCAAAGGATAATGTAAATATTGTAGACATTGAGAAAATATCTTCTAGCTTTTGCTGTTTCCTCCATTTTTAGGGCCATTTTTTCTGTCATTAGTTGTCTTTCCCAGTTCTTATAAGACTTCTAAAAACAACAGTAAAAACAAACAAAACAACAACAACACAACCAGATATTCCAGCAAGCTTTCTGAGCACTACTCTTTTGACCTATTCTGATTGTTGAGTTGTCAAATGCTCTCCACTGCACCATTCCTTCAATACGTAGGATGTCAAGCAGACAGCATTGCCCACATAAAAGAATTTTCTTGAGGAAGGGTTAAAAGGTAATATGTGTAGAAATCCATTAGAGTTTTTGCTTTAGTAGACCTTTAACATTGAAGATTTGTAAGATGTCAGTAGATGCTTTGTAAGAAATGTTAATGCTAGAGAGGTACTGAGAATTCCTTCTTATACCCTGCAGATAGAACAGCTTATATTGGTCTGTTCAGCTTTCAACTCTTAAAGATCTATACAAATGAGATCTGAGTTCTAATGTTGACTTAATAGATGACTCACTTTTGAGACACTAGATACAAAAGCCTTAGCAAAGAATTAGTAAATGTAGCTGTCAATAACTTATCTTTTTTTGTCTGTACTGACTTTTTCATAGTTTCACATGATACAGAATTGAAACCAGAAGCGTTTGAAATGTTTTGTGATATTAGTCAGAAGGTGACACCTCTGCTTTCTATCAAATCTCCTAATATGAACCTATATTTAAACATAAAACTTCTGAATCATCTGCTGTTGAATCCAAGTTCACCCCAAAGCTAATGTTGAGCATGTTAACATCCTCTCTTGTGTTAAGCATCCACACAGAATTGTAGTTATTAAGGTTGGGAAAGCCCGCTAAAATCATTAAGCCATATTATTAACCTGGCACTATTTTGTTCACCTTTAAACCATCTCCCCAAATGCCACACCCATACATCTTTTGAACACTTGTAGGGACAGTGATTCCACCTTCCTGGACATATTCCTGTTAGGGCTTGTCCTGACCAATCTTCCAGTGAATAATTTTTTCCTAATATTTGATCTAAACCTCCCCTGGTGCAACTTGAGGCCATTTTCTCCAGATCCATCTACAAAGACCTCTTACCCTCAAGCAGATCAATACTCCTGCCCAATTTGGTGTCATCTGCAAACTGAGGGTGCCCTCAATCTCGTTATTCAAATCATCAATAAAGGTATTAAACAGAACTGGTCCAAGTACAGAACCCTTGTGATCAACCACCAGCTGGATATGATTCCATCCACCACCCCTCTCTGCTCCCAGACATCCATCCAGCTTTATACTCAGGGATGAGTGTGCCCATCCAAGCCACAAGTAGCCAGTTTCACAGAATCACAGAATGGGACAGGCTGGAAGAGACCACAGTAGGTCATGGGATATAACCCTCCCTGCTCAAGCAGTGTGATCCTAGAGCACACTGCACAGGGTTTTGTCCAGACAGTTCTTGAGGATCTCCAGTGAGGGAGACTCTACAACCTCTCTGTGCAATCTGCTCCAGTGTGCAGTCATCTGCACACTAAAGAAGTTTTTCCTCCTATGCCAGTGGAACTTTCTGTGCATCAGTTCCTGCCTCTTGCCCTATTGCTTGGCCCCACCAAGAACAGAACCTGGTTTCATCCTCCTGGCACCATCCCTTCCAACACTTACAGACATGGATAGGGTCCCATCTGTTTTCTCTTCTTGAGGCTGAACAGGCCTGACAACGTCAGCCTTTCCTCACAACAGAGATGTTCCAGTGCCTTAATCATCTTCATAGCCTGGACCTGCTCCAGGAGCCCCATGTCTGGCTGATATTGAGGAGCCCAGAGCTGGACACAGCACTCGAGGTGTGGCCTCGCCAGGGATGAGCAGAGGGAGCAGGATCACCTCCCTCAACCTGCAATGCTATTCCTAATGCACCCCAGGATACCACTGCCCTTCTTGGCCATAAGGACACACTGCTGGCTCATGAACAGCTTGTTGTCCATCAGGACTCTCAGATCCTTCTCTACAGAGCTGCTTTCCAGCAGGTCAGGCCCCAGCTTGTCCTGGTCCATGGGATTATTCTTCCCCAGGTGCAGGACCCTGANGGAAGGGTTAAAAGGTAATATGTGTAGAAATCCATTAGAGTTTTTGCTTTAGTAGACCTTTAACATTGAAGATTTGTAAGATGTCAGTAGATGCTTTGTAAGAAATGTTAATGCTAGAGAGGTACTGAGAATTCCTTCTTATACCCTGCAGATAGAACAGCTTATATTGGTCTGTTCAGCTTTCAACTCTTAAAGATCTATACAAATGAGATCTGAGTTCTAATGTTGACTTAATAGATGACTCACTTTTGAGACACTAGATACAAAAGCCTTAGCAAAGAATTAGTAAATGTAGCTGTCAATAACTTATCTTTTTTTGTCTGTACTGACTTTTTCATAGTTTCACATGATACAGAATTGAAACCAGAAGCGTTTGAAATGTTTTGTGATATTAGTCAGAAGGTGACACCTCTGCTTTCTATCAAATCTCCTAATATGAACCTATATTTAAACATAAAACTTCTGAATCATCTGCTGTTGAATCCAAGTTCACCCCAAAGCTAATGTTGAGCATGTTAACATCCTCTCTTGTGTTAAGCATCCACACAGAATTGTAGTTATTAAGGTTGGGAAAGCCCGCTAAAATCATTAAGCCATATTATTAACCTGGCACTATTTTGTTCACCTTTAATCCATCTCCCCAAATGCCACACCCATACATCTTTTGAACACTTGTAGGGACAGTGATTCCACCTTCCTGGACATATTCCTGTTAGGGCTTGTCCTGACCAATCTTCCCGTGAATAATTTTTTCCTAATATTTGATCTAAACCTCCCCTGGTGCAACTTGAGGCCATTTTCTCCAGATCCATCTACAAAGACCTCTTCCCCTCAAGCAGATCAATAATCCTGCCCAATTTGGTGTCATCTGCAAACTGAGGGTGCCCTCAATCTCGTTATTCAAATCATCAATAAAGGTATTAAACAGAACTGGTCCAAGTACAGAACCCTTGTGATCAACCACCAGCTGGATATGATTCCATCCACCACCCCTCTCTGCTCCCAGACATCCATCCAGCTTTATACTCAGGGATGAGTGTGCCCATCCAAGCCACAAGTAGCCAGTTTCACAGAATCACAGAATGGGACAGGCTGGAAGAGACCACAGTAGGTCATGGGATATAACCCTCCCTGCTCAAGCAGTGTGATCCTAGAGCACACTGCACAGGGTTTTGTCCAGACAGTTCTTGAGGATCTCCAGTGAGGGAGACTCTACAACCTCTCTGTGCAATCTGCTCCAGTGTGCAGTCATCTGCACACTAAAGAAGTTTTTCCTCCTATTCCAGTGGAACTTTCTGTGCATCAGTTCCTGCCTCTTGCCCTATTGCTTGGCCCCACCAAGAACAGAACCTGGTTTCATCCTCCTGGCACCATCCCTTCCAACACTTACAGACATGGATAGGGTCCCATCTGTTTTCTCTTCTTGAGGCTGAACAGGCCTGACAACGTCAGCCTTTCCTCACAACAGAGATGTTCCAGTGCCTTAATCATCTTCATAGCCTGGACCTGCTCCAGGAGCCCCATGTCTGGCTGATATTGAGGAGCCCAGAGCTGGACACAGCACTCGAGGTGTGGCCTCGCCAGGGATGAGCAGAGGGAGCAGGATCACCTCCCTCAACCTGCAATGCTATTCCTAATGCACCCCAGGATACCACTGCCCTTCTTGGCCATAAGGACACACTGCTGGCTCATGGACAGCTTGTTGTCCATCAGGACTCTCAGATCCTTCTCTACAGAGCTGCTTTCCAGCAGGTCAGGCCCCAGCCTGTCCTGGTCCATGGGATTATTCTTCCCCAGGTGCAGGACCCTGATATTGCTTTTGTTGGACTTCAGACAGTTCTTCTCTGCCCATCTCTCCAAATTGTCAATGTCTGAAATGTTCCACAGGACTTTGGGATATTGGCCATTCCTACCAGACTGTTTTGAAGGAGAATGCTGTGGGAGATAATTTCAAAGGCTTTACTAAAGTTCAGGTACGCAACATGTTTCAGTTTAGGCATGCCTGTACATGCTTTGGTGCATATGGAAATATTTGCTTAAAATCACAGTGGCAATCACATGAACTTATGTGATCAAAACCTAAGAATCCTGATTTCCACTTGTGCTTTGTCTAATGCAAACAGGATAAAAATTCTCCACATGAAAGTCATTAGGAATTTTCCCATCAAGTTTCATAGAATTCAGAATTCAGCCAGAAAATTTCAAAACAAGGGAAAGGAATATATTTACAGCTTTGTTATTATCATCCCTAATAAGGAAATACAGGCAAAGAGACAATATGTGGCCTAGTATATGTGTGCATTTTATTTGTATTAATATCAATTAAATTTGGAGGTCATGTATTTCAATGGGTTTCTCAAATCACTTGGTTGACAGTAGAGTGCTGAGCCCATGAAAAAAAATGGCTCTTGAAAACTGTTAGGGATGGAGACTGCACAGACTCTGTGGAGAGGCAATGCCTTGTTATTTGCGTAATGGCAATGACAGAACTGAATTACAGGGCCATGTGGTTAGAGGTGAAACTTCCTAAAGGTAAATTAACTTTACAGACAATTGGAATTTGCTACATAATTTTTTTATGGCCTTGATTTATTAGCAATTTTTGAATATATCATATGGTGTTACTTGATGAGGAATTTTACAAAACAATGAGAGTTTCTTTGCTTGTGAGAAGAGTTGAGGCAATTTTTCTTTGAAAGTCTGGTAGGTGTTTTGCAGGACAAAAAATAAGATCTATTGTGTGTTCTTTAGTATTGATCTCAGTTACTTTGAGAATAATGTTAAATAATCCTGGAATACAAGTTCTCTGTAATTAAGCTGTCTTCTCTAGATAAGCTCCCCCTTTAATATTTAGAACTCTAGAAGAAAAAAATATATAGCACTTCAAAGCAAAAGAAGAAGGAGGAGTTACAAAGTCTATGGTTGCATACATCCTTTCAGGTCACCAGTTGTTTTGTACTACCAAGCTCTGACATATCTAAGATAGTCTTACTGTATCCCATACTCTCTAAAGGGCAAGCACAGCTCCCCCTAAAGCTGGAGATTTGCATTCTTCACCAGGTTTGGGCAGGCAGAGTGCAGAGCTAGCAGTAGGGCTCAGCATATTAGTCAACTGAGTAATCAAGGAGAGACTGGTCTGAGAAAGCATGCTTGCTGTGTTAATAATGTCCCTTGGTTGTTTTTTGGTAGTGGTGGTTTGGTTTTTGTTTTTATTTTTGGTTTTGGGATTGGTTTTATTCATGGTTTTTTGTTTGTTTCTATCGTCTCAGAATGTTTTTTCTATTCGAGCATTTAACTGCTCTAGAGAGTCTGCTACACTCCGCCTCCAAAGTCATCCTCTAAAATGGACAGATATTTTTCTAGTGATTTCATTTCACTGCTCTTGGCATACTCAGGACTCATCTCAAATCTGGTTTGAAAACATCACAGCATAGCTGAGTGGGATTTAGCTGCCTTAATGTCATGTTGGATGTCTTGTGATATTTACTCATGACCAGAAGACCACTTCAAAAGGTCAGCTGTAGAATCCAGTTTTATATCTGACTGTCCCATTTCGATGTCATTAGACATCTGTATTTAGCCAGCCTCACCTACAATGTGTTCTGACTCTGAATGTCTGTCTAAAAGAAGTTGGTGGCTGACCGCTAATATCCATTTGCGCATTGAACTAAAACTCTGTAATTTCCAGTGTAGCAAGAGCTTTTTTTTCCTATTATGATACTTTTCAGTATTTATAGTGCATATTAAGCTTATTTATTATGCCATTGAGTAGAACATTTGCAAACCCAGGAAAAAACCCAACTCTTACAGATCAGTACCAGTCTAATACCAGGTAGTTAATTACACATCACATCAGAAGGAAAGAATCAGTCTTGAGTTCCCAGAAATAGTGTATAGAAGTAAAAAAAACCTCTTGGACAAATTTGGGATCCTAAGAAAACACGCAAACAGAAGTAAATTAATAAATACCTCACAATGGTTTAATGGATTGTGTTTCAATCACAGTGAATACTGTAGCTTAGAAGAAACAATCTCTAAAAGCAATTAATAATGACAACAGCAATTGATGATTAATATGGCAATCATAATATTAATATTTATAATAATGATATTATTAATATTTTATTTGCTTAAAACCACTGTGGCAATCACATGAGCTTAATATATTATTAATAATACAATGATGACTTCTACATATCTCAGTGTTTCAACAGAACCTTAATACTCGTAGGAAACACATAATGATCAAAGAACAACTCAGCTGTCATTCTTAGTAGAGTTATAATTCATAAAGATATCAATAACAGTTCCTGTAATATTAACCCTAGCCAGAGATCAATTATCCCAGTGGAAAATTGAAAGCAATATTAAGAGGGAGATCAGTGGAAATAAGACAGAAAAAGTCAGCAAAGGTGAAAACAAAGAACTTAGCAATGAAGAAATTTACAATTCTGAAGAAGAGAATGTGGAAAAAAAAACATATAGGACTGTGAATCTTATAATACTTTAGAAGGAAAAACTCATCTAAACTGATTCTTTTTCTGTAGTATGGAAGAATTACAGGCCCACATGCAATTAAGCCATGCCACTGATGACACATTTCAGTTGTAACCAAGAATCAGCAGCCTTGTTCTGGGACAGCTGGCACTTTTTCTGTAAATGGCTTATACTGTGCAATGTAGGTACTGTTGGTTTTCTAGCTGTTACTATTTGTAGTTTCTCTGCAGTGACTAGAGATTTCTGATACTTACCAGTTATATTACAAGGAGGCAAATGTGGGGCAGTAAAATTGATATTATTGTGGAGCTGTTTCTGCAGTTTCTGATAATACCTTGACCCAAACACTTGTTCACAGACTTTAGGGTATATTTGAGAACTTGTTAGTCAGTAGCAAGGTTTCTTGTCATGAAAAATGATACCTTGTTGTGGGGCAAAACAAAACACCTGCATGTGAAACCAAGGGCTAGCTTTGCCTGTGGTTTTCCTACTTCTTATGAATGATTTATGAGTATTTTAAAGCAAGCAGTGCATTTTAATAAAGCTGACAAGGCTTCCTGGTAAAGGAAGTTTACATATTTTACTGGTAGAATTTACAGTACAATGAGCAATTCTCTGTCTCATATGCTTTTTTAAAACTAACTTGTCTTCCATATAAAGTAGACTGTTTCATAGATTCTTTCAGTGTCATAGATCCATAGACACTAAAGCTTATAAAGTAAAAGAAAGAAGAATGGATATGTTTATTTCAGTTTTTATATTGCATACCTAGATTCAATTTATGGATTCCATTAACTAGAAATCTACATGCATAGCATTGCTTACAGAAATAATGCAAAAATAATTTCTTGGTGATTTAATATATATTTATTCAATTTTTTCTTGGTTGATGTATTCATTTTTATTAGCATGCTATACTGTGATATTAGTTAGGCGACAATAACTAAGAAAAGTGTTTAATGAGGTTATATTTATATAGGGCATATTTGAGAAGGGCTGGAAAGTAACTTATATAAATGAAGAAAAATATTCTCTACGTCAGTTTTCATTCTAAATTTGCCCAAAACCAGGACTAGATTATTTCTGTTGTTTGAGTATTGTTATTGGTTTCTGAAGTTTCAGAATCAATGCTTCTTTATTTCTCTAAGACAGTAATTAATTTGATTGTACTCAAAAGGTTTTCAAATTAGCTCATTTTCCTGTATTTGGCATGAGACATGAATTTACATATTATTCCCAAGCTACTTACAAACTTTGAAAATACCGTTTCTGTACATTTAATTATTTCAATTACAGTTACAGTTTTGATCACTTTCTTAAAAATAAAAATCCATGCATTACTCTAGTACAGACACTACAGATTTAGTAGGATAAACATCTTAACATCTACATGTTCCACTGCAAAGGACAGTCCAAAGCCTATGATGTTTTCTGTTTGCTTAAGTATCATGCAAAGAAAAACAGTATTTTCTAACCATGTTCAAAACTTTGTTCTTCTCTTTCAGTGAAAGCTGCTGAATCTTCAGGCTTCTTATATCTTCAGTGGAGGCTTGCAAGACTGTTTGGTGGAATACATATTTCTAAGGACTTGGTTAGTCATCACGTAAGTATCTTCTTGTCTTTTTGTAGTTTTCCTTCACCTCCAATGAAGCATTTGTGTTGTCTCAGTTAAATAACAAAAATTACTTCACCATTATTTTGACTTTCTATTAAAACCTTTTTCTCTAATGTCTGGTGCTCCTTTAAAGTCAATAACCATATAAGTCAGTGTTTAAAGGTATTTTTGCAAAATAAAACCAAAAGAAACATTT
Organism: Chaetops frenatus; assembly: GCA_013400775.1. Taxonomy (NCBI): domain Eukaryota; kingdom Metazoa; phylum Chordata; class Aves; order Passeriformes; family Picathartidae; genus Chaetops; species Chaetops frenatus. The sequence goes on from VZTR01032790.1 coordinate 71,545, forward strand.
TCTTAGTATTCCCTTTCAGCACCTATCAGGATGCTGTTCAGTGACCTGTATTACTCCCAAACTATGTCACGGGTTGAGTTAGAAACAAGGAGGAAACACCAATTAATGTAGTGGTTTCACGTTTGCCCATAAACCTGCCCACACCAGGCGAGGGTTTAGTGTAATGGTTCAGGTAGGTACTCTGGTCTAATACCAGGGTACTTACTAATTTCTGTGGTGAGATAAGGATTAAGAGAAAAAATGCAAAGCAGGTCTAAAACTTCAAAGGTAAAAGAGATGGTTTATTAACAGAACTAAAAGACAAAGGAACAAAAAAACAAAACCAACCCCCAGATGTAAAACCAAATCAACCCCCAGATGTTTCTTTTCCTCCCACCTCATTTGTCTTTCTTTATCAACAACTCTTTTTCCATGAACAACACAAAGAAACAAAACTTAGACATCTTTAGTCAGTTTACCACCTTTAAAATAGACTTTCATCAGTTAAGTTGGAAAGAGGAGTGTCTTCTGCCTCACCATGGAGACTTTCCCATAAGAAACACAGCTCCCTTGTGGGCTTCAATATCACAGTGAACTCCCGCCCAGAAAAGGATATCTGTTCACGTATGATAGCCCTTCCTCAAAAGCAACCCTTCCTGCAACTGCTTCAAGGACTCATGTCTGCGTTATGGGGTAGTATTTTATGGATGAGTTGTTCTAGTAGAAAAGCAAAGGTCTCTCTCTGGAAGCAAGGTCTCTCTTATTTCTAGAGCAAGGGTCCTCTTCTTCTATCCCTAGGACAAGGGTTCTCATCTCTCTCATCTCTGTGGCCTGGTCCCCTATATCTCCTTTTCTATTCAAGTTTCTCATTAGATCACAGCTGCTTCGACATCTGCTTGCTTCAGCACAGGTGCCTTTGCTCAGGCTACAGTCAAACTGTTGCACCCCCCCAAATTGCATTCATGAATTACAAGGACATGGTTTGAATACAGTTCAACCATGGCTCCACAGGAGAATTCCAGCTTAGAGCATCTCCTCTTTCTCGTCTCTCTCTAGGCTTTCAGTCCTTTCTTCACTGACCTAGGTATTTTTGTTGGTTCCTTCTGTATCTTCACTCTTTCTGAATCCATTTGTGCACTTGAAGGGTTAACTCCCCTTCTCAATTCAGTTGGCATTCCAAACATTTCATTGTCCGAAAAGGCGGGGAGGGGAGGCACTGGAGGGGAACCGGCCAGGAGCTGCAGCACGGTGGTGGCTGGAATCTTGGTAGCTGCAGGCTGATCTCTCCTCCCCGCCTGCAGCAGTCCCTGGAGTGAGGCCAGGGGAAGCAGGGCCCGGGCCCCGTGGCACGCCCAGGAAGAGCAGGAGGGGCGGGCAGGGAGCCGGCTGCAGGCCTGGTACCGCCCCCAGGCCCCAAGGCCCAGGGGGGAGCCGGCCGGGCCGCACAGAGATGTTGCCTTCCCTGAAGGCGGAAGCCAAAAAGAGTGAAACTTACACTTCACTTCTCTCCAGATGTGACCCACAAAGGCAGACTATTTCTCCCAGTGGCCAAATAACGTGTCAATGTCAGAAATAGCCAATTAATTGGCCACTCAAGCCTGCAGGAAACCATACCCACAGGAAATTACAAAAAGTTTTCACCTGGAAAACGTTACTTTTTTTCAAACCGTGACACACAAGTAGGACTAAGAGTTGACTGGATCATCTATATATGTTGCTCCATTAGCATGGTAAAGTTGGTCAAGAATGGTGTCCAGCAATCAATTACTAAAGTAGATAAATCCAGTTAAATGGTATCAAAAGAGCTAGATTCTATTATCATCCACCTGACTGATTTTCTCATTGTCTCATTTTTCTTGCTATATTATATATTTTGTTCTTCATACCAATATAGTCTTAAAGATTTTTAATTCAATTAGATGAAGAGTAAGTGACTAATTTAAAGCAGTTCCTCTTGTCATCATCTTATACCTGTTGTCTGGTAGATATTAATAAAATAATAATTTTTTTTCATGCCTACTCTTCCATTTATTTCTAAACCTAAAGAAGAAAATTGTGTCAATGGGAAAGCATCTGAAGTAGGAAAACTATAATAAAACTGTAAAACAGCAAAATAGGGGGAAGCTAGCTGTAACACTTAAATGACACTTACATATTCTACTCAGATAACACAATTAACCTTTTAAAAATTATGCTGATGGAAATTAGAGAATTGATGCACTGTTTATGTCACTTCTCATCAAAATGTAGAGATTTTTATTTCACTCACACAATGTATAAATATTATTTTAATTTTCAGTTAAAAAATTGCTTCAGTCTGAGCAGCAATGTTTGAACTGGTCTCAAAAATATGTATTTGGGTCTATTTACAAAATATTTTGTTCTTAGAAAATTGTAGTCTCTGAAAAATATCAGTGCTTATTTATTTATTTGCTCTTTGGTGAAATAGAAAATTCAATTTTAGTGACAAAAATAATTTCCAATTAGTCAGTCCAATAACATAATCTTATTTCACCACTTGGCTGTATCAAAAATAAAGATGTATTCCTCTGTAAGGAACAAGTACCAAGTTTATTTATTTTAGAATTTGATAGCTCAGACTGATTGTGTCATTCATTACTGTTTAGCTTATGAAATCAGGGAGTGAGAATTATGTCCTCATTTTAATGCTCTTTTATGAATTTAGCCTAACAAAAATAGATGTTGATTGAACTAATTTAATTTCAGGAAAGATGGTGAAACTCAAATGTTTAATTCAGTTAGCACTTATAGAAGAAGGCAATATCTAACCTAAAGTTGGGAAGCAAAATTAAGCTTAAACTCAGTGAAAAATAAAACAGGATTTAAGTACTAGAAACCACAGAAATAAAATTTAATTTTTTAACCAGTTGACCTGTCTAGCAAATTTTGCACAACTAGTCTTGCTCTGGATTAGTTTGGCATATTTGGGATTTTCTATACCTCTAAGGCTCTAAATGCAGTCTGAATGTATAGATTTAAAAGTTAAATATTTGTTCTTGTTTTGCACAAGTTAATTCAATTTACAAGTGCAGAATTATTATATTAGAATACACATCTGTGTCATATAAAAGGTTACACAGAATGCTTACATGTGCCCCATTGTCAAACATACAAAAAGGGAGAACATATTCAGTCACACACCTGCTCATAGACTAAGAAATATATTATAGATCATATTAATTTTTTCATACTATATCCCATTATTTTCTTCATACTGTGTTTAAGTATTCGTTGTGTCAGTTATGTATTGCCAAGTTAGAGAAGTGTATTTTAAGGATGGGAATTCTACAGGTGTCTTTTTCAATGTAATTGAAGGTCATGAAGTCTTTTTACACTCTTTTAAATGTTGAATAATTTTGGTTTGCTTTTGTATTTTCTTTTATCAAATTAACATAAAAGGGAAAAATCTCTTATAGGGAACAAAGCCAGTCTTTTTTTTTTTTCTGGTGTGTTAAAAAAGCAAGAGTGATTGATGTCAGTGACTCATGGTTAAAGATGTTGCTGCATGAGTGGTGTGACATTAGCATGATCTCATTGAGTAGGTTGAAGTGTAACAGAGAGGTGGAATAAAGGCATTCAGTTACAAGGGACTCATCAGATGACACACTCCCAAATTCATGATCTCTTTGACTACTATTACAATGCTGTACATCAAAACCTTTGAAGAGCTTTAGCTGTGCAGTTCCCTTTCATGTCAGCAGGAGACAAGCTGTGCTGTGATAAGATTTATCTGGCTTCCTTTCACATAATTTTTTCACTGAGCAAAACAGACCCTGATCACTTTTATTATGACATGCTGTATATTCTGAATGTATGTTTAGGCAAGTAGTAGATTAATTAAGTAATGAAGCATGTAATAAGTAATCACTGCAAGCTTTCATATTGTCTTAGCAGTCTCATTTTCATCTATAAATTTCTTTCTCTATTTGAGTCCCTGGACACTTAACATAAGTTTTCAATATCTCCTTGATACTATTTTGTCCTTGGTCCATATTTTCTTTTCCTTTTACTTATCTGAAAATAAGAAGGTTTGGATTTGTAGCCTTGAATTATTAGTTGCAAAAGCAATGAAATTACTTCCATCTGAGCTAAAATTTCTGTGGATGTTATTAATTTTAGGACAGAGTTCTACAGATCTGATACTCAGTGAACTGAAAATAGGTTGTACACATTCAGTAAATACCTGCCATATTGCTTTTAGGAAAGAAATAAATAATCCATCTCTCACAAATATCTGCTGCTTTAGTAAAAAATTATTGCATTTAAATAATAGATTATACTAAAATATGAGAAAATAAAGCATCAACTGCACTGTAGCAGAACCTGAAACTCCTGAACTTAAAGGAAAAGTAGCTGTTGGCCACCCTTCACTCATTTTAGTTTGAAGGCAAATGGACCATGAATGAAATGGAGACAACTTTCTATGGTGTAGGCTTCTAGTACTACCACAAAAATTGTTTGATTGTCCCTCTCTTTGAAGGACCTCCACTGGCCAGGAAGGATTAGTTGGTCTGGAGACAGCTATCTCGCCTTTTTGGTATTGATTCAGATAGTATGAGATTCTTTAAGACATCTTGCCATGAACTGGTGTATAACTCAGCTGCTCTGTTGCACCCTGAAAAAATGTAAACAGTCTAAAAAGCAAGATGCATTTAAAAAAATGCAGTGGGTGAATTGTGAGTACATTGAAGCACTTGTAACCTGTTTTCAATTAAATTTGTCACAGGAGTGTCATAGGATGCTAGATTAGAGACTGGTATCTTGTTGCATATGAAAACAAATGAGGTGAAGGACTTTATGTCTATATTCTTTAAAATACAGTGGTTTCACAGAAACATAGTGAAGACTTAATTGAATGATATGTGTAACAGCAATAGAAGACAATTAACTCCTACCCAGACTGCACAACCAGTTAGCATTACAAGAATGCAGGCAGAGATTTTCCTATTTGCTTCTTTCTGGTGATGAACTGCAAGATCCAGGCACAGCCCAAAACTCATCAGTTGATTTTACAAAGTGTATTCAGCAAATGAACTTATGAAGAAAAGTAGCTAGTAGAAATATATTTAAGCTTTGAAGAAATATACCCACTAACCTCTTTTTCAGTTGGTTAAAAAATAAGAAGCCTTAACATAATTTCTGATCAGCATTTGGACCCTATGCTCTACTTTTTGGATATCACCTCTTCCACAGAAGTAATGGATAGCAATTCTCATACCTAACATCCATTAAACTTTTCCACTTTCTTAAGAAACATAATGAAAAATAATTGAGTACAATTTTGGAATTTGGCCCATAAATATTTATAAAGAAACTGACTAAGATGTTATCATTGACTAAGATATTATCATTTACAAACCTGTAAGTATAAAAAATGACAGAATGAATTTTTCTTTTCACTAGATTTAAGATCCAACACACAAGAAATGCCTCTGCTCAAATTAAGGTGCAGAAGAGGCCATATGACAAAGTCAACAATAAATGTGAGATAGAGAGAAAGAAAGAAATAGAAAAGGGGACAGGGCGAGGGAGAGGCAGAAGAGCTGGCAGGGTGGTGGTGGGGGGAGAGTGAGGACAGAGGGAGAGCTGGAGAGGGGGCACAGAGGAAAAGAGAAGTGGGGAGAGAGAAGTGAGAGGTGTTCTCCATCACTGTAGGGTTCTCAGTGGTGAGGCAAGGGACTCCATTCAATCTTTTCTTGGTTCTGTGCAGAAAGAGGTGCTGGGTTCACAGAGTTCACCACTGACTATCAAATCTTTCCACTATTTATAAATTTTGGCAAACAAAGAAAGTAATGCTTGTTGGTTACAAGTTACATAGTTTCCTTATTAACTAGTCTTCTATCTTCTATTTGTTAAATTATACCATCATTTCTTACGTTAATTAGTCTGCATGCTCAGTCTTTCTCTTCTTTTGAGTCAGTGGGTTTCTTGGGTCAGTGGTGCCTGATTCAGTGTTTGCAATCTCCCCTTCCTGGAATTACCTTTTACCCAGCTGGAGCTGATTTCAGCACAGTAACTGAGTTGGTTTCATTACTTTCTTTCTTATCTTGAGAGTTGTGCCAAATGTCCTTATGGCCCCTAAATTTTGCATTCTCTGTACCCACGATAAGTCACATATCCTTCTTTCCAAGCTTTGTTAACATCCCCCTAGGTCTGAGGTAACTGAAAATTATCTTCTGAGCACCCGGACCACAGTACTAGCTTTATATAGTCCAAGTTCTGGGTATCCACAGAGGCATGTTTGGGGGGCTGTTATGGTCATTGGTGGTCACAGATGCCATCTGTCCCATAACTTGAGGGAATCTTTGTTTGACTAGTGATATGAGTATGAGCAGTAGCTACTTATCACTGTCTGTCAATGGGGGAGATTTTGTCCAGATGTCTAACTGGATGTGCTAACCAGATCTCTACCAAACCTCTGCCAGGCCTGGAATTAACACTTTCCTGTCATAAATTCCTCCCTTCTGTGGCCTTAACAGTGTTTTAGACAGGTGACACTGTATTTTAGCTCCTAAAAACTATTGGTTAGTAATTTTAAAATGGTAAATATCATTGAATTTCTCTACCATAAGATGCACTCCTCAGATATTGTAACCTTTTTTTACCACTAAGGATGTGTTGTTAAAATTAGGGGTTGGCTTGTTCAGTGTTCTCTTTTTCACTTAAACAGAAAAAAATAAAAGCTTTGTATTTAGGAAAATATTTTCATGTTTAGAGTTTAACATTTTCTTTAAAACTGCAATGTGCAAGGAATGTTAGAATTGTAAATTGCTATGATATATATTATAATATTCTCTAACCTTTGACAATATCATTCCTTCTTTCTTTAGAATATATCACGTTTAAGCTTAAACTGCTCTGCACAGGGGCAGCCTCACCTTGAATAGTATATGCAGTTTATATTGAACTATTAGAGAATGTCCAATGAAGGGCAATGGGGATGGTGAAGAGCCCTGAGGGGAAACCGTATGAGGAGTGGCTGAGGTCACTTGATGTGTTCAACCTGGAGACAAGGAGACTGAGAGGAGACCTTTTCGCAGTCTGCAACTTCCTTGTGAGGAAAAGATGAGGAGAAGTCTTCACTTTGGTGACCTGTGGTAGAACCCCAAGGAATGGCTTGAAATTGTGTCAGTGGAGGTTTTGGATGGATGGATATAAGAAAGGGTTCTTCACCTAGAGGTTGGTTGGGCACTGGAACAGCTTCCCAGGGAAGTGGTCACAACACCAAGCCTGACAGAGCTCAAGAAGGATTTTGACAAGTCTCTCAGGCACATGGTGTGACTCTTGGGGCTGTTGCTGTGCAGGGCCAGGGGTTGGACTCTAGGATCCTTGTGGGTCACTTCCAACCCAGCTTGCCCTGTCGTTCTTTGATATATGATTCTAAATATAAGTAAAAGGAAAGGGATTTGAAGTACACACATGTAAGAACTAGAGAAGATTTTGGGTGCCATATGAAGACAAACTGTGGGGGTGATTAATATTCAGTGAGACCAATAAAAATTTAATTCAACTAATTTAGGTAACAGAGCATCTCATTTTCTTTTGCGCTCATGGTATAAATGCTATTTTCATCTCTGTGGTGGTTTGTATCAGCTAATTCCTGCATAACTACAGCTGCTGACAGTGAGTAAAACATTGTCTTTGCTCTTACAAGTACTCTTTGAAGCCTACGGAGCGACTCTGGCACAGATTGTTAGTAATAATTGAAATTACTTTTCTGAAAGTAACTTATCTCATCCTAACACACCTTACATTTCTGTCTGCTGTAATTTTCAGCTTTGTGTGCCTTTCTGGATATACAAAGAAAGCCATAGTGAATAAGTATATAGTGCAGGATTCATTAAAAACTGTTTGAACACTGCAGAGGATGTGTTGGGAAAAACACACACAATGAATATTGATTCGTAATGTGTGTTGGGAGTGGGAAAATGATGCATTTCAGAAGAAGCTTCCTTTTGTTTATTTAAAACATTCCCTCTATTTTTACTGACAAAAAAAAATCTATCTGAACTATATATTCATACGGGAATGTGAGGAATACTCTATATTTTTCAACAATTTTTAGAAATGGATTAGCAGGAATCTGTCTGCTTATTAAAGTATGATAACTACTGTCTTTACTGTTAGAGGGCAGCAAGTAGATTCCTAGGGTTTTTTGGGGGGTTGTTTTATTTAGGTTTTATGTGAGGTTAAAAATTGAATGCTCCTGTTAGAATGTATAATCAAGAGAAGAGGAATTACAGCAGTTAGAAAAAATAGAGGAGCAAAGTAGGTGAATAAGGTACAAAATCTGTCCTTTTAGATTTTTATGTTTCTAACGAATTTCTGCCTCTTTTGATCTTATGTTTCCTAATGCCATGAGAAACATTAAAAAATAAATCAAAGAAGGATTAAATTCAATTTATTACCCCAAATATAAGTCAGCATATTTTTCATTACATCCTGGCTCTTTCATGCTTTCTCTGAGTCTTAGTGTTCCAGGCAGAGTTTAACACAATTTGGGGCAAAGAAGGGCCAGTGTTTCCCCTCCTGGAACAAGGTGTGGCTGCTGATCCTGGCTGGGTCTTCAGGACAATCAGGAGTCCAATGAGAAGAATGGAACTGAGCCAGGTTACTCTACCTGACTACTATTGAATGGGGACTATCTATTACCACCATGGATTCTGTTCAATGTTTATTGCTTCTGAAAGAGTACTCAGTAGAAGAAGTCATTGTAAAATTCTGTTATTTCCTCAGGCTCTTCACACCATTTTCACATAACTAGATGGTACAGATGAATTGCACAGTACTGATTAATGGGAGACAGCTGACTATTTGCAGACTTTGTTTGTTATTAATTATGTGCAGTCTTTATGATTAGATCATTATTTTAAAGTAATTAAGTGTCCCTTGATGGACTCTTGAGTTGTATCTAGTTATGATAATTGCTGAAAATATTCTTGTGAGATTGTTACAGCTCACTGTGATATGTGCTTGTTTAGCCTTGTCTAAACATTGTGAAAAGAAAATAATTAATTGTTAGTCATATAAATATACATATTAAAGATTATAGTCTTCCAAAAGGTAAATTGGCACCATCCAATATCTAAATACTGGATGAAGATTTGAAGAAATAATTTGACTTTTCTCTGTGGACAATAATAGCAACATCTATCTGTAGCTGGTGAAATCACTTTTCTGATTTAGAATAAGAAGCTCTCTGGTTCTTGAAAAGTTATGGGACAGAGAACAAATGGACAGAAGTTCCAGAATTATTTCATTATGTTGGTATGTTTTAAGAGATGTATACGTCATGAAAATTTTTTTTAAAAAACAGGATTTATTAAGAGGGAGACTCACTCCAGACAGCATGCACAAGCCTAGGCATATGAACAGTTCCTAAACAGAGTCATCTTGAGCAACTCATGGGGTATATGTACTTTAGAGTCCTATTTCTCTGCAGAGACTGCCTTGTGAACGCAGCATTCAGCTTTAAGGCTGTGACCTAATTTCAAATATATTTTCATTAGCTTTCTATATTTGGTTTCTCCTAAATGCATGCTAGAATGGGTTTTTTTCCTGTGTTTTTAGTAGTATGCTTTAAGAGATGCTGTATGGTAATGAGCAGTAGGCAGTGGGGCATTCCACCCTGAAGGGGAAGGGAAAACCCAAGATTTGTAGATGCCCACAGTCAAAATGCAAAAACAAAAGTCAGAGGGTCAACAAATACTTACAAAGTTTTAGTAATACATTATACACACAACGTGGAAACTGGTATAAGGTAGTCCCTGTTCTTATAGTATAAATACAAAGCAGTGGATTCTAAATAAGGGGTAGGGTGAAATGGAAAAGAGAGGAAGAAAGGGAAGAAGGAAGGAAGGGAGGAAGGGAGGTAGGGAAGAAGGAAGGAAGGAAGGAAGGAAGGACTCTAAAGTACATANGAAGGAAGGAAGGAAGGAAGGAAGGAAGGAAGGAAGGAAGGAAACAATATCCTTTTGTTTTGCATTTGCATGGATACATTTCAATTCATAAGGTGCTGTGTGGGGTAGAGTCATTCAGGAAATACAGAGCTTCCCAAAATCAAGGAGCCCATTTTGACTCCTAAGAAGCAAGAATTTATTTAAATAATCTGTCACGGTATTAACATTAGTAATGCCTTCTTCTTCAGCGCTCTGAGAATTAAGTTGCTTGTCTTTTGAATATAAAATGCAGTAAAGTAGGAACAGTGTGGAAGACAGTATGTATTTATAGGCAATGAAAATGTTGTGTCAGTAGATCATGGTTGAAGAATCAATTCCCACAACATCATTTTTGTAGGTTTATTTATTTTTTCTTCCTAGTCACCACTGTGCCTTCATAATTTGGTTTTGCCTGAATTGTGTACTCCTTCATTATCAAGAGGTAACCTAACCTCTTTTTTATTCTCTTCAAAAAAGAGAAGACTCAGTTTTGCCCCCTCAAGTTAATCACAGTTACACTAATTCACTTCATTTTCTGTTTTGTCTGGAAGATGTCAAGATAGAAGCAGTGGAAATAACTCAGAAGGTTTATCATGATAATCAAACAGTCCACAGTGATGAAAATAGCAGTTTTGTATGTGAGGAAGAAAGGAAAATTGCTCTCCCATAAGCTCCTTTTTTTGCCATATACTCACTGAAATTTCAACTTCCCTCAATGTAACCTCACTGGTGAATTCAAACCTATTTGTTTGTGAACACTGTAACCAAAATACTGAGCTTAATTTGAAACCCTGCATTCTAAGCTGTTTGGGAATCTGTTTGCTGATCTAATTACACATATATCTAATCACACAGATAGAAAGAGATTCACAACAGCAAATTCATTTATGGAAACATTGGTCCTCATATGTGTTCTCTGAAGAATGTCCCTTATCTCTAGAATAAAATTTATTTTCTAATGTTATTTTCTGCCATAGAATTTTACTTACAGACAGTATCCTATGATGATGATACTTTCTTATTTATATCTTTTCTCACCAGAAGTCATTATTGTTATTCTCTACAGTGCCATTACAACAAAACTTACTGGTAGCAGGACTTTTGGTTCTCATTATATGTTCTTCTGCTTTTCAGATATTGTTTTCTGAAATATACTTTCTCAGTGTGCTAGGGCCTCTATGTCAGTGGTTTATAAACAGAAAAAAGTGATTCTGGTAGAAGGGGAAAGCCTTAGCTTATTGTTTCAGTTTCTTGCCATGAATACTCTAGGGAAAATTTCCAATCCACCTGTGAATGGGAACAGTGCCCACATGGCAGATGGCTATGAGTGAAAGCATAGAGAAGACCATGTCCACACATTAAATACGTTTACTGAGGGCAGACTTCCCAGGGCTAAAATATCATGCATATGCAACTCTTGTGCCAGTGATTGGAAGGATATGCCACTATCAGTCATTTCCTAAATAAGTTTAACTTGGAGGAATTACAGCATTTTTTCTGCGTAAAAATATACATAAGAAGTCTTCCATGAAGACTAAGGAAATATTTTCTTTTTCATATGGGCTTAACAACAATTTTTAAATTTTCTTTTTAGAACTGTACATGAAAATTTTAAATAGAATCAAAGAGAAGTAAATATATCACCATTGAGCAGAAGGCAAATTATAACATAAAATCAACAGAGCTGTTTATGCCCAAATTATCATAGCCTTAATAGTTGAAAGTGAGATGTAATGGTTCCCCAGAATTTTTTTTCCTGTTGAAAAACAGTTTTATTATCGGATTCTACAAAGCTTATCTCTACCATCACATTACTGTAGAGGAATGTCACCACTGACTTTCTTCTTAAAGTCTGATGCTCTGTTGCTTCTTTAGGGACACACTTATCATTGTCATTTATTTCATAATACCACTGTGTGTACTGATAAAATCAGCAAACAAATCCAGGGTAATCTGTTCTACATACTTTTCCTTGAATCGTATTTTTATACCAGATACACATGATTGTATGATTCAAAATAAATACAGAGATTAAATCTACTTAGGGTCCTGGTCAAGTGAAATAATCACTAGGTGGTCTTAAACACCTTCAGTACAAGAAAGATGATGGAAAGGTGACTATAATGTTTGAATGAGTACAGATTATTGCTATATTGCTTTTAGGTGTGGTGTGGTGTTTTATTTTTTTTTTGTTTGTTTGGTTGTTTGTTTGTTTTTTAATTTGTTTGTTTGGTTTTAATGAGCAGACTAGTGTCCTTGCACTTTAAACTACATAATAAGTACAGCTAGGATGATTAACTGAAATTTAATATCAGGTTATTACATTCAAGGGTATACACTATTTGAATAGCTGCATTATTGAAAGTATTATTAACATATTTTTAGTATTAGCACGCATATAGCAGAAAGAAATATTTCTCTACAACTAGATATTTGCTAATCAGCTGTTCTGTATTTTAGAACTTTTTTTACTTGGGTTCTGGCAATTTTTAAATATATACTTAAATATATTTAATGTTGTTATCCAAAAGATTATATATTGAAGCCTGTAAGCCTCTGTGTGATGGGATAAAATCTGGGGAAAAAAATTGAAAATATGGTACTCATTTATTCCTCTGAGAAGAGGAGGTAATGTCAGCTACCTTCCTATATATTATTATCCATCTTCGCTCTTCTTTACACTGGTGTGAATGCAGTCTTTTGGGAAAATGGGAATCTCATTGCTTCTTTAAGTCTTATATTCTTTCAAAACACTCAAGTAATAATACAGACAGTCAAAAAAACTTGGTACCTGCCAGGAGATTACTCTATTATATAAATTACGGTAATCTTTGGGAAGCATTTTTTGAAAACTTGAAAGAACTGGTTCCATCCTCCTCTCCCCTACAGAAAATATTTGTTTTAAAAGGGTTTTGCCAATGCCTTTTTGTTGTTTTTAATCACTATCATCTGATTATACAATGTGTGATCTGGATTACAACAGAATTATTTCACTTCAAGCAAGACTTTAGCAGTTTAGCAAGCTATGTATATTATTTGTCTAATAAATTGGCTATATCTTCTTGTTTACTTTATTATATTTACTCCCAAATCCTTGTTTGGGCAGTGAGTTATAATATCGCTGTTTAAGGTGTTAACAGTGTTCAACATTAATAAAATGAACAATGCTTAGTACAACTATTATAGCCTAAAGTAATTTGAATAATTGAATACCATTTTGTCTAGAGAAAACCATTTGTAGAAGACTTGCTTTTTCAAATGAAAGCAGAGCAAAAACTCCAAATGTTATGTTAATAAATATTTTGTAAAACCTGATAATCCCATTGCATATGTGTGGATAAGACACCTCGACACTAATATTCTCTTAACATTATTTATAGCTGCAGCAAAAAGCAAATGGTAAGTGCACTCAAGTGCACAGAATGTTAAGTGTATAAGATGGCAGCTTAAAAAGAGATCTATGTACTCAGAGGAGAAATAGCCTTTAGGGTGTTCACAGCGGGAAGAACCTGAGAGAGCAGATGAAAGCAGGTGTAGAAATGACAGAGTATTTCTTCTTTCTATTGAAGATGTTGAGAATTTAGTTCAAGGGATTCAGTTTCATTCTACTCATTTTTCAGCTTTCTTTCTTTGACTTTTATTGTGATCAGAAAGGATTATAATAAAATATTTAGTTTAAAGAAGATGCAGATTAGGTAACCTGCCATAGTGACCTTGAAGATCTGATGAAAACTTCAGAAGAAAATACCCAACAGAGGAGAGAAAAAAAAAAAAAAAAAAAAAAAAAAGAGAGACAATTGTAAACTGGCGGGTAAGGTGAATTCAAAACAGACAGAAACCTAGAGTGTCTCTCAAAACAACACACTTAAACTAGAACATGACATTTGATGAAAGGTTAATAAGATGTTAAAAATATATGGGAAAAAACCATTTGTATACCATGCTTACCATTGTATACAAAGACAACCAATAGCTGTTGAGACTCCTAAATCATAGAGATGGGGTGACTAGAAGGCGATGCCAAAGTCTTTATTTTATCAGTCTCATGGTGGAAGGGTGAGACAACAAAGTGTTAAATCCATGCCATAGCACTAGAAGCCGAAGTTGCAAAAGTTACACTTCCTTAAATAAACTTTTTAGCCAATTACCATTTAGCAAGCAGTTTGTTAGCATCTTTAAGAACCAATTACCATTTGCATTATCCCACGTGGGCCTTATTACAATGCGACTTTCACAATTCATTCTCACAGTGCTTTATAACCTTGTACTAGTTTTCTACATAAGATTATATTGCTATATTAGAAGATTTTCACTAACTTCACTAAATGCTGAGTGCATGTTTTGTTTGTTAAGGCACCTATGTTTTAGCTTAAAAGGCTTTTGTTCAAACTACAAACTCTTCTTTGTGTTTTGTATTTCTGCTGTTTTTGCATTTTGCCACATGACTGATCTGTTCCCAAAGTTGAAGCTCAAACTTCAATTCCTGTTCAATGACATCTCTATCCCATGGTTTTCCCATGTCTGCATGTTTCCTCTCAATGTTAGCATACAGATGAGAAGAATTATATGTGTTTTCAATCTGAGTCTGAGAATTCTCTACAAACCCACTCCTCACAAATAGCTATCATATTTATTTGCCAGAAGAAAACCAAGCTGAGTGAGCCCAAGCTGAGTGGGGAATATGAGATGCCTGAGGAATGAGCGGCCATCCAGAAGGCACTGGGCAAAGCTGAGAAGTGGGGAAGGCCAAGTACCAGGTGCTGCACAGGTCAGGGCAAACTGCACTGCTAAAACAGGCTGGCAAGGAGCAGATCAAGAGCAGCCCTGTGGACATGGGCTTGGAGGGGTTGGTTGGTGAGAAGATGAACATGAGCTGTCCATGTGCACTCAGAAAGCCAACAGTATCTTGGGCTGCAGAGAACAAAGTCTGACCAGCAGGTCTAGGGAGGAGATTGTGCCTTTCTACTCTGCCTTCATGAGACCCCACCTGGAATACTGCATCCAGCTCTGGGGCCCCCAGCAAGAGTGAGATATTGCACCTGTTGGAATGGGGCCAGAGGAGGGCCACAAAAATGGTCACAGGGGTGAAGTACCTCTCCTGTGAGGACAGGCTGAGAGAGCTGGGTTTGTTCAGCCTTGAGAAGACAAAACTTCAGGCAGACTTTATTGCAGTACCTAAAGAGGTCTTATAAGAAAGACAGAGAACTTTTAAGCAGTGCAAATTGTGATAGAACAAGGGTTATTTGCTTTAAATTAAAAGAGATAAGATTCAGACTAGATGTAAGGAAGAAGTTTTTTATGATGAGGGTGGTGAAACACTGGAACAGGTTGTCCAGAATGGTGGTAGATGCTTCATTGCAGGAAACATTCAAGGTCATTCTAATCAACTAGATGAAGCTGTCCCTGATCATGGTAGGAGGGTTGGACTAGATGACTTTTAAAGCTCTCTTTCAGCCCAAACCATTCCATGATTCTATTCTAATGATAAAAGTACTCTCTCATACTCCATCAGCTTCTTTATCCACCCCACTTTAATCATGATATGGCTTAGAAGCTGGGCTTTATCTAATCTACCACTTCAGCTGCTTGGATGTCTTACACTAGTTGTAATATATTCTAGCTACTGTCACAAGGCTTGCATCAGAGCTACTTTGGGGCAATAAAGAGAAGAAAACATCTCAGAATGGTACTATTCTAAATATTCAAATGTATTCAAAGGAAACATAGACACATTTAAGTGAATTTTTCTGAGTTCGCATGTGAATTCTAGCATCATAATTGAAATGCCAGTATTGTCATTAGTGTGCCAACAGAAATTCTTTTAGACATTTTCAGAGATATTTCAAAATCATCATATCTCTTGCCTCACATTAGTCTTAATTTTAAAAAAATATGTGTTTAGATAATGTTATGCATGTATTTCTTTTACTAAGTTCACAACTAAATGGAAAAAAAACACACATGCATAAGAGAGATTATTTCCATCTTTTAGGAAAGATTGGTTTTTCTAGTTATGAGAAGAACACTCAAAGTTAGTTTTAATTTTTTTTGTCTGCTGACTAATGAATAATTAATGGGGAATAGCCAGATCTTGCTGCTCTTCTGTGTTGCCATTTCAGAGCTGCTTGTGCAAACGTGTGATAGTGCCTCATATATCTGCTGTAAAGAAAGAATGAAGTTATTGTCCAGTGAATGAACTGCTCTTCCAATTGTATGTAATAGTCACATTTTTTGAAGTGTCCCAGAGTCCCATCTGATCTCCTCATGTGTGTTTCCTGCAAATTGGAATTTTTGTTATGGTTGGCATCTCAGATTTCCTACATCAGTCTGTTCAACATTGGCTAAATTTCATTTCTGCCTGTTTTCAGCCACACTAACAAATATCATAAACTTGGTTGAAAAAGATCTTGTATTTCCTAAGATTTCTTTCAATGTTTCTCTGCACTGTACCTTGTAATAGCAAACAGAGAATAATCATCCACACTGCAGGGATCATGCAACACAGCAGCAGGTGGAGGATATAATTTATTGTAAGGAAAGGAACAAAATTACCTGACAATTGCTAAGGTTATATCTTACAAGCACAACACGAAGAAAGAAATATGGTTTTGTTTTGGTTTGTTTTTGTTTTTGGTTTTGGTTTTTTATATAATTTCATATAATGCAGAAGAGCAGCAAACTGTAAGACTAGGTTGATAGCATCGAGTTAATGATTGGATTAAATTTTAAGGGTCTTTTCCAACTCAAATGATTCTATAATTCTAATAGATTACTACAAATATAATTTTGAGCTAGAGCTTAAAAAAAATCAGTAAAACTCTAACGTTAAGTTAAGCTTTGGGTCTCTCTGCTTACAAAGGTGATCAGATCTCTGTATTTTATTTAGTGTGCACCCCGAGAATAAAGCTGGTCAGTAAAAGAATCCTCAGCAATGATAGTGAAGAAAGAGTGGTCTCTATTTGCCATATGGTTTCTGCAAGGGCTTAAAAGGTAGCATTCCATTCTGTAGAAATTTCTTGGGTGGCATATTATTATTATTATTAGTAGTAGTAGTAGTAGTAATAGTAGTAGTATTTCACTGTCAAAACATTGGAGGTTATGCATATGCAGATGGTCTTTATTAATCAGTCCAGTAATTTCTGAATTGCAGGTGTCAGATCTTTGTCCTTGAGAAATAAGCAGCAAGTCATCTCCCTCCAGAAGTAACTTTGATCATGTTCAACTTGGTTGTAGCTTCAAGTTTAGACACTGTTTTACAAGGATTCTGTATTATATATATATATATAGACAGAAGCATTACTGCTGAGGGTATGAAAAATATGTACGGATTTTGTTTACTACTGTCAGTTAGAAGTGTCAAGGTAAAAGCCTTAAAAATATAAGCAGTAACTGCTCTCAAGTAATAAAGGAGGGGATTTGCATTTTGTAAACAAGGAAGGGCTAGAAGAAGATAGATAGGGAGACCACATACTGTTTTAAAGACAGAAAGTAGGGAAATATGTGAGTGGTTATTGACTGGATACAATGAACAATTACATGTTAATAGCTCTAAAAACTGCACTGTTACTTAAATTTGCCCAGCAACCTATGTGGAAAAGCAGAACTTGGGAGGGAAAGAATAAATGATCAAAATGGTAAGAGAAAGGGAAACAGCAATAACAAGCATATAGCAACAGATTCAGGCAAATGACCGATGTAGAACATAGGACTAAAATATTCATACCTGAATAAGTAAAGTACAGATGTATGTAATACAAGCTTTTTTGTTGTTGTTGTTGTTGTTGTTCTGAAGATAAATTGTAGCAGAGCATAGTCAGAAAACAACTGCATGGGTTACCTTTGAGAAACAGGATATGGGACCAGGTATTTCAGGTGTTTCGGATAACAGAAAAACATGTCTGCACATTGCATATATATATATAGTCTGCATCTTTTTCCATGTCTGTGTACATTTATGTATATAAAGATATATGTGCGTTTTTACATGCATATGAAGAGTTGGATATGAGTCCAAGTCTGCTGTAATTTTTCATTCTTTAAATGCATATGTTGGTACTTATAAATTGTACATATTTGCTAATTTGCCATGATTTTTATTCACTTATGTCTCTTCTGTGTCCTTACTTTGGTTAAGTTATTAGAATAATGGGGGACACAAAACCCATGTAGTTTACAGTGAACTTTACATCATTCTTTTGTAGAAATTATGTGGTGTAATGCTGAAACAAATAGAAGTGCATCCTGGAAGAGTTCTTTGCAATGCTAGATGTTACTTCTATTCCAAAATAGAACTCTACTGGTTCCTACAGCTTTGTTCCCATCATTAAACTGGCAGTAACTTAGGCATATTTTTACTCTGTTTAAGAAAATAACCCAAAGTCCATGGGAATACACATGCTGTTCTTGTGAGTTAATAGCTCTGAGATTTAAAAACTATGCCTGATTGTGAATCTTTTACAGGTAGACAGTTGCTTAAAGTAATAACAAGTCTAATGTTAACAACTGTGCAATAGCTGTATGCTTGATGGAGTTCTGCTGTGTGGAAATTATCTCCACTAATTTCTGTGGAATTCAAGTAAAGCTCTTGTGTACCTCATCCTCATAGTGATGGTGACATTTCTAAACTGGTCAAGGTTTATGTTTTCAGACAGAAAGCTGGGCTGAGAGTTTTTCTTTTGTTTTGCATGCTAAGGAGAATGACAAAGGGAGCACAATGATCTTCATTCGTATTCATTAAGAAATTATGTCAGAAAAGATGGATTTTTGGGACTAGTGAAAGATTTTTTTCTTCCTCTTAGCTCCCTTCTGTAAGTTAATACAAAGTATTCATACATGCAGATGAGTGTCATAACTTCCAAATATTACATTATTTGTTGTAGGTGGCTTTTCTGTTGAATATTTTGCCTTTTCAGAACTTTATACTCTCTGCCCAGCCTGTGTAAGGGCATGGTTGTCTTAACTATCCTACCACTGGTATGCTCTCTACTTGTCTTTCTTTTCCTGTGTTCATTTTCCCTCTGTTTTTGAGGAATTCAGAGGGGACTGAGAACATTTTAATACAGATTTACCAACAACATTTACCACTATATTTTTAGAACATAATTCAATGTGGTTTTTTTTTCCCCAGTAAAACAAATTTCAAATCCTGCATATAAAACACTACATTTTACCTGTGAAAGAATTTATAGAGAATTATATGGTCTGCATAAAATGCTGTTTTGTCCACAAGAAAATGACTTTTGTGTCCTGTAGAGCAGTCAGGATGATTTCTGGCAATCTTTTATTTCTCCTTTGTGACTCCTCACTGACTAGATGCAGACCACCATAAATGCATTCTCATCAGTCTGTTTATGCATAGCAGTGTTGGAAGTAATAAGCACTTAGGTTTTCTAGCATATGAGTCAGTAAATATATAAACAGGTACAGATTTATGACTCTGCACTTCAGAGTATCACGGTGCTTGATGTATAGTGCAGTCAACTTTATCTGAATGTCACAGAGGATAGTGAATATATCTGTAATACCAAGGTCATTTTTGATGTAATTAATGGGTTGGGATTTCTTTTGTAACACAGTTTCAAATAACTTGATTTCTCCTAGTCAGGGTTATTGGTTATGGAGTGGGTGTCCTTGAAATATGTAAATTATCCTGTGAAAAAAATCCACTTAATAGCTGTATGCCTGTGAATCCAGGCATACAGATATTAAGTGTAGGCTGATGTCGTTTTACCAGTGTGAATATTTTAGTGGATAACATTTCTTTTGGAGATAGATTCATTCTTTAAGAGGTAATGCACATTTTCACGTGTTGATTCACATTATGAACATTAGTGAAGCCTTCTTTGGTGCAGTTACTGGAGGAACTCTGCCCTCAGTGGATTAAATATTGCAGTCTGCAAAACTGCCAGCTCCCACTGCTCCCAGGGTAACTACATTTTATCTCACCTTCACCACTCTCCATCTTACAGTTTTGCTGAGCATACATGAGGTACACGTCATTATTTTGCAGTGCTTTGTTTTGTACTGAAGAAGTATGCCATGACTGTAACAGCTAGAGTAGTAGACTGATACTTTTTTCTTTTGCAAATGGGAGTGATAAACTTAGATAATATTCCAAGAGCATTATCTACATATCTATGTTTTTTTAAATGTAAAAGCAATCTTCTCAGTTATGTCTTCTAGAACTAGAAGAAAAAAAGTGACTAATAGTGTTCCTTATCAGTAAGTAAACCTTTTTCTGTTGCATACGTGGAGCTAAGACATTGGAAGAGATATCTTTAATAAGTAGGCATTATTTTTAGCATTCAGTTTAAGCTGGCATGTAACTTAAATAGCAACTGTGGCCATATAACAAATGTGAAAGTGAAGGGAAGATCCATCCTGGGACAGTCAGTATATGCTACATTTGCACGGTTCTATTAGTCACATAAGAAAAGCTTGATAACAGCCCTTGCTCTTCAGAATTTTACTTAGTACTATTCTTTGTGATAAGCCTTGAGCTGCTCATGTGTCAGGTGAGTCCTTGCAAGTTAACTTAGTTATGAAGTCTTACTGTTCAATGTCTAGGTAGGTTGTATGATCTTGATTTGGAAATTTCAACAGAAACAAATCTGACTAAAGAAAAGATTAATTCTATTTCCTTTAAACCTTAAGTAAACCTTGGATTGTGTATAATTAATTAGATTTCATTATTGTTAGATACATACAAGGGAAGTTTCAGTGAATAACATAAGTGTAGATCATCTCCTCTGGCCATCATGCTTGGATCTCCTGGGGAAAATTCCTTAATGATTAGTAATGTACACATTGTTTAACTTCCAGTGTATTTCTTTGATTTTTTTTTTCTTTTTTTNTCAAGAAAATTTATTACCATATCATTATTTTTCTATTCACTCCGGGTTCTCTCTGAACACAAAGAAAAGCTTATTTATTGTGAAGATGACCAAGTACTGGCAAAGCTTGACCAGAGAGGTTGTGGATTTTACATCCCTGGAAACAACCAAAAGCTGACTGGACACAGTGCTAAACAATCTTCTCCAAGTGAGTCAAATTGACCAGAGAGTTGGACCAGATAACCTCCAGAGGTTTCTTCCAATCTAAACCTTTCTCTGAGTCACTAATACTGGAACTGTACAAGAAAAGGAATAGATTGTCATGTTTACATTACTTTAATTTCCCAGTGGAAAATATTTATATTGTCATCATCTCTACAAAAGAAATTTCCTGATTCTTTTTTTGCAGTCTCTACTAGAACTGCCTTTCAAGAGCCTTATATAACTTAGCTGTATCAGCAATAGTTATTTGGCTACAAATTAATAGAAGACATTATGTAGGGTGGCAGAGTTTAAATTGTCTAACAATAAAATCTTTTCTGAAAGAATTTTTTATCATATGTTCTTTTGTTTTCTACATTCTAAATAGTAAACAACTGCCTTAGCAGAGACTCTCCTCTTCCAGCAGCCTGCTTGTTTGCAAACCGCACATCTTTGTTTTCACTCTCGCTCCCGCTCTTAAGCTGTAATGCAGACTAGAATTTAGTAGGGGGATTTATACTCACTTTTATCCCCACAGGCACAGAAATAATGTGAGTGGGACCGTAACTCCTGGTTTAGGAGGGTGCAGCAGGATACCAGGAACAACATATCCCTGTATGTGGCAGGCAGTTTGGGTTACAAGCAGCTACAGAAACTTCCACTTTTATACTTCGACTTCCCTCAGTCTATCTATGCATCATACCCAGCAATAGGATATATTGTGGCTTCAAGTCAGTCTTCACAGAGGAAATGTATAGAAAGAAGGATGTCTCTGGATAAATTGGTTAGCAATATATGGCTGGCTCCAGGTGGGTGCTGCAGCATCAGAATGAGCTGTCTTCTGTGGAGCCACATAAGGCACTGAAGAACATGTAATTTCTTGCCACTTTGCCAGAGAGCCTGAGCACTGATGCTGTATCTGAATAATGAGGTTCAGCAGCAATACTGCGAGGGCTTAGATTTGTTCCATTCTCCTTTTGATTGAAAAGATTTCTTGAATTTTGGATATGATGCTAAGAAGAGCTGGAAGATCAAATAATGCTTAAGGTAAAAGCTTCCACAGTCAATAGTTGTAATGTGTACCACAAATCATGATTTCACAGACAGATTTTTATTTAAATAAGCTACAAAAAATGAGGCACTTAGCTTACATAAGGCTGTAAGTTCTCTGGCTGATTATAGCAATAGTGTCTAATGCTTCCTTCCTCGTTGGAGTATAACCCAGCCAATCAACTGCTGTAAGAATGTACCACTAGAATTCAACTTACCTGGGGGCAGAAGAAATCACAAGGTTCAATGTTAAGATATGTGGTCATTAATTTGGACCACTTATAATCATTACATTGATAGTTCCTGAGAACGGTTGTGACCATAAATTTGTAGATTAGACAAGCCCAAAAATTGGCACATAATAGATATCAGCATCATTTTTAACTAGCAACTAAAGACTATGACATGGATCAGATTTGGGGGAATTTAATTTTCTGAAAGTTTGGTTTAGGAAAATTGCAACATCTCACTGCTGTCTCCACTTTTTCTTCTGCTACCTCCCTTGACTCCTTTTCCCCGTTTTGCAATTACACATTTTTCTCTCAGTTATCTGACTTTATTTTTTATCACTAAGATTCTTCAAAATTGTTTTCCTAGGTATGCCAAGAAAATTTTTGTTTCCATATTTTCATGATTTTGATTGATTTCTTAACTTTATTTTATTTATAATGAGTAACTAAATTCGGTATATTCCCTAAGTGGGTGTTGATAAAGAAAAGAGCGAACTATCTAACCAGTTGAAAATTTTCAAGATAGCTCTGATTACTGACATAAAATATAGTAAAAACCAGTTGACTATGCAAAGATAAAATTATGACAATATACGACCAAACTTAAAATAAATAAAGTAAATTGCATAAAAATTACATAGATTAGTAACAGCATTAGACTGCAAGTGAATGAATTCCAGTAGATCAGATATTGAAATTTTAAGGGCTGAATTACATATGGAGATTTTGCTGATTAACTCCATACATCATGTTTTTTCTTCACAAAATAAGGACCTGCTTTTTTCAATCTTGATGCCAAGGGACATTCTACCTTTTTGTCATCTCTATGTAGAATGATCCAGCTAGAGCTAAAAGACTATACTGTAAAAAGAGAAGAATTCAGGTAGCTTTCTGTTAATTGTAATCACAACTAAGTGGTTCATCCAGATAAAGAAAAAAACATAAATTAGAACTATATTAGTGGTTTATCTGAGTGAATAACTCAGCATTTGAAGTCACTCACAGCTTAATATAAAACATATTTGGAATTTCACTGATACACAGAAATATTCAGACAAATCTTTCTTATTTTTTAATTGAAGACTTTTGGGGCTTTCTGGAAAGATGTTAGTATATACACAACAATTACAGCAAATAATGTATCTTTTTAAGATATAAAAAATGCATAATACTCTTGTGCATGAACACTGTAGTATAGTAATTAAGGCAAAGCAAATACATGCATACATATGCAAATGTTAAAAAAATAGAGCCATCCAATAAGTAAATTTCTCATGAGTTGAACCCAAAAGTCTTTTCTTCATTGAGCTAGGAGACCTTGAGAACAGAAGGTTCTTATCTTATATCTATACATTAATTGCTACTTGATTTATCAGTCTTATTTTTATTAGTCTTTTTCCAAAGGGAAAAAATTAATTTTTTTCGGTGTCTCTTCTTATAAGCATTTTATGTTTTGGTAGGGGCACATCACCATTTTTTATATTAATTTCCATTTTCTATGCATATTGGTTGCAGAACAAGCAAGACATTAGGTAATCACCCTCAGAATCACTGAAGTCAATAAAAGTCAGTATTCTTGGATCATGTTTCAATGTTTTGTTTCAGTTATTCCAGTTGTACAAACTGTACTTTTACTTCATACTTTTAATGGCTTTTGATTAAATGCAAGTAAGATTTAATGCACATATGTGTGTTGAAAAAGAAGTAAATAAAATTCATAATCTGTCAGTTCATTCTTATCCACATAATAACCATATTAAAATTATTTTATAAAAAAGGTTTTTTTGGCATTATGTTTACTAAATTTAGGTCAGTTACTTCTTAGAAATTTGGTAAAAAATTTCATTTAAATGTCAGCCACCTGGCATTTATTCTGTTGTATATATATATATATGTTTGTTTGTTTGTTTGATTGCTTTTTTCTTCTAATATTTTTCTTGTTTCCTCAATGAGGAATCCTGTTTGATATAGTTATTTCAGAATCTGTAAGGCTTCCGTTAGGTGTATTTTTCTCCAAGATACACAGCAACGATTTCTAGTTATCCCTGATTCCCTGTGTTCTAATAGTTGGGTTCTGGTGATCCCACAGTTTTGGTGATGGGAACAGTCTAAAAAAGAAAGATGTAAGTGGATGGTTTTGGTTTGCAGAATTTTTTCTTTAAGTCGAACAAAATATTGCCTTGAAATGATATTATTTTCTTTTTATAAATGGATTTTTTTCTTATTGTTAATATAAAATACCAGTAAGATCTTTTTACTATTTCTTTTCTTCAGTTAATTCTTTCCACTTCGTTTTCTTGATAGCTGGGTTATTTCTCTCTGACAGCAAAGTGGTACTCGGTTAAGTCAAAGAATGCTAACCAAAGGCTTAGTTTAAATTAGATTTTTTGATTTCTAAGATTAATTACTCTGTATTCCTACAAAATAAGATCATGTTCACTCAAAAGTTTTTGTTAGTACGGCTGCTTCATTTATAAGTTATGTGGATCATCTTCAGTGTGATGCTGATTAGATTGTTGAGAATGGTGGTTTTTCAGATAAAATGTTCAGAAACACATTGCATAATTCGTGACTTTTAAATATTTTGACTAAAAAATTCTTGACTAATTGTGCATTTTGTAACAATTGAATGATACATCAACAGTAATAACAAATAAAAACCTTAATTATTGTACCATTTTAACAAGTAGTGCATGCAGTGCTACCTATAATTTTAAAATACTTGTACTGATGTTTATGACTGGATGAGGAAGAAGGCAGGATTCTTACAGTGTGATGAACCATTAGTTCAGGTATTGTGAATAACTCGGATACAGAAATTTTTTTTTAGCTGATTTGACATCAGCTTGACACCCCAGTTCTCCATCATGTTCCTCAGCTAATGATGAATGCATAGATTTTATCTCTATTTTGTGCACTCAGGTTTGTTTAGTTTTTTGGACAGTTCAAGTGTAGACCAATAGAGAGAAGTGAAGATTTCAAACAGCAAACTTGCAAATATGTGTCCTGTGCATGTTTATGCATAATTTTCCTCAGCAATAACCTAAACTGTATATAAATGTAGAATTCTCTCTAAGACTTCGAGGATCTGGTAAGATTGTCTTTCTGTAATTCTACTTATTTTACTGTTTTATATACTAATTGCAATTCAATTGCCATGCCTGTTTATTTTGAAATTCATAGAATTAACATCTGATCTACCCACTGTTTACAATTTTTGTGGGGATTTTTAATTTTTTTTTTTTTTCTGGAAAGTGAATTAATTGTGGTTTAAGGGGACTCCAAGATCTTTCCTGGATCTAGTCAGAATAAGAAGTTTACACAATATATTTTAGATAGCAATATGTCTAGTCATTCTGGAATTCATCTATGAAATATTTTTTTCCTGAGGAAGATAGAAAGAGAGGTTGATAAACCTATCTAGATAGGTAGATACTGATTCTTCTTAACATTAAATGTTGTTCGTGGACAAAAAGTTCTTCTCAGCGACAGAGTCAAGCCACTTGCAACAATGGATAAACATATTTACTTAGTTTGTTTTTGCAGAACTCTTAAGAACAATTAAATATATAGCTGTGACTATAATAAATCTGATCTCAGAATTAATCCCCTATCTATAAATAAATGAAAAAAATGCATTGTAAAAGTATATTTGTGATCACCTGGGTGGTGTGGGGTTTTTCTTCATCTGGTTGTTTGTTTATACATCTCTGTTTAATAAGTGTGGGTTTGAGAATCCTGAGGTTATTTATTTTCTTTACTTCCTATTGGGAAACCCAGCGATAATGAGTAGGCTCAGAGAATAGAAGTGTTAGATATGAATTCTATGAGTGTGAGCAACTTTGTAATACTTTAAAACATCTTTTTTACCCTGAAAATTAGGAATGGAGAAGTGTCCTCTTTCCCTTGTAAAACTGTACATTCTCTTTGTTCTTCACAGAACAAAAGATATCTCTTTCTAGACTCACTTACTTTCAAAAATTGAAAATAACTTTTACTTGTAACTCCAACAGTACATAAAGTGCCAATGTTTTAGAAAATTGTCCTATTAAGGCTAGGACTGCAGCATTACCACTCTAGCTGATCTCTTACTGTTGATAACCCAGAGCATCACATGCTTCTCCCAGACAGCCATCCAGAGAAGAAGACAGCCATCCAGAAGCCCTACCTGGGATTTAGGGCTTTCAGATTTGAATTTTGAGATTAATTGTAAGCCTCAGTGTTCAGTGTCTGTACTGCTCATGGAAAGGCTAGGGTTCATTACATTCCATCTCTTGTAGCCTTTCAAGAATTTTCTGTTTTTATTCTTCCTCCACTGTGTCTTTCCTTGGTCCTCTGGCCAAGATCCAAAGCCAGAGACAGCTCTGCTTTCTTCACTCTTATTTCAGAGGACCAGACTTTGCAGCTGTACTCTCAAACCCTGTCCTGTCACTACATATCCCTCTTACAAGACCCTTTCCAGCTTTTTTGTAGGCTCTCTTCAGGTACTGTAGGGCTGAAATTAGGTCATTCCAAAGCCTTCTCTTTTCCAGACATAACAATGCCAATTTTTTCAACCTTTCATTGTAGGAGAGGTGCTTCATCTGTCTTATCATCTTGATGTCCCTCCTCTGGACTTGCTCCAACAAGTTGATGTCATTCCTGTGCTGAGGATCCCAGAGCTGATGCAGCACTGCAGGTGGGGTCTCACCCAAGCAGAGCAGAGGGGCAGAATCCCCTCCCTGGCCCTGCTGCCCACACTGCTTTGGACACAGCCCAGGACACTTCTGGGTTCTGAGCTGTGAGTGCACATTGCTGGGCATGTCCAGCCTCTCCTCCACCAGCACTCCCAAGTCCTTCCCTGCAGGGCTGATCTCCACCTGTTCAAACCCCCTCAGGTCAATAATGGGAGGTTGCCCCAACCCAGGTGAAGCACCTTGCACTTGGTCTTGTTAAACCTCATGGGATTCCCATGATCTCAGTTCTTGAGCTTGTCAGCTCCCTCTGGGTGCCATCTTGTTCTTCAGGTGTGTCAACTGCACCACTCCACTTGGTGTCATCTGCAAATTCACTGAGGTTGCACCTGATCCCACTTGCCATTGATTAGGCTATTAAATAACACTGGTCCCACTATGGGCCCCCATGGAACATGAGTTTTCACTGAGGTGAATTGGGACTCTGGGCTATTGACCACTACTCTCTGGATGTGACTGTCCTACAAATTCCTTATCCACCAAACAGTCCACCCATCAATCCCATCTGTTGCCAATTTAGAGGGAAGGATGTCGTTGGCTTTACAGAAGTCCAGGTAAATTACATCTGTAAAACTATCCCTGTCCACTGAGGTAGTCAACTCCATGATAGATGGCCACTGGGTTGGTCAGGTAAGACTTGCCTTTGATGAAGCCATGCTGGCTGTCCTGAATCACCTCTCTCTTCTCCATGTGTCTTAGCATAGCTTCTAGGAGGATATGTTCCATGGTTTTCCCAGGCACAGAGGTGACGCTGATGCGTCAGTAGTTTGTGTTCTCTTTTCTACCCTTTTTAAAGATGGGTATAAATCTTCTGTTTTTCCAGTCACCTGGGACTTCGCTTGACTGCCATGACTTTCAAATATCATGGAGAGTAGCTTTGGAGCTACTTCAACCAATTTCATCAGGACTCTGAAATGCATGTCATCATAGATTTATGTATGTTCATGTTTTTTAGGTGGTCACAAACCTGATCTTTTCCTACAGTGGGAAGCACTTTCCTCTCTTTGGAACTAACAGGATTTTGCTTGAATGAGTCTACTTGTCCCTTTAATAGACAGGTCAATTAGTAAAATTCTTCATTAGAATTCTCAACACAAATTTATTTTAACTTTCAATCCAATAGTAAAATACTGCTTGAAAATTAAGGATGGATGATTTATATGTTGTACCTGCTTCTTGAGCCCTATTATCTATAGAAAAGCTGTCCCTAAAGAGCAGTCTGTAAGAGTAGCTTTTCTTACTCTTCTTAATATGATACATAATTACTTTTACCCTTCCTTTGACAGTGAAAGAATTAGCAAGGTTAATGATGTTGACATTTAAAGTATCATAATTGGCATCTGATTTAGTGTCCATTAACATGAATGAGTCCTGTAACTTGAAATTATTCAGTCATTTACTTTGCAAATCTAGATAAATTACTGTATGTTTAAACTCAGTATGTTTAGGGTGTTTCTTTATAATCCAAATTCATATAGACTGTGTGTGTATCAGACACTAAAAATGATGCATGAATACTTCAGATGGCTGCCCATATTAGCTTCCCTCCCAATAATTTTTTTAATGCAAAGATTCATATACTTAATGAAAATTAGTGGTACAACATTTACCATTTTTCTTTTGTAGGTGTATTTTGTAATTTTGGGGGTTTTTTGTACAGTTGAGTCTCACTTTACTTCCGTTTCTGAAACATATTTACAAAATTGCAGCAATACTGATTTTCAGGCTTTTGTCCCCATCTATGTACCTTCCAGAATGAACTCATAAGCCCAGTGTGAAAGACAAATGTAGCAAAGCCCCTTGGACTGTTTAAGTGCCTGCAGTCAGGGAATCCTTATGTTGATAAATCTTTCACACCAGTCCTGTCAGGAGCCCAGACAAGTGAAGGTGCGCAGCAAGAACATAACTTACCATTTTCAATCCATCTGATGCCATATCAAACTGTCACCAATTTAATCAGCCAGCTGATTAGCCAACACAGAGCAGCTGCCTTGCCCAACCACTTTCACTGCCTGCCTCCTCAGGGGAGCAATGTTTGGTGGAGAAAGGACAATCTGAAGGGAGCCAGAAAACCAGGAATGAGGGATGAAGGAGCTGATCTAGGAAAGGGAAGGGTCTGTGGAGATGTAGAGCACAAATTTATAGATAATAAAGATTTATTAATTAATAAAATAATCTGTTTTCTTCTGAAGTACTCTGTTACATAATATTCTGTGTTAATTAAAACCTCCGGTGTGTAAGTTAGTTTGAAAGAGTTATAAAGTGAGAGGGCTCAGAAGAAGAAAAAGCTATGTATTGAAATGAAGTTTGAGTAGATTCAAATTTAGGTAAATTAGTTTTTGTTTGTGCCTCTTGCATGAACTATACCTGCCAAAGATCCACATTTTTCTCTGTTTTAAAATAACGGCTTAAATACCTATTCAGATTTTCAGATTAAACATATTTATGTAGCAAAAATATATTTGCCTATGAAAACCAGCAAGGAGTTTCTCTGTGGCAAGTAGAGTTTTGCATGTAAATGGCCATTGATTCCAAATGAAAATTTATCCTTATCACTGCAATGCAAACCATGAAAATTAGAGTTGTTTTAAACATGCATATATGCTAATATCTCTCATAACTTTCTCTGACTTCTGTTTTATTAAAAACTATGCATGCTCATCCATTGTTACATTTTAGACTTTCTTGGAAAAAAGGCTGCAAGAAAAAAAAAAGAGGGGCGGCAATAAAGTGCTTTCATCTAATTCTATGTAATATTAGGAAATTAAAAGGAAAGACTGTTGCTTTGCATAGAATAGATTTGAACATTAAGAATGCAAAAATATTTCTATTTATCACTTTATTTCATCTAACTGCTATATTGCATTCTAGTTTCTCTGTAAAACATGGTCTAATTATCTTTCATGGACAATTCAACTCTTAAATGTAGGGGTTTTTTGGAAAAAAAAAAAAAAAGAAAAAATTTTTACCCAGATCTTATTTATGAAAATGGTTTTAATGAATACAGTTCAGATCATGTCTCTCTGGAAAAAGATAGAATGAAAATCTTTAATGAAAATGACATAATATATTCACTGAGACAAAGAGCCAGACCAATATTGTTCAATCATCACCTTCTGCTAATGGAAACCCAAATAGAGAAATTTTGTGTCAGTCAGATAATGGCTCCCTCATGTTACATAATGCATCGACATAGAGTGAAAAAATAGGAATGCATAACAGGCTTTGGAAAGTTTTATATTAATGATTCTGAACTGTGTGATACAGACTTTTGATTTCCATTCTCCAGTTTCCAAGCACTGACTCATGGGATAAAAGGTATGAAGAGCAGGTAAAATGTTATGAAGGAACTGGCATTACATGCTCCTAGAATCTCTCTTTCTGCTGTGCTGAGCCAGGCAGGGAGAGTGTGAGTGTACATGTGTTCCAGAGTGTGAGTGTGTACATTTATCCCAGAAGAAGGGGAATAGTCCTGTCAGGTACAACCATCTCAGTCACAGCTTAATGCTGTATCCTTTGCCTGCCAGATAGGAATGGTTG